>CADDXX010000614.1:406015-444530 GCA_902810485.1 Alauda arvensis
AAAAAGCCTGAGCCCCCGTGACCTGATTCATAAATAGATTTATAAATAGATGCCTCCCTCAGCCAGGRCTTATTCCCAGCCAGATTTTCCTGCAGCTCCCAGGTTTTTGGCAMGCAGGATATTCAGAGGGACCTGTTGATGTGGCAGCTTTAAAGCCAATTGAAATATCTCACCCTCTGCCAGAAGAGAATGTAAAAACTCTTTGGGTCAAGCTTTTAGAGATAAATCTGTTTGATTGGCTCCCAAAAATATTGTCGGTGTGGGGACTGGCTGGAGCAGGGAGTGCCTCATCACACACATTACTGTCACTCCTGGCAMTCATCTTTGTGGAGAGAAAATTGTCCCAAGTGTTTTAACACTCGAGTTTTGCCAGGTGAAATATTTTTGAATGCCTGAAGTGCATCCCTCACTTCTGCAGTGGACAGAGGGTCAGGCTGAGCCAGCCCCAGGTGCTGGATTGCTGTGGAACGTGTTCCTGTGCTCACTGAAAGGCTCAGGGCACGGCTCWGTGTGAAAACACAGCCCCAGGGAATGAGGCATCCCCTCCCAGGTCMCTCTGCTGCACTCTGGGAGCTCTTCCAGCATCCCCAAAGGACCCGGTGTCACTGTGACCTCATTCCATTGCCAGCACAGCTCTGCCCAGGGCTGGCACTGCCAAGGAGCACAGATGGCAGAGCCCGTGGCACAAGGGTAAATGTTTTCCCCAAATGCACATCAATCCCACATGGCTGTCTGTGGAGGGGAGCACTCCCCGTGTGAATCTCCCAACGAGTGTCACTGATCACTGTCACACTGTCTGCTCTGGGGACACCAAAGCGGCTCTGGGGAGAAGGGAGCTCTCTTTGTGTTCACTCACTGCAGGGAGGTGTTGGGATGTGGAGCACTGGGGCTCTGATCCTGGCTGGGAAGTGCAGGGTGGGTTTGGGGGGTGGTGTCTGTGAGGGAGTGTGAGCACAGGGTGAACATCTCCCTGCACACACACCCAGCCTCTCCTTCCCTGGCMCCTGGAGGGATGCCTGAAGTTTGGTTTTCATGTTTTTTATACTCTGTGCAGTCCTGAGCTCCCACTCAGGGTCACTCAGCTCTGCACACAGCAGGGACACAAAGCAACACCAAGGACAGTGAGTGCAAATTTCAGGCCCCAAAGCACAAACAAGGAGGGGCTGAAGGGAGAGAACAAGGATGGGACTTCATCACCTGGGGCTGGAATGGGACAATGAAACCCCAATGTGCAAATGGACCAAACTGATAAAAGTGTGAGACCCCTGACCATTTGTCCATTTTGTGCCCATTCTATGCCCATTTTGTGCCCATTCTATGCCCATTTTGTGCCCATTTTGTGCCCATTCTGTGCCCACCATGGGTGCAGCCCTGCCCAGGCTCTTGTCCTGCCCAAGGTGTATCCTAAATGCATTTTAATTAATATTTCCTTTATTCTCCAGCTCTGCCCAGTCTCTGTCCCAGCCCAGCCTGCCCAAGGCATCAGCAGAACATTTCTAGGTTAGTTTAGGAGCACAATTAGGGATCCCATGAGGATGGTGAGGCACTGAGTGACCCCTGCAGTCTCAGGTGTCACCTCAGTGATTTGTTGGGCACAGGAGCACAGTCCCACCAACAACACCTGGAACAGCACAGCTCTGCCAAGGTGAAAAGCTCCCTCCTCCAAGAGCTGTCACTTCTGTGGTGTTCTTTGCTCCTCTAAAATGAAGTTGGTCTAAAGCCTTTAACAGAAAACCCCAAGCATTGATGGTGCTGACAGTTTATTTTCTCCAAAAAACCAATACAAGGAGGAGTTTGCCTGAAATGTTTGACTTTCACAGGAGGCACCCACACTCTTTTTTTACGCTCAGCAAATTCCACCACGCACATTTGGAATGCAGCAAATGTAACAACCCTCTCCTCTCGCTTTTTAAGAATTAATAAATCCCAGCACTGAGTGCTCCCTGCTTCGTGCCACCAAGGTTCGGAATTCAGCAGGCTGAGTTTCACAGCGGGGTCTGGTGTAAAGCCTTTAATCTCAATAATGATCCCTTGATCTACCCTGGTCCATCCAGCYCGGAGGTTGTTAGAGGCCCCTTCTGGGACCTCTCCAGCTGCTTCTGTTTAGTTCATGTATATTTATTTACATGGCTTTTGAACCCCATTTGATAACAGGAAAACAGGGGACGATTGAGCTGCAGCCACTCTTGGTGTTTTTCCAGAGAATTAAAATACAACAAGGGAAAAAAGCAACATATGGCAGCATTTTCTTTTCCTGATCACTTATTCTGCACTGCTGTGACCTCACCAGTGCCTCTGGCTGTGCTGCTGCACGTTCAAGGAAAAGGAGGAATTTTTATTWWTTTTTTTCCCCTTAAGCTTTCAGACCAAATGTGACCTGGGGGTGATTTGTGCATTCATCACACCATGCTGAAAAGAGCAGAATTTCTSTCTGGGCAAATGAAATAAGAGTTGTTTTTTTTTTTTTAGTGTTGTGGTTTATAATTAGATTTTTAAATCTCATTTTTGTTAAGTTGGGGCTCATCTTCCTGGGGTGCTCTTGCATTTGTGCTCACATTTTCATCATGAAATTCACCCAACAGCTTTTTAGTTTAATATTAATATTTTGCCTCTAACGCCATGCCAGGATCCTGTGTAATTTCTAAATATTGCGAGACTCGTTCTGCTACTCTTTTATCAGAATAATTCTGCTATTCTTGCAGAAATACTCTCCAAAGAAACACCCCCAAAAATTGCAAAAATGGCTTTGTCAAATTGCAAAGTGGTCAGGTTGTTCAGCAGGGGCTGGCCCAACGTGAGCTTGGGTGAATAATTCTAAAAATACATTAATTGAAGGTAATAAATACTAATAATTTGCACCAAAAAAAAAAAAAAATGTGGGGAAATCCAAGGAAGACTTTGCAGAGGACTCCAGGCAGCTGCTCCTCTCAGCTGTGCCAGAGTGGCTCTGTTGTCTCCCCAGTCCATCAGTGCCACTCTGCTGAGCTGCCCCTGCTAATTTGTCCCACGAAGATTGATGACCTGGGCAGAAGAGATGAAATTAGTTGGGTTTGATTTTTTTTTCAGGCTGCCTCATTCAACTCATTCCTGTGCAGGACTTTGAGAGCACTGGAGCAGCACTCCCAAACGCAGCATCCTGGGCACGGGGGGTAATTAGTGACTGTGTGTGTGGGGAGGTTTCTGATATGATAAACACATTAATTAATTCCTGTGCTATTGATCCCAAAAGCATCTSTGCAGCCCAGGGTCAGGGCCCTGCTGTGTGAGCACATCCTGAGCTGTTCCAGGAAAGAGCCTCTGACTTGTGGGGCCACATGAACTCTGGTGGCTCAGAGAGAGCAGAACGTGGGATTTGTCTGCTCGTGTCTGGTGGCTGCAGCTGCAGTGCAATGTCTAAATGTGGTTCCAGGTGTACAAGTGCCTGCAGGGACACACGTGGCTTTGGGGTTTTCTCTTTCATTTGTTTGTTTCCCTCCATTTTCTGTAAAATCCAGGTTGATTCTCCCCTGCCACRCTCACTGCAGTCCCAGGAATGAGGGCCTGCACCCAGGGCCAGGTGTGAGGTTTTTATGTTACATTTAAATGTAAAAATGCAATGGGAAGGAGCACGAGGCTCCCAGAGTTTGCAGTGCTGATGGAGCAGTTCTGTGAGTGGTGACAAGGATGTTTGTCATTTGTTCTGTTCCTCCATCTGCTTCCAGCCCTCTCCTGAAATGTGTGAAGGCAAAAGGAGAAAATCAAAGTCAGGGCAGTTTTTGTTGTTCCTTAGCCAGGAGCATGAGCCACCCCTCGGGGCCAGGCAGGTCTGGGGGAGCCTCTCCTGTGCTCATTTTTGGCACCAGCCCCCAAAACGGGGGGCAGAGAGCAGAGCAGGGATGCCAGGGAGGGGTCCCAGGAGGGGACCCAGCCCTGCCTCACCTGCCCGGGCTGGGCTCACACCTGAGCTCACACCTGGGCGCTGCTGCCCCAGCTGGGGACACACGTGGCACATGAGAAGCCCAAGGTGTGTGAAGCAGGTAAAGCCCAGAGGCAGCTCCGTTCCTGTTCCTGAGCAGGCTCTGCAGCTCCTGCCTGCTTCATTCTGCCTTCCCGCGGGCACGGGGATCTTTTCAAGTGAGAAACGCAGAAATCAGCGACATGACAGGTACCAGAGGCTGCTGCGAACTCTGCCTGAGGGAGATTTCCACGGGGCTTTGCCGGCAGAGCTCTGCCCCCAGCTGCTCCGAGTTTAAATCTTTTTCAGGATGTAAGCCTTGCCTGCGAGGAGCTGCGGAGCATCCCGGGTGAGCGAGGCAGGGGAGCATCCCAGGGATGAGCATTCACTCCCGGGATGATGAGTTTATCGACGTGGCTGCACCTGGGCTCTCATTCTGCGATGGTTTCTGCTTCAACCCGAGGTCTTGGTGAGCAAACTGAAMAGGCAAACAGGCAGGGGTAAAATGCTCCTTTTAGCCTGCTGAAAGTGTGGAAGTGCTGGAAATTTGTCCTTAAGGSTCTGGTGCAAATAGCAGTTTGTATGAAATTGTGTTGGTGTTGTGTAATATTCAACTTCCAGAACGGATCCTTCTGGAGATACTCACTCCTGTTTGTATTTCTGTTCTGGTTTCTGGCTAGAAGAGGCTCTATTTGGAAATTGTGATAATGCATGGGAAGATCACTTCTCCCAAACTGTGAGCAGGACATCTGCACGCTCACCCTGGGTTTTAYCTGCTCCCTGATTTGTATTAGTGCCACACTCAGCCCTGCAGTCAGCAAACCTCCAGCCCATCCCCTCGTTTTTTCTGTGCAGCCAGGAACAGAGGAGCAGAGAACGGCTCTTCACACAAACAAGGAGATAAAGAGATTGCCATGGTGAGAAAATGCTGCAGGAGCTGCAATGGCTGTGTCATTGAAGCCAGCATTGATCTCACCCTTTCTATTTTTTTTTTTCTAAAGGACTAACTGAAAGTGAGTTGCAAAAGAAAATCAATTCCGGGAATCATTAGGGTTGGAAGGAGCCTCTCCTGGGTCACACAGTCCATCACTCCTATGATTGTTCCTAAACCAACTCTAACAACTGGGTATCTACTCCTATTTTTTATGATGGCTCCACATTTTTCTTTGGCTGGTTGCAACAATGATGTTAAAACAAACATTCTTTAAAGGGGAAGCACTGCAAGGCGAGCCCCTGGGTGCCTTTCAGCTGACAGATCATCTTCAAGGCTCATTTACTTTAAAAAAGTTACAGTGCTCAGATGTCGATGTGTATTCATCTTCGTGGGTGCCAGGAAAATCAGAAACGTTCCTGCCTCTCCTGGTTGCTGTGAGTGGGCCTTTCTCAGGCTCTTTGCACAAACTCTGGGTTGTAAATGAATGCCCGAATCTCCAGTGCTGTTGGGAGGATGAAAAAGCAGTTTTGTGGTTCTTGTCAAGGACAGGGAACCCTTGCTCTGAGCCAGGGAATGGAATGTCCCTGACACGGAGGCTCCGGGAAGGTGGAACCAGCTGTGTTCTGTGTGAGATCCAGCTGTGCTCTGTGTGAGATCCAGCTGTGTTCTGTGTGAGATCCAGCTGTGCTCTATGTGAGATCCAGCTGTGCTCTGTGTGAGATCCAGCTGTGTTCTGTGTGAGATCCAGCTGTGCTCTGTGTGAGATCCAGCTGTGTTCTGTGTGAGATCCAGCTGTGCTCTGTGTGAGATCCAGCTGTGTTCTGTGTGAGATCCAGCTGTGTTCTGTGTGAGATGCAGCTGGAATGCTGTAGAAGATGCAGGTTAATTCTTGATGCCCCTCTGACCTCTTGGGTGTCCTCTCCGTGTGCTCCAGCAGCTTTTGTCACCTGAACTGTGCTTTAGTTCTGTGCTGGGAAAGGCATCAGGGACTGGCAGAGATGGGAACCTTGATTTGCTGAGCAGARCTCCTTTTTACTGAGATTTTCCAAATCCATGCTGTTTTTAGGAGGGTCAGTAGTTTTTTTCTACAACAATTACGTTAAACATTCCACAAACAAACTTTTATACAYTTTACARCATCTCTTGCTTGCCGCAGTTTGATTCAATCTTCTCTTTCCTGTCTTMATCCAATCTTCAAAGCTTTGTTTRTTCTTGCCAAGGCAATGGTTTATCATTAACTAATKATGCTAATTAAGTCCACAGCACCCCAGGGACCAGCCCAGCCCTTCCCCTGCACCCATGGGGTGCCAGCCTTGGGTCAGGGACATCCAGCCTGGCCTTGGACTGGCACCCACAGCTTCCCTGAGCACCCCTTCACCACCTCACAGTGAAAATAAAAACCACCACCACCTATTCAGCTCTCTACTAAAAGCTTGTTATTATTAATAAGGCCACCTCTGCCCACTGGAGTAGGGATTATTCTCTTTGTTGGGGTAGCAGCTCAAGGCAGAGTGGGCAATTTTCCCTTTTGGAGCAGTGAAAGCTGAACCCCGAGAGGGTTTTGGTGGTTCTGGTGTCAGCACGGCAGAGCCACCCCTTCACTTCTCACCAGATGCTGCCAGAGATAGGAGATGAAATAATTCAGCAATAACCCAGTGCTCTAATCTGGCGTCTCACACTTTGATGGTTTAGAAGAGAGGCAGTTAAATTATAATATCAAGGAAACTCCTGCTGAACTCCTTCCCTTTAGTTGCGTAATTTTTGCAACAGCAATTACCTCGGCTACAAATTTAATTTAAAAACTCTTTGAAAGCACAGTCCCCGTTATCACAAAAAATACTTGAAATCAATGCAGGATGATTTCATTCCAAGTCTGRAGATACTATTTAATAGCCAGGAAGGAAACCCGCTCTTTACTTGTTAATATAAATTCTGCTGTGGCAATTACAAATTTYGACTTCCACAAATTCATTTACTGGTGGCAAAACATGAATTATGAACGACATCTGCTGACTTGGTGCAGTTGCATTCTCGCCAGAAAATAGACAGGAGCCCTTGAAAACGATCCTAATCAGGGGGCTATTAAGTGAGATGCAGAGAACACACTCTGATAAACATCACAGTGGCTGCCTACCATTATCTTATATTTCCCTTCAAGATTCACGGTATCTTAGCAACCGTATAGACCTGATAACCTCTAATGGCTCCAGAAACGATGCACTTGGAATCTTTCACTTAAAGGCCTGGTGCTCAAGTAATGGCACCCTTTTCTYTGATGGCAGAGTCAAACAAACACCCCCAGCAGCACCGGGGCTGCTGCTTTGTCTGGAGAGTCACAATTCGTGTGCAGGCTCAGAAGGAGCRAGGGGAGGGCTCTGTAAGAGTATCACAGTTAATCAGTATGGATTTTTGGRTGGGCATTCATAGCTTTAATGAACTGCATGGATCCAGCAGGAGAGCAGAGGGTGTTGGTGTCCAAGGGGGGGTGTTTGTGCAGGGTCTGGGGGCACGGGGAGGGCACTCCCTGCTCAGAATCAGGGGGAAATGGCCAGGTTCACTCAAGATCTTTCCTCTTTTGTGCTCTCAGAGGAGAGGAGGACTCACAGGTGCTGGGAGTGCTGCTGAGCTGGGTCTCAGTTGCCACTTCCAGGAGAAAACTGAGCTGGAGACACCCAAAATGTGAGCCCCAGGCTCTGAGTGCTGCCAGGGAGCCCCAGAGCCCTGAGCCAAAGAGCAGCACCTCGGGAAATGACTCCTGAAACCCCCAGGTTTGAGCAGTTTTTGTGCTTTGGAGAAGTTTTCTGTTGCCATGATGAATTTTATCCCAACCAAAAACTGCAGAATCAGAGGTTTCAGAGCAGGGAGCTGAATGTCAATGACACTGACTGGCTGTGCTGCTATAATTCCATCAGATGCTGAGCAGACAACATTTACATTTAAAAATACAAGTAATCAATGTATGTTAATGCGTGCCCTTCATGCATTCTGCACTGAAGCGTTTCACCAGGCTCTCTAAAGGGCCTTGCCCTTGCAGGCATGAAAACCCTTCAGGAACACCACCAACAAAAGCTTTGGGAAAGAGGCAACAAGGAAACAGCCACAGATGTCTCACAATATTTTCTGTGCCAGGCCCTGTCCTCCAATGCCATGTCTGGATGGTGGAAACCACTTTAACTTTGCACTTAAACATCCTTTAGCCTCTTTTTGTAGGGTRTGTGCATGGGAACAGGCAGAGGGGAGGCACAGAGAAAGGAGAGCACTGAAACCTTCACTCTGGGAGAGAAACCCCACTGACACCACCCTGGGGTAACACCTGGAGATGCTGTGGGGCTGCTCTCACCTGTCCAKGCCATAATTCAGCACCTCTGTGAGCCATGATTCTGTGAGATTGTTAAACTCAGAATTCTGTCAGTGCATGATAGGAAACAAATTGCTGCAGGCTTTTATTATTATTATTATTTTAATTTTTTTGATTTCATTGTTGTCTCCAAATGATTGCCTGTACCCGTAAGTCACAGATTTCAGTCATCCTTGGGAGCAGGGCCAAACTTACCCTTTCAAACTCCTGGTGTGTCCTGGGCTGTTTGTTGGTTCCATCCCTTGCAGAGCCCATCAGCACACCCATAATTGACATTTCCCCCATCCTGCCTGGGGTAGGAACACACAGCAGGGAGATCACTGCGAGTTTGAGGCCAGACCTCCCTTGCTCACAGCCCATGGGCAGTGGGATGTGTGGCTGCTGACCCCAGGGAAGTGTTTGTTCCCTGGCCAGGGACAGCAGCTCCTGTCCCTGTAGAAAACCATCTCAGTCCGGGGTTTTTATTGTTATTTTTTAAAATTTTCCTAAAGACAGAGTCTTTTACACCAGGTGAAATTTTTTTTGGAGTTTGATCAGCTCCAAAAGAGCCTGAAAATCCTTGTGAATGGGTGCTGAGGTGTTTATAAAACCCCACAGAAACGCTTTAAAGCTGAATTTCTCACCTATTTGAGCTATCACGCAATTGTGGTACAAAGTTTGGAGACTGTGTTACAGGATGCCTTAAAAAAAAACCAACAAAACAAACCCAAAAACCAAACTTGGTGTCAGAAATTCCTCAGCAGCCCCTTCTGTGTGAGGGACTGCTGCTTTCCAAGGGACAGGGGAAAAAATGTCAGAAGCAAACGGAGACTCCTCAGTTCCAGCAGCTGCTCCAGACCCAGTTGAGTGTTTTTATACATTTCCCTTCCTGGAAACCACTCTTCTCATGTTTTCTTCCAGTAAATGAGATGTGCATAATTCAGCCTTATTAGAGAATTGATCCCTTTCAAGGGAAAAAAAAAAAAAACAACTTCAGAGTGTTAAGGGAGGAAAAACCCAATGGTGCTGATTTTCTGATGCTTTGTCTCACATTCCCAGCTTTGCCCCTGCCTGCAGCATGTGCTGGGATGAGCTGATAGCARCACAGATCACAGCAGATTTCTGATAATTTTCCTCATGAAATCCATCCACATGTACATTTTTCTGTGAGAATCCCTTATTTAGAAGCTCCACATCCCCAATTTCTCATTTCTGACTCARGAATTTGGGGTATTTCTCCTCTTTCTTGCACTGCTGTATATTGGGAATAGTTTTCTCCAAGCAAATAGCATTATGTTGGGAAATTAGAATGTTGACAAGAGGAGAAAAATAGTGCAGCCATTGAGTTTTATGGTGTTATATTTTAAAATGACACATTTGCCTGCTGTGAGGTGACTCAAATGCAGATTAGAAACTCAACAGAAATGTTATTTTTTTTTTTTGTAAATACTGAAATATTCCTGCCACAAATCTTCTGATGGAGCGAGCAGATGAAGCATTCCTGATTCCAGCAGMCCCTTAAGGTGCTGACCTGAGATTTTTTTAAAATTTCTGCTCAGTCCTGGGTGAATTCCTGCAGGATTTCCGTGATTTTACAGGCAGTGCCATCCAGTGGGGGTTGATTTTGGGCCTGATGCTATTTAGTGCCATAATAAATAATCTGGAATACCCAAAGCCAGTGGGGAAGCTGATTTTTGGGAGGCTCYAGCCATGGGGACACCCTCATTCTTCTGCTGTTATTTGCAGGAATCCCCTCCTTTTCTCTTTATTCTCACTGGAAAAAAAAATATTCTAAAAAATGATGCAATGTAAAAGGCAGAGCTTTTAATTTCCCATCCTCCTGGTGCTCAGTGGCATTTTTCAGGGCTGCTCCCATGTGGGTGAGTAACTGCCCTCATAAATAGTCCCAGGCAGAAATTGCTTTCACTGCATATGCTAATAGAGACTGGGTCTTATTAGCAGGGCTTATTAATTGGTTTGGTGTCTTAATTAAATCGGTGTGCTGGGGAGTGGGAGAATAAATCCTTGTTAGGGCCAGTGGGCTCCCTAGGACAGGTCCTGGTGATTTTTTATGTCCTGGAAGCTTCAGGAGCAGTGAAGGCTCCAATAGGGCTGAGACATTTCCCAGAGGCTGAACCAGGAGGGAAAGAAAGGGACAAAATTGGGGTYTGSTCTCAAATTTGGGTGCTCACTCTTKGCCAGYCTTACCCATAAATCACAGATTTCAGTCATCCTTGGGAGCAGGGCCAAAGCTGCCCTTTCAAACTCCTTTGGTGTGTCCTGGGCTGTTTTGGGAGTGGGGAAGCACAGGGAGCACACCTGTCCAGGTGTAACTGTGAGAGCTGCTGGGGCTGAGTGTGACCTTCAGGAAGATGAGCAGTGCTCAAGGTCAGTGCAAAGCAGGAATAACGAGATGCTGGGGAACAGCAGCCTCACCTGGGATTGGTTCAGGTTGTAGAGCGAGAGTTCAGAGGTTTAAGGCAGCTTAGATGTACTTGGAAATCAGCCCTGCTTTTCTAAACTTTTTTTTTTTTTATTTTCCTGACCTTGAAAACACCTTATGTGTGGTTTACAAGTAAAACTCTAAACACCACTGTAATCAGAAAACCGGCACAGATTTCTGTGTTTCATTATTTCCTGCTTATCTGTGCCCTGTTTGAAGGCTCCTGTGATGTCAGTGATAGGCACACGGGATGGCAGGGGCACTGCAGATCCCTTTAAAGAGATTAGATGAGCTTTGGGCCGCCTTCCACGGAGCGTTTTGCTTTAATTCCCTCTCCTTTGCTGGAGATATCTCTTTATCAGGTGTGAATGGTAACGGTGCTGATGTGGGGTGACAGATTGACCAAACAAGCGCAGCAACAGGAGCCCTTTTCCCGTGATAAGAGCTGGACCAAAGGTGATGTGTGCATCTCCCCATCTGTTTGCTCCACAGCACAGCCTGGTGAGGAGGCAAAACGTGTTCAGGTTCCACGGGCTACAAACAGATCGGTGTTAATGAAGTGATGACCCCGGGTGGTTTGGCTCCCCTGTGGCTCTTAGGGTGATTTTCAGTTCCTATGAATAGTCACAGGCTCCAAAATTTTAATATTTTTTTTTCCCCGAAGAAAAGCAAAATGTGTGGACCCTTCAAACGACCTCCATAATTTAACTTAGGGCTGTTATTCTATTTAATAGCACAACAATTATGTGACAATCAAAAGAACTGTGTCATTGCCACACTGCCAGCATGGCTGGCTCTTTCTTTTGCCTCATGGTGCAGAATTCCCTGTGCAAAATATTCCCTGTGACAGTGGGAGGCATTCATTAACACCCATTATTTAAAGCCTTTAATGAAAATTAAGTGTTATACTCCTGTGTAAAGTTGCTGGYGTGTGGTTTGCTTCCAGAGGATGGATTTAGGTCAAGTAAAGGATATAGAATATGGAAATATTGTCCACAAAAATGCTGGGAATGGACAGCAAATGTGGCTGCAAACAGCAAACTTAAATAGCCCAAATTATGGATAATATGGGAAAGTTCCTCCTGATGGCTCAGATTGGACACAGCCATGCAATAGTTAACTTTTGGTAGGGCTCAGCATCAATTTCTGGAAGCTTTTAGCAGAGGCTTGACATTTCTAATGAGGGAATTTTACATACAGGCAAGTGAATTTACCCCCAGCTGGGAAAACACGGCTTAGCAAGAGCTGTACATCCGCCCTCATTGATCTGCAGATTATCTCACTCCGGAGCCTCTGCAGCCRCTGGGATTTGCAGGGATGAGAAACAAATGTGGGAAAGTGCACAGGATTTCTTTCACTTCGGGGCTGGATAACAAAAACCTGGCAAGTTAGAAATAAAAAGGCAAGTTTAGGGATTTTTTKGGGTTTTTTTTTCTTCATGCATAATTGCTGCAGAGGTCAGGAAAAGCCACAAAAGCCAATCAGCTGTCAGCYCTGGCAAGGAGCTGTCATCCTGGTGGAATTCTCCCAGCAGCACGYTGGAATCAATCTTAAAACAGCAAAGGACCAGAATCTTGTTCTGTTTAACTATCCTGGCAGTTAAACAGCTGAGAATCAAAATGTCTGCAACGTGAGCTCAGTGAAACAGAGATGTTCTGTGTGTGTGATGCTGCAGTCTGACTTCACCGAATCCCTCGGGCTTTCTGCATTTTAACCCCACTTGTTTGTGGTTTTGACCTTGTTTTGTCCTAGCAGGGAATAACAGTGACAACACAAAATGTCAATGGGCTGGTCCTTGTGCCAGCTGAAAATGCTTTATCAGGGTGAGGTGGGAATGAGGCAGAGTCAGAGGTGGCAGAGCTTTCACTGATTTCTCTTTATGGGGAACATCTCCACAGCTCATTTCACTCTGCTCTTCAGATGGGCTTTGTCAAGGCACACAAATAAACACGTGCTGCTGCCCCCAAAGGATGTGGCTTTAAATGAAATAAAAATAAAAATGAAATCTTTTTTCCCCCTGTATATATTTTCTTATATTTGAAATGATTCTGATGAAGCAGAAGTCACTTCTGTGTCGACAGAGGAAGAGATAAGGAAGCAAACCATGAAATGTGGCCTGTGAAGGGCTGTAAAAACACAGCTGGGCATGTTTTTGCTGTGGCTGTGTGACTTGGGAAGGCAGAGATGCGTCCCTGCCATGGGATAAAGGATGGAAAATAATGGAAAAGAGSTGACCCAAACAAACCCAGGAGCCCAAACAAGTGCAGCCAAAAGCTGGGAGAGGACAATGGGCTGAAGAGGCTCCAGGTGATGCACAGCAGGGCCAGGCATTTTAATGACTTGGTTATTAATTAAAGGGGATGGAAAAGCTTCACCATCTCTGGGTTCCCTTCTCTATCAGGGCAGAGCAAAGCTCTGGGGAGCAGTCCCAGGCACTATATTGGTATATATTTGGTATACATTTGGTGCTGCCTCCTCTGAGCTGGAGCCTCAGGAGCCAGCAAAGACACGAGAAATGCACTTTGGGCTTCTCTTGGAACCCCAAAAACCCTGCCAGCACCCACAGCCTCAGCCCTGCTCAGCCACAGGAACAGCACAAAGCAGGATTCTGGGTTTTAGGTTAGATTAGTCTTGCTGCTTGGCAAGAGTGTGACTGGATCTGAGGGTCTGAGTTAAAATGCAGCTCACCATGTGATAAACTCTTACTTGGCTTCCAAGCCAATTGCAGAAGCAGGCTCTATGTTTGGTATATATTAGGTATATGTTTGGTATATGTTTGGTATATATTGGGTATATATTAGGCATATATTTGGCATGTATTTGTGTATATTTGGTGTATATTTGGCATACATTTGGCGTATATCAGGTATGTATCTGGTGTGCATTTGTTACACATTTGGTGTATATTTGGTGTATATTTTGTATATATTTGGTGTATAATGGGCATATATTTGGTGTATATTTGGTATATTTTTGGTATATGTTTGGTGTATACTTTTGGTATACATTTGGCGTATATTTGGAATATATTTGGTGTATATTTGGTGTATATTTTTGGTATATATTTGGTGTATATTTGGCATATATTTGGTATTTACTTGGTATACATTTGGTATATATTTGGTGTGTATTTGGTGTGTATTTGGTGTACATTTGGTGTACATTTGGTATATTTTTGGTATATATCTGGCGTATATCTGGCATGTATCTGGCATATATCAGGTATATATTAGGTATACATTTGTTATTATATATTAGGTATATATTTGGTGTATATTTGGTATACATTTGCTATTACACATGCCAGGGCTGTTTGCCACACCACAGACAGCCCGGTGTCAGTGTGTGCCTGAAGCCTGGATAGTTTATTTAAGGAATAACCCACAAAGCCAAGGGAAAAGAAAAAAACCACCCCACAATCTCTGTTTCAATTCTATTTTATCTCTGCTTCCTTCAGGGTGTAAATACTCACAACTTGTAAATCCCTTGTGTTCAGATAACACGGAGACCTCAACCTGGGATTAATTCAGTTTGAAGGCTATAATTCAAWATACAGTCAGCTTTAAAGAAGAAAAAAAAAAGGCTTTCTTTGTTTTAACCAGCTCTCATTTTATGTGCAGACACCTCTCCTCATGCTTTTTTTATTTCTAACTTTATTTTTCTTAGACTGGAGTTACAGCTAGGCAGGAAAGCCCTGCCCTGCCTTTCACTTTTGGTGTAAAATATTGGTGGTTTCACTGAAGTCCAGTTGATATCTGAACACTCTGGTAACTTTTCTAATGGCTTTGACAGAGTCACTGGAGCAGAGCCCATCCATTGCAGAGGCTTTAAGACAAACACCACTAAAATATGACAGGCTGACCTTTTTCCTCCTGGTCACTTTTGAGAAAAGCTGTTTTTTTTTTTTCCCRTGCACTGAGCAGAGTGTGAATTCCATGTACAAACCGAGCTTGGGAGGCTGTAATTATGAATTATTCCTGAGGTGAGTGCTTCTGTAAGTTACAGTTTGAAAGGATTTAAATGCTGATGGTGCCCTGTTCCCATTCTTAGTGAAGACATAAAAAGGTCACTGTTCCTTTGTCATCTCWCTGTGTTGTTGCTGACTAGTGTTCATCATTTAATTAAAAGGTCAGATCAGTCATCCTCCCCTTCTTGTACCTTSTGTGACTCTTAATTATTTTCTTTGCAAATGGACTGATTTAATATTATTTAATAAGAYCTGATTTAAAAATAATCCTCGGGAGGAGTGGAAATTCTCTTTGAAGGCAAGCAAGCTTTGAAGGTTAGAATAAACTGAAAATAGCTGGATTTTTAAAAAAACTATTTTCTCCATTAAATGATGTCAAAAACCATGGGAAGGTTTTAATGAGAGCAATGGACAATGCTTAACTCTTAAATCCTGCTCAAATCTGTCCAAGCAAAGGAAATAATAAGGTCATCAAGAAGCTTCACAAATTGAGAACCTCCTGAAAAGCAGAGATGCATTTATTGGCCTTTGTGCATGGATGTGTCACAGTTAAAGAGCTGAGCTGCTTTAAAATGACAAAAATCCCCATCAGAAACCTCGGGGCATTTCCCAGGACACTGATCTCTGTCCAGGCAAGCTGCAGCATGCAGGGAAGTTCTCAGGAACTTTGTATTTCCAATTCTGGCACCGTTCTGAATGAGAAGTGAGGTGTTTGCAGAGAGCAGCATCACTTTGGGGAGGCAGCTGTGACCTGGGTGGTTTGAGAGCTGGGTTTTGTTGGAATTCCAGGGATCCCCAGGTGTCTGTGCTGTCTGGGGTTATCTGGGGAAGCTGGAGGGSTGAAGGGCAGGGCTGTGCTGAGCTGGACCTTGGCAGGATGTGTTTGTGTCACACTGGGATTCCTGGGGGARTTCCCTCTCCCTCTGAGCCCACAGCCTGAGATCTCACACAACGTGGGGTTTCTGGGCTGGAAAGCTGAAAGAATCCGTTTGAATCGGTGAAAGAGGGCTGGGCAAGGATCACRGGGAGCTGGGCTGGGTGCTGTGTTTGTTTTTTCAGCAGCACTCAGCACTCAGAGGCACTGGGACATGTCAGGAACCTGAGCTGGCAGGGAGGGAGCGCAGAGCTGAGCTGGGTTCTCAGTCAAGCATCCAGGAATGGCTGCTAAGCAGGCACAGAGTGGCAGGGAAAGTCAAGGGCAAGCCTGCTATTTACTGAGCATTCAGCTAATTATCCATTTCACTAAATACAGGAACACTCCATCCTCTGTGCRCTGCAGAAAATTCGGGTTTGAAGTTAGAGTTCAATAAGTGCTTAATAACTGCAAAATTACCTGGTATTAGGTGCTGCTGTRTTTTAAATTAGCATAACTTTACACGTGGCCTGCGTTGCAAATTATCATTTCTGTTTTTTTATTTTTGTTACAGCAGGAAGAACACCAGATGTAAGGAGAACCAGATGCAAGAACTGTGTTTTTTTGATTTTTTTTTTCCTTTCTAACTCCATTTTCAGAGCTGGAGGAGCTGCATTAGGCCTGTAGCCCACGATGGCTGCCTGGAATTGTGTCTGGCAGTGAGGGAATGGAAAAAGTTCTTTGGAGAGAATGGAAACTTCTTCCTGATCCTTGTGCCTGGAGATTCACAGCAGTGCCTTGCTCCCACAGCCCTGTCAGGATCACCAAACAGCCAGCAGTATTAGGTAAAAACCAGTATATTAGTCAATAAAACAGATTTTATTCTCTCTTTTCCATAGTAAAGAGTGGTTGTTAAGAACCTGTGATTTATGGCCCTGAAGCTTTGAACACACTCACAGAAGCAGGATGGCTCCAGAGCCAGCCAGGGCAAGGYAAGAGAAATTAAGCAGCCAGGCTGGGCTGCTTTTGCACCCCTGTTAAAGGATCATGTGGAAATGCTGGTGCCTGGCAGAGGGTCAGAATCACTGTTACCTTGTGTTATAAATGTGCAAGCTTTTAGAAAGGAAAAAAAAACCCTGCGGATGACCCCAGGACAGGAGGATCTGATACTCGGCCAGGCTGAATTTGCATAGAGCGCAGCAAGAGAGGCAAACTCACACAGGTCCGAGGTTGTTTGTGATGATAAATGAATGCCCTCGGCTGTCGGGTGGGTACGGGAGGTGAGCAGCACATTTCCCGGAGCACAAAGGGAGAGTTTTCCAGGCACAATAATGCAATGTGTGTCCTCAGCTGGCTGGAAACTGCGCTGGAATAAGTCACGGATGTCAATAACCGAGTCATGTCAGAGACATAAATTGAGTCAGCTCTGCTTGTTGGTCTTGTTCACTTCTGTATTTTCATCACTGACTGCTGGAATTGAGTTTATTTGATGGATTCTGTAGGTTGTGAGATCCAGGAGGGACTGCAGCAGAAAACGATCCGAATTCTTGCTAATTTTGGGAACTCTGGCACTCAGTAAGGTCAGGTCCTACACTTATGCAAATGTCCATGCAAATGTGCACTTTGGGTGAACAAAATCCCAAAGTGCAGTATTTAAATAAGGAATAATTAGCTGCTCATTATTAGCTGAGCCCGCAGGTTTTCCATCATAAACACGAGTTAAAATTTACCTGACCATGCCAAAGGTAACTCCGGGACAACCCAAGAACTGCGTTTTGGGCACAGAATTTGTCCATTCCATCTTCTGTGCCGTTTTCCGAGACAAGCAATGGCCCTCAGCCAGGCAGAGTGCCTCGGGGCTTTCTCTGCYGAGGTTGTTTTCTTGCTTACAAGGTGGTAAGTGCTGGAAGAACGAGCGCAGTCCACTTCRGGGGAAAGGAAACGGAGGGGTTTCAGCATCTTTGAATACACGGAGAGGTTCTACAGAGGGAAAAACTGCTCCTTTGTGCTCGCTGGGCTGTGAAAAGACATAACAGACCGGGTTTATGTGTGTGCCTGCAGGCAGAGATACTCGGATTGCAGGAAACTTCTCTGGTAGTCAGTGCGGTTAAGTGATGGAATTAGGCAATGTGTTTTTAGGGACAGAAATGTTGRTTTGGGCTCTTTCTCCTGGGGAATTGCAGATGTCCCTCCCGCAGCCCAGCCCCGGGACCCCGAACTGCTGTGCAAAGGGCCAGGGTGGTTAAAGGAACTTCTTCGTGCCCAATTTTCATCTCTAAACTTTCAATCCTTGCGCATTTCTATCTTCAGCTTCGCTCGCAGGGGCCGGGCCGTTATTCCGAGTCACCATCCCGACAGAATTTTTACCTTTATCCCGTTTCTAACGTTCTCCTTCCTCCCCTGTCTCAAATCTCCGCAGTTCAGTCAGCAGCAGACTCACTCTGTTCAGACTCACTCTGTTCAGAGAGAGGGGAAAGGATTCCCTCAGTGCGGCTGGGATGCTGRAAGTGTGCCTGAGGCTCCTGAACTGCCCTTTCACTCCCTGAAATGCGCACCAAGAGCTCACTGAGCACCATTTGGGTGTGTGAAATCAGCCCGGTGATGCTCTGGCTGTGCAGACAGAAGGTGAAGCGGAGGAGAAGGGAGGGGTTCTAAAAATCAGCGGCAAAAACTTGGTTTTGATGAAAGCAGTGGAAATTTTAACCGACTTCGATGGGGTCGTAAATTGACAACAACCCTTGTATTTTGGCACAAACAGTTAAAGAGGCAATAACTTCACCGGGGCCGTGTCAGAGCACAGGAGAGCGCGGCTCCGAGCCCCGGCATTCACCAAATGATGAGTTTTTCAGTGTGCGGGTGCTGAGCTGGTGACTCGGATGCTCTGTGAGCACCACCTGAGCAGCTCATCTGGAGCGATAAAGCTGATGTGCTCCTGGAGCATCCCCAGGATTGCGAGTCAGTGCAGCTCTGGAATGCCGAACGTCATTTCCAAAGATATAAAATAGTTTATAAAAGCACATCGGAGCCCATTTGAGAGCAGCATCTCGCCWCTCTTTTCAGTGGAAATGAAATCCTCGCTGCCGTGGCACGAACTTTGGGCTGATCAATCTTTCCGTGTAGTCACGAGCACAATTTGCTGTTATTACAACAATTTGTTGTTTTTAGGGCACTGGCAGTGCTGGGGGTTTGCAGGAAGGTGTTCAAACCAAGGCTGCTCCCAGAGGAAGTGAAACCTGCACCTTTTGTAGGTAAAAGAGCAGCACACGTTGTGTGGCACACWCTGAGCAGGTACAGGCTGTGCTAATGAACTGAGATCCTGCACGCATGCAAAGGGGAGAAAATCGTTATTTTTTTCCTCCACTGCTGATTTGTTTAAAGTTCCTCACAGGAGTTTTCCTGTTTCACTGGGTTGGCTCCTATTCATGCCAAAATAACTTCCATTTCCTGGGCCAGAGGAAGCTGAACCAGCAGCGTTTCTCTAGCAGASACATTGCCATCTCTGCCATGGCAAGCAGTGCCACGCTTTTCTCTCCGACCCGAATTTCCCTCTCTTCGGTGCCATATGTAATTATGTGTTACACTGAATGACCTGTTATTTATAGGTCTTTTCTTTRTGTCCTGGTAATTTCACTCTGTGTTTGGCTGTCCCTTTATTCTGCAAACGGAGCAGGTGCCAGCGTGACTCACATGCTGAGGAATTGTTTCTGCATTCAGTGGGAAAGCTGTTTTATGAGGGAAGAATCTTTATAACAATTCCCAATTGTTTAACATAAAATAGTTTTAAATTTAAAGCTGAAGACGTAAAGACTTTAGAACTCACAAACAGAAGTCCAAYGAGATGAGGAAAAGACAACAAAAAGGCACAAATTGAGTCTGATGTATAGATATGTATAAAATAGGAATTATCTCGTTCTTCTGTGGGACATCACATCCCACACCTCTCCCATTAATGTGGAACTATTAGTGGAGGGAAAAACCCCTCACTGTTCCTTGTTCCTGCACATGAACATCAGCCTCAATTTGAAAACCACGAGTTGCATTCTAATGCTCTGATTTTTYTCACTGATAAGTTTAATAACTATTTTTTTCCTAAGTCATTTGTGAACCAAAATAGGATTTTTTGTCTCTCTTGAGTTGAAACATTCTGGCACAGATTTTCACCACAGTGAGAAGGCCTCAGCATTGTTCACAGGTTCTGCCCAGCCTGAGGTGATTTCCATTTTCTTCCCTTAGATGGTGCTAATAAGGTACGAAAAGCAGAGCCCGGCTCTGTTTTAGCAGGAACACGAAGTACAATGAGGGCTTGTTTGGATTCTGTGAGCAATTTCTTCYCTCCTCTCTGCGCTACATTTCTGCCTTATTTGTGCTTATTCAGGCTCCGGAATGACACCACATAAAAGTCTCACATTTGGTAAACAATTACAGCTGATGACTGCGTGTTCATTTCGGAAAACCAGAGGAAGAACAAATGTCTGTGGCTGAGCTGCGAAATGAGCAGAGTTTTCATGAGCTGTGTGCTCTCCCAGGGAGCGCTCCCTGCCAGGAGCTGMACTCTGGGAAATGGCCTTGTTTTATGGGCAGCCAGGGCTGTTCACCATTAATTAGGGGCTCCCAAAATAACTTTTTTAGTGTGGAACAGCTATCCCTGTGCACAGAAGCACAGAAGAATTTGCTCAGTAGGAAATGAAGGAGAAGAGAATCTCCAGCAATTATTTTTCTCTTGGGACGAGTGCCAAGGATGTGTGGACCACCCCGAGTAACCACAGTGGTGTTTCTTCCCTCACTGAGCACCAAGCTGGAGAACAGTAGTTGCGTTATGAGATTTCAGTGAAGCTCTGGGGTGAAGTTTTGCCACGTGAGGGTTTTACCCTTTCCCAGGGTGATTTAGGACAAAAGCCACCCGTGTCACTGCTTTGCACGTCCAGTGTGGAGGGAAGAGCTTTCAGGAGTGCATCCATGACCTGAACCAGGCTCAGCAGCACCTGCAGGAGAAGTGACACACACCTCAGCCTGCCCATGCATTTGGCAATAGAATTACCCTTTCCCCTTTCCCCCCTCCCCATTTCTCTGCTCTCCCAGTTCCCAGCCTGCCTGCTCAGCTGGGGTAGCACAGAATTGCCCATCCCTGCAGAGGAGGAGCACAGGGCAGCAGTGCAAGGCTCTGGGTGCCCCAGAGGAGCCAGCAGTGCCAGCTGTGCCCAGCAGTGCCAGAGGATGCTGCCAGGGGATGTCACTGTCACCTGCTCTCAGGGGCAGGGTGACCAAGTTCACCTCCAATTCATGGCTGAGAGACTTCAGTGTGCATCAAACCCAGCTGGACTGGAGCCCCCCAGGGCAGCCCAGAGTGGATCTGTTCCTCTCCTGACCCTTCACCCGTGYTCATCATTGATTTTCCCTCAAAGACCTCCAGGCAATTACCACGTGCCGCTTTGTTTTGTCCTTTCCAGGAGCGCCTCGAAGGGAGTTTCAGGACGCTGTGAAATCAAGGGACATTCACTCCAATCAAACACAGCCAGCACTTTCTGCTGCCTTTGAGGCTCAGGTTTGAAGAGCTGTCCTGATTGCAGTGCCATGATTGCTGAGGGTGAGTCCCACATTTCCATCCCATCCACCTCTCACTCGGACAGGCCAAAGTGCACTCACAGGGGCTTCCTTCAATTTTCCCATTTGTTCATGAACTCACCCATTGTCTGTCCTTGCCTCTTTCACTGAAGAGCCATTTTGCGGTGCTTGTGGCAACCAGACCTAAAATCTAAACATTAAAGCTCCTCTTCACCCTTTCATTGCCTAATCTTCCATTTCAGATTTAACCAGTGACATGGGAATGGTTTCCCAGGAAGGTGTAAAGCTGAGCTTTCCTCTCCTGAAGCCTGTGACATTCAAGCTTTGTGAAGATTCTTTTTTTTTTTTTTTTATTTTTCCTCCTTCCACATCACAAGGCTTTGTGTATAATTATTACACACAGAACTACAACAAAAGAACTTTACTGGTTCCCAAAGGCAAGGCCGTGAATTTTTAAACAAAGGGAACCTAAAATTCCCGGCCCATAACGATTTTGTAGGTGGCAATGATGATTTCCCCTTTGTGTATGAAACCAGGAGGAAATAGGGCAGAACCAGGTGAAAAGTAAATCTGCCTCAAGGAAAGCTTTGCGGCAGAAAATACCAAAATAGGGAGATAATGCAGCCTCTTCAGCGGAGATGGGCRAAGCGCTGAGATTCAGCAACACTCATTGTTGAGCGTTTCTGAACAGCAGCAGTCATTGAAAGGGCTGAGCTGTGGGAGGTGAGCAATCAGCGAGATGTTCTTAGGCAGGAACGGCTGAAAGGCTCATTTAAAAGCAACCTCTCTTCCATTTGGGTGAGAAGGAGCAGCAGGTTTGCGGTTCTCCTGCAGCTGGCAGACTCAGATTCGTACTCAAGGAAAGAAAGGAACTTTACAAACGCCTTTTTGTTGGCTGATGTGTAAATGCGGATTGCCAAAGACAATGCARAAGGACCATGGGGCAGCCAGAGCAGCCAGGATTTTGGGTGAACACGGGGTCAAACAGCCAGATTTTTAATTTGATGCTCTCCCAGGATGAAAAAAACTATCATCCCTGCTAATGTAAGGAGAGAGAGGGGCTGGGGGGATGCTCAGCCACRGGGGTCCCTGGAAGTGCTGGGTAATGATGATTTGACGAGGCTTCCCGGGCGCTAACAACCCCATTAAAAACWGGCTGGCAAAAGCATCGGCATCCTGAGCGGACTGAGAATGAGAGAGGGGAAATGAGGAGGGATTAAAGCCGAGCTGGGAAGCAAAGAACAACCCCTGAGTGTTCGCGGTGGGAGCCGGTGAGCCCGGGGGGCAGCGCCCGGTAATTAACGGCGTTTGACTTCTTTCGTGTATTCCAAAGTGATTTTCGCTCTCCTCTTCCCCCTCTCCCGGTGTTTCCTTGCAGACCATGAGTTCTTTGGAGGGCTCAGTCTGCGCTGGGACACCCGGCTTGAGAAATTGGTGCTGAGCTTCCCGAAAATTGCTGCTGAGCACCCATAAAATGGTGCTGAGCACCCGACAATTGGTGCTGAGCTCCCGACAATTGGTGCTGAGCTCCCCGAAAAATCACTGGGGGGATTCCTGCCTGAAAAACCTGAAATCTGCATTAATTGGCAGAGGAGGGGAACGGGAGCATCCCAGACCTGCAGGGGAGGCACAGAGAGGTGAGGGTGCTCTCACAGATGTCCCATTTACACTCGGGCTCCTGAGGAAATTGTGCTTTTCCAGAAATCCTTTCTCTGAAGTGATAAAGGGGTAGAATTTAGGTTGGAAGGACGTTCCAGATCAAGTCTAACCACTAACCCAGCACTGCCAAGGAACCTAAATCACGGCCTTGTTTATTTTATCTCTAACTCAGAGCCTTTTCTGACACATTGAATACTGTGGAAGATTTGCCTGTTTTATTTGGTTTGGTTTAGAAAAAAACCCACACAAACTTGTGATGTTGACAATGTTCTTAAATTAGACTGTATGCTAGTCTTGAGCTTTCTAAATAGCATTTATATGCTGCTTTTCAATTTGTTATTGTAGCTGTTGTATAGAAAAAGCAATTTGAAAGGGAAAAAAAGCACAAAGGAGAGCAGCAGCTTGGCAAAGCTGTGTGCCAAGGCTCCGAGTGAGCCCTGACAAGGTCCAGGTAAAAGTTGCCTTGCTCAGAGACAGAGGTTACAGAGACAACCTCCACGGGCTTTCCTCCCCACATCAATCACCCTGTGATTTGTGTGATTAACTGCAATTCTGTCCCCAAAAACCCACAGTCCTGAGATATTGCCGTTTTTAATCCAAAATTTATGACTCATGGCARAGAAGGCTCTTCATCTCAACCATCCCCACGTTTCTCACATGACTGGCTGGGGAAGAAGAAGAATTGCCAGTGCCGTGTGATTTGTGACTGCTCCCCCCGGGCTGAGGGGCTTTGGGAGGGGAGCAGAAGGGTTTTGGTGGAAGAGCAGCAGGGGCTGTGAGCAGGATCTGAGGGGGAATTCAGGGGGCCACACGCGGGGAGGAGCTGGGGCGCTCAGGGGGTGCAGGGGGTGGCACAACCCAATTTTTATTGTCATTTTGAAATCAAGGCAAAGATGTGGGAATGGGAATAACAGTTCTTTACCAGAAGTGTTAACATTTCAAATGCAGCAGGACAAAAAAACTCCACTGACAGAGTCAGGGCACAGCCTGGCACCTGYTGGTCAGGCTGGCAGAAAACCTGCTCCATTTTCCCATTAGAGAAGCAAAATAAAAAATATTATTAGAATTGGATTATTAGAAAGACAGGTGCATTAACCATCAGAATAGCAAATTCTGGTTCTTGTTCTGTCTCTGCTTTCCTGGATCCCCTTGGGACCCCCTGTTCCATTTCTCCACTCCTCATTTCTGAACTGGCAGATGGGGTGGTTGCTCACCAATGTCAGGGTGTTGTGCTTGGGGGGCAATTAATAAGCAAACTCCTTTAGGGACCAGCTATGCCTCATTGTTAAACCCTTTCCTGTGTGTATATATACAAATTTCTGTGTATATATACAAATTTCTTTGTGTATATATACAAAATTCTGTGTATAAACAAAAAATTTTGTTTTTATAAGCTTTCTGCCTCAGTAGAAATAGTTCTTTCTTCTGCTGGAAGTCACTTTGGATTCAGGGATTCACTTCCCAGAGCCTTTGGCTGGTCAGGGTGCTGATGCTGCTTATGGATCTCTCACTGGATKTACCTGGGCAGGTGAGTGGGAATCAGTGATTCCCCCAGCCAGCAAACAGCATCTCCAGGATCAGGAGAAGTGCATTTTGCACTCMTTTGTGTCTCAGGTTACCCAACCATTAACTCTCTCTCTTCTCATCCCTCTCACCCTGCTCCCTCCAGAGATCTGTTATTGAAAGGAAGCAAAAGGGAAGATGTTTTTTAAATGGGCAAATTGAGAAATTCGCAGTGTTGCAAACAGTCTGTGAGCAGGATAGAGCTGCCTTGGGCTCTTTTATGAGTCTCACATGGGGCTGTAAATCAATTTAGAGTGGTGGAARCAAGGCATAAAGCAGAAAACTGTGTGTGTGTGTCATTCTGCACAAATGCCTGATACTGTGGGTAGTGTTTATAGCAAATCCTCTTGTGACACATTTCCTAATGGAACYTGTTTAATTTTCCTTGTGACACACACATAAAAAAGTAAGGTCCAGTGTTGGCTGCAATATTTAAAGTGTCAATTCTGTGTTGGTTTGAATGCTGAAGGTGTTACTGAGCTCCTCCAAACTGAGCCACTTTTAATCAAAACCAACTTAAATGAAACTCAAGTAATTGAAGGAATTCCTGCCATTTCTCCTGTAGAGCAATTACCARGTTCTGAGGTTTATGACTTTGTGTTTCCAACATACAAGACAATACACTAACAAAAAAAAAGTTTCAGGCAGTTTTTATGCATTCCTCTGGCCAGGCACAAAGTCAGAGCACAGACCTCCCCCTTGGGGAGGAGAGCACTCTCTCTTTTCCAGCTGTCAGAACACAGGGGTCATCTGAGCATCCTTGTCAGGCTTTTCCAGATGCTTGTTTTGAACTGTTGGCTTCGAGCAGCAGCGATTTGTTATGCTGGCACTTGGCCCCCCCTCCAGCTGCAGGGAGAGTCAGCCCTTGCAGACACATCATCATCTCCTGCCCTGGAGAAACTGTTCTAGTGGAGATAGAAGGGGTGGGCTGGGAGATTTTGGGGCTGAACCAAAGGTCAGACCTGTCTGAAAGCTGGGAGGGAATGGGGSTGTGCAGGCTCCTGCCTGGCAGGTRTTTCTTGTGTGCAGATAAGGCTGGAGAGATTATCTGGCACTTTGAAGTGCATTTCTTTCTCTGTTTTGGAGCTATTTCTTTACAACATCGAGGTGTGAGTAATCCAGTGAGGTATCAAAGCGTTCAAGTTTCAGGTGATTGGTTTGTTTGTTAACAATCTCAGAAATCCTCGTGGTGAAATGCAGCCTGTGACTCTGCTTCCCACACATTTTTAATGGAACCAATCCCAAAAATCCTCGTGGTGAAATGCAGCCTGTGACTCTGCTTCCCACACACCTTTAATGGAACACTTCGTGGAGGATCTGTGAATTTAAACAGGCAGGGGAAGGGGTGCTCATGGTGTGGCAGGCACAGCTGGCCAGATGTGCCCAGGCTGGAGGAGTGCCCATCCTGGCTGGGCACAGCACAGAGGAGGTGGGAGGGGAGCACACACCACTCCTGCTCTCAGGCTGACCCTGCCTGCTCCAGGGATCCCCTCACGGAAAGAAAAACGAGCTCCATGAGTGCAGAACCCTGTGCAGGAGGTGTGAGAGGGTGTGTGGTCACACAGCCAGAGCCGCTGTTGGGATTCAAAGGGAAAGGGACATGAAAAAGAAATGAGGTGTCATTGGAAGGAGCCGTGGCCGGTGTGTGCTCTGTGCCCACACCGAACCCCAGCACTCATTACCTGGCTGAGGAGGAACCTGCAGACTCCTGCTGAGAAGCCCCGTGTCAGATTTGTTGGGTGATTATGCAGGTAATTAAAGCAATACTTGAGTGTTTCAAGTGCTGATGAGGTCAGCTCTGCTGAAAGGAGATTATTGGCAGCCGAAGGTAACGATGGATGTTGTATTTTCATTTTCACCCTCCTTCACCTTTGTTTGACCAGAGATTTATGACCGATGTCAAGGACGTTCAAGTGGAAACAATTTTGCAGGCAGAACAGTGGGATAAAGGCTTGGAAACGAATCTTTTGCTTGTGTTTCAAAAATCACTGCAGGTCACATCACTGAGGGAGGAGTGAGAGCCTCTGCCACTCAAAGCAGGGACAGATTCAGTGGCATCTCCATCTCCAGAGCCATTCTCATGGTGCTGCCCACCAGGATTAATGGGATTTTACTGGTGTTTAACTGGTCTGTGGCATTTTCCACGAGGAGCAGCACATTCCTGTGCTYAAAGCCAAGGAAATGTGGGCAGAATGGTCACAGTGTGCTGTCCAGGAGTTCTGAATTCATTTATTACATTTGCTTTGCAGTCTGGTCTTTGAGTTGGGTTGGAAGGAAGAGCTCAGTGAGCCCTGAGGGCTGGGAATGCCGTGAGCATGGGAAGGATGGGAAGGATGGGAAGGATGGGAAGGATGGGAATGCTGTGAGCATGGGAAGAATGGGAAGGATGGGAAGGGTGGGAAGGATGGGAAGGAAAGGATTCCTGTCCCTGACTGCAGGGACTTCAGGCAGCCCCCAGGACTGTGGCACCCTCTGCTCCCAGAGCCTGCTCTGAGCTGCCCCTGTGCCATCCCCCCAGTTGGATTGATACACCAATTAAAAAATAAAAATGAAAGTAACTTTCCTTTCCTTTGGCCACGGTGACCCAGTTAAAGCAGCCCTGCTCAGGAGGTTGTAAAAGCAGAGATAACATTGGCTCTTCTGGGCCATTGCACAGCCTCATTTAGCCCTTAATGATTCTTCTGTTTTCCAAACCTGTGCAATTAATGCTGTTTAGCAGATACAGGAGTGTTCATCGGGCCTCTGCTCAGCAAAYAAAGCAGGAACTGTGAGAGATCATTATTAAAAATAATAATTTTTCATAACCTGATCTAAAACTCGAAGCAGACAGAGTTTCTCTGCTAATCCCTCCATCAGAGCAGATATTCTCAAATGTCCACATTCCATTTTGGGCTGCAGGTATCACCTGTAATGAATGCTTCACTGCCTGCTGGGGCTGGCAAAGAAAAAAAAAAAATCATTACTAATTGATATGCTTTAATGGGCCTGAGAGCTTTCAGAGCTGGGCGAGCCCAGGGAAAGGCTGAGGGGAAGGAATTTGACTCTAATGATGCCTGAGTAGGTGCAGGCAGGACGTGGAGCCACCGTGACAGCTTTATCAGTGCCAGRCTGCTGCAGCTCAGCTTTCCTGACAATTCCAGAGCTCTGCCTGGAGGAGCCCATGGAAGGCAAAGTTGGGTCATGGATAAAAACATGGAAAACACAACCATGGAGAGTGAACTCTGTGTCTGTGAGTGCCAGGGTGGTCTCACACAGCCTTAGCTGGGGGTTTTCTGAGGGCTTTGTGTGTTTTTCCCCACTAATTTCATACTCCCCTGCCAAATCCCTTCTGCTGGGTGGCTGAAACACATTTCTGCCAGGGGAGTGGTGAGGTAAGAGAGGGATCAGGCAGCGTTATCCACAGGGAATGGTGATTTCCATGTTTATTTGCACCCTGGCAGGGAKGGACGGGCAGGAACACGCAGGGCAGCAGCTCTGCAGTGTCTGTGGGGTTTGGGGGTGCAGCCCCTGGGGATGGGGCTCAGGGCTGGGTTTGTCCCTGCTGCCCTCAGTGAGCTCAGGGGACTGCTCTGAATGATCCTGAGATTTTCCTCACAGAGACAGGAGGGCGTTTCTCCTCTCAGAGCAGAGAGAGTGGGGACAGGCTCTCGGACCTGAAGGGGSACCTGTTGATTTGTGCTCTTTACATCCAGGCAGGTGCAGATATTGAAAAACAAATGGCCTGAGTGGGAAAGCAGGGTCAGAGCCTTTTGGTTAGGATATTTTGCAGTGCTTTTGGTGTGGATTTACTGGGATCTTCTCTGCTTTCTGGCACTTATTGACTTGCTCGTGTTCCCTAAATCCAATTTACAGCTCTTCACATGGCCAGAACATRGCAGTAAATCTAGTGCATTAAATCAGTGAGCTGCATTCAGTTCTTTATTAAACCAACAAATCTGGATTAATTCCGCTCTTTGGAAGTGTTTCTGTTAAACAAAAGATGAGACCAGTGTCTAGAAAATGTCTTTGGRTTGCCTTTTGGAAGCTTCAAGTGTTCCTCTCCTGAAGCCCAGTACAATCTCAATGTCCCTGCAGGATATGGATATTTTCCCCCTCTATTCTCTCTCTTTTTTGTTTTTTCCATAGGAAGGATAATTAAATGAATAATAATTATATGGACTATTCTTGCCAAGTTCTTTCTGTGACTGTTTTTGAAGTTTTTCCAATGGTCTGAGTCCATTAGAAGGTGATGGAAAGCTCCATTCCCACAGCCCCACGTTGCTACCTGGCCATGTCTGTGTTGTTCAGGTGCCCTGTGCTGGTTTTCTCCCCCCAGGTGTGCTCCAGTTCCAGCTCACACCACTGAGAACACAAACCCAGAGGTGACAGGAGCTGTGGTGGGTGGCAGTTGTGTTTGATGCTGTGGGTGCAGGTGTGCTAATTGAAGTGTTAATGTTTTTTTTCCTGCTGGAATCCCTGAAGGAGAAAATATCATTGTGCTCACGGTGCTGGGAGCAGTGTGCAGGGACAGCAGCAACCACGGGGCATTTTTAGGCATTTTTAGGCATTTTTAGCCATTTTAAAGGCATTTTTAGCCCCTCCCCAGGCCAGGTGAGCAGTGTTTCCCATCCCCAGGCACAGGCAGTGCATTTTGGCCATTGCTGAGCCCTGGGGTTCTCCCAGGGGTCCCTGCCTGCAGCCGCTGGACATTGGAGAAAAACAGCCAGCATTAAAGCASTTTGGGCTAAAGCTGCCACAAGTGTTCCCTCAGCAGTTGAGCTGTAAATCACACCGGGGGAAGCTGCTCTGCTTTCCCAGCTCCCTGGTCCCGGTTTTCCTGCTGCATTTCTGTCCCTCTGTGGCAGCAGCTCCCGGGTCTGAGCCCTGGGATGAAGGAAATGGAATTCACAGGGCTGTGRATCTCTCCTCACATCCCTGGTTTGGCCAGTGTGCAGGAGGGAACCACTGGATGGCAGCTGTTTAATCCTGCTTTTCCTGCAAATGGGAAATGTTTGGTGCCTGTAAAAGCAGAGTGGCTCCCAGGAACAGCAGAAGTTGAGGAAGAGTTCGATGGGTATTTTTGTTTAATGCACTGCTTTATCTGGGAATTCTGTGGACAACCAAACCTGCAGTTTGTGGGTTTTTTCTCCTTCTCAAGCTGACAGGTTTTTCTAACTGCAAATATTGTTCTTTGGCTGTGTCTAATCTGAGCAGGTCTCTCAYCCTCAGGGAATGTTCCCAGCCAGGGAGGGGAGAGGAGCTGTTCACAGCCCAGCAATCCCCAGGGCTGGAACATGAAACAATTCCTGCTTCCCTTTCCCTTCCCAGCTCTCTTCAAAGGGCTTGGGAGGCTGTGCTTTCCTGAGCTGCTGAATTTGGGACAGAGGAACCTTGTCTGCAGAGTGTTTAAAGGCACCTTTTCATCTCTCACAAYCATCACTGGGATTTTTTCMCTCTTTCCTGCAGGTCTGGGACTCKGGCYCAGCWGTGGGAGGTGAATCCCTGCCTCACAAACAGCTCTGTTTCCAAAGCAGGAGGAACTTTGCGAACATCCCCGAGGTTTGTGAGATTTGGGGCTTTGGGTGGATCTCAGGTTTTATTCTGGCAGATGTTGCTGYGGCCCCTGAACCCCAGAYYYTGGAAGGRYATTTGGGTACTCAGCATCTGTCAGSAAACAGGATAAATGGTCACTGAGAATTTKGGGCTTCCAACCCCCTAAATATGCAGTGAAAAGGAAAAATTGGGAAAAATTCTTCTTAAAAAAATGTTAGATGTAGTGATTGCAGATGATCCTGCAATGATTCCTGTGGAACAGATACTCATTCATCACTTTTCTGCATTACAGAAACAACAGCAGTGGAAATTACACTGAAATTTATTCTACTGCTGCCTTGCAATAATATTGAGAATTGTGTTTATTTCCTCTCGTAAATGGCTCGTTCTGCACTTGTTTGGATTACACAGGTACAAAATGCAAGGGGAAAACAACAGCATTCTTGCATTATTTTACATTATTTCACAACACCACTTGTTTTTTTCTTTTCCTGGGAGGTTGCAATGTACTTTTAAATAATCTATGCACAGCCACTGTGAGTCAATCAGGAAACGTTGTGCTGTCCTGCTCAGTCCTTCAGACAACAGGATTCAGGCATGTTCAAATCTAAATCAGAGGTTAATCCATGCTTGGTCATTGGACAGGGCTGAAACGCAGAAATTCGTTTTATTTATGGGTGGAACACGCTGAGCACAGAAACCAACACAGGACTGAGATCTGGGGTGATTCTGCACTGCCTCACACACCAGAGGGAGCAGCACTGGAGGTGCTGGGGGTTTCCTGCAGGTTCTGCCCTGTGCCACCAGCATCGCACGGGGCTCATTAGCACAGAGCTTGGCATTAATTAGGGGTGGGGTGAACAACGCCCCGACAGGGGAATATTGACAGCTCTGTGTCTACTTTATTTTCCAGCAGCAAACCCGTGTTTGGCAGGGTTGTGTGAGGGAGGCAGGAGCACTGAGAGGTGTCCCACAGCAGGGTTTATTCACTTTATCTGCTGCAGTCCCTGAGGGGTCAGAACCTCTTCACTGCACCAGCCCGTGCCCAGGGGTCACAGGGCACAGATTAAAGGTTAATTAGCCACTAAACCACTGCCACAGAGAATGTTTATTCCTCCACACCAGTCCCTAATTAAATTGTCCCACAGCTCTTGCTGCATCTCCAACCCATCACCTACAGAACCCAACTCCTCCTYACCTTTACACCTCTGCATCCTGGGGTTTAAAGCTTTAAAACTTCCCACTGCTCCCCATGGTTTCCATCCAAAGCACAACCCCACATTCCTGCGGTGCTCCCCAGGTGTGGAACCTTTCCCCAGGTCTCGGGTGGAGCCCTGGGATCGTTTCTGTGCCTGCAGGCTCAGCGTTTTGGGATTTTTCTGTGCCACACTCCCGTTTGTGTTTGGTGTTTGTCTGCAGGTGGCAGCAGCTCCAGCCCTTGCCAGGCTGCAGAGTTAATTAATTAAGGGCAGAAAGCGAYGCAGGAGGAGCCTGGCATTCTCTGGATGCTCTGAATTCACTGCTCACCCCTTGCAGAGGCATTCAGCCAAGAGCAGGGGAAGATTGGAGCCAATGGAATTCTCTTTCAAATGACTGAAAGGCTTTTCCATCCTGAACCCAGAGGTAAAACCTGCCCCTCGTTATTTTTTGGATTAACACCAGTTGATAGGAACATTTTAGTGCCTGTTTATGACTCATTCTCACGGCTGTGTTTGAAGCTGAACTGCAAAGTTTGTCATTGAATAATGCCAGGTGGGTGCTGTCCAACCCTTAATTCTGATAAACCTGAGTGACACAAACACTCTGCTGGCTTCAATTTGGGCTGARCACAAAGATTAATGATCAGCCACTGCCCTGAGCTGAGGAAAGGCTGCCACAATGCAGCCCTGCTGCTGGGAGCTGAGTGAGAATGTGGCACCAGAAAGCAAAATGGGAATGAGGAACAATTCCTGGGTTTTTTTTTTTACATTTTTCTGATGTGTGTATGGTGCAGAAGGATGAAAGGAACTTTGGRGGATTGTGGCTGCTGTCATCCTCATTGTCTAAAGAGCTGAATTTAAACCCTTGGACTCCTCTGTGCTTTGCACTGAACAATTGGAAGCATTTCCAGGCTTGGCAGCTCTGAGCTCAGGTGTCARTGACCCACTGACCCACTTCTGGCTCCTCCAGTCCTTTGAGCTGCTCCTGCTCCTCTCCCAGGGTGGTGCTTGCTTTGTTGTGGAGAGCTCTGGGCTGCTCCTGTGAGGGAACATTCCTTCCCACAGCTTCAGGGGGTTCTGGGCCCCTGTGCACAGTGCAGAGAGACACAAATGGGGCTATTTGATTTAATCTGTGCCTAAACTGCCTAAAATCTGTTCATTCGCTGCCTCCCCAGCATCTCAGCTCCTTCCTGAGCAGTGCTGGGGTCCTTCCCAATCCAATCCTGCCCTGCTTGCAGTCAGAAGAAGGGTGGAAAGAAGGGTGTTTGTGGTCATGTGAAATTCTGTCTGCATGCCAGAGAATCCTCCTGGCCTCCCCAGGGCTGCACCTTCCCCCTGTGGTCCCTCAGGCTTTGCAGCTGATTTATTTCTGTTTAATCCAACAGAACATCAGCTGTTCTCTCACTGCTCACAGTGCATGCAAACACCTCCTCCCTCCCTGGAGCTGGAGATGCTGAGGAGCAGCTCAGTGCTGGCTCTGAGCAAAGGCCACCTGGGAATGCAGGGGATTGCTGCTTCCATGGCTGCCTGGGGACACTTTGCTGCAGAATGATGTCCCTGGCACTTGTGTGCTCCAGCAGGAGGGACTGCGAGGTCCCCAGCACGAACATGAGGCATCCTGTGTAAATTCATGTCAAAATCTGCAGTTTGCCTGGATTTGCTAGGAAAGCAGATGGGTAATGATAGCCCTGGGGACTTGTTTCCTGATTTTTCTATGAGATTTTTTTTTGACTGAAAGAGTTTAATACAGCATAGAAAATGTCACTTAATTACAGCTTGTTGTTAGTGCCCAATGAGACGGGCCCGAGCTCTTAAATCAGSCAGCTGAAGTGGGGGCCTGAAGGTGGTGATGAACATCCCCTGCTGCAGGTTTGGGATGGCTTCAGGCATGCAGAGGGCAGGGCAGTGGCAGAGGGAAGGGAATCACTCTCTGCCAGCTGCCAGGGATGGCACAGACGGGGCTGGTTTGAACCTCACACCTCCCAAACCCCTCCTGATGCAGCAGGTGCTGCTGCTGGGAGTGTTCCCCTCAAAACTTCCCAAACCCCTCCTGATCCTGCCAGGTGCTGCTGCTGGGAGTGTCCCCTGCTCCAAACTGCCTGATCTCACATCAGAGCACAAAAACTTCCCTGCCTTGTCAGTGTGGCACTGGGAGTGGTCTCAAATGCTTAAAGGGTTTTGTGAGTAGTGACCAGGACAATTCCACAATTCCACAGTCCCCTGGGAGCTGTGTGTGACCAGGACAGAGCCACAATTCCCTGTGAGCTGTGTGTGACCAGGACAATTCCCCAATTCCCCTGGGAGCTGTGTGTGACCAGGACAGAGCCACAATTCCCTGGGAGTTCTGTGTGACCAGGACAGAGCCACAATTCCCTGGGAGTTCTGTGTGACCAGGACAATTCCACAATTCCCCAATTCCCCTGGGAGCTGTGTGTGACCAGGAAACTTCCACAATTCCCCAATTCCCCTGGGGGCTCTGTGTGACCAGGACAATTTGGAGCATCCCAGCTGATCCAGTGTCCCACCAGTCCCTTTTTTTTTTATTTGTGGATCCCTGGGACAGAGCAGCTTTGCTCTGAGGCAGGGTCACTKCAGGAATGACAGAATATTTTCATACAGCTCTGGCTGCAGACACCACACTCCTGAGTGGGGCAGCCAGCCATGAGTAACAGCCAGGAGGAATTTACACCAGAGTGGGGAGCACACAGAGCCTGGCACCAGCTGATTTTGCTGCCATCCTGGTGCTTGGCTATATTAAGACTGCAATCATTAAAAAAAAAACTGGGCTGCTTTTAATTAGCTCGGAGTGACCCGGGCCTCATTAGTGCCCATGTCCGATGGATAATTGAGCCATTTCCTTGCATCCAGCCACACAATGTGGGAAAAGCAAAGCAGCGTTGTGAGGGCTGGGTGAGTGCTCAGCGTGTGAGGTTTTTATTTTTATAGAGAGGAATAATAGCTTCAGTTTTATTTTCCAGTTCAGTGCTCAGGGGGAATGTACAGAAACACAAAATGAACATCAACAAAACAGTGCAGGGAGCAGGAAGCCCTGGCCATGGGAAAGAACCTTTTTTTTTTATTATTTTATTTTTTGGTGGGTTTTTTCCCTCTCTAATGCTGAAATAGCAGGACAGCCTGGTGAGAACTGCCTTTCTGATAATGCTGAGTTGTGAGGAACAGCCAGGGGCCTGGGACAGCTCCTCTCCCAGCTGGGGAGGTGTCAAACACMAAATCAGGAGTTTGGATGACAAGGTAAATCCTTTTGGCTGTATTTATTAGTGCTGGTTATCTGCAGTGATGAGGCAAAGGGACACTGGTAATTGCAGATTTGAAGATTTTCTGTTTTGAAAAGGCATTTCCAGCAGATAGACTGGCAGGAAAACACTCATCCATCATTTAGGACTGTCTCAGGAATTTATTAACTTTTCCATAAGCTGGGTATTTCTGCCTAATTATATCAGGAATAAACAGCTGCAATAAACAGCRAGATCCGATCTCCTCCATGAGCACATCACCACATTCCTCACCATTCTCTGGCTTTTGACAGCTCAGCGGTTAAACTGGGTGAACGTGGAACGGAGAACATGAAAATGGATGAGAAGGGAGGTGATAATGTGGCACATTTTCTGCACTCCCCCCTGCACCAGTGTGAGGCACTCGGTTCTGAACCTCTGCCCGTGTATCGGTTAATCAATACCCATGTTCAGCCTGCTCCGCGAGAGTTTAACACCTGTCACAGCCGGCTCAGCGCTCATTGTTCAAAGCTTACATGGAAGAGGAAACCACAACAGAAAACCTTTCCCATCTCCAGGGGATTATCTCTGGGGAGGGAGGGAAAAGAGAGAGAGAGAGAGATTCTGGTAGCTGGGAATGAGMGGGGGAACAGAGCTGCAATTCTCAGATGATCCAATTATGATTAGTAAAACTATGTTAAAAAAAAAAAAAAAAGGCAAAAAAAGCTGGGAGCTGGGAGAGAGAGAGGAGTTTAATGATGATGATCTGCCTCTGGTGAGGCGGAGTGAGGATGTGCCAAACCCACCTTGGCTCGGCTGCCCCAAGCAGGGGTGAGGGAGGGAGGAGTAAATGCAGAACGAGGCACKGGGGAGGCACCCAGAGCACAGCCAGGGAGATAAATCCCTCCAGATAAACCCCCCCTCACACCGGGAAAAGGATCCCTTTTCAGGAGCTGTGATGTTCTTAATGAGGGATGAAACTCCAGCAAACAGCTCCGGCTCCCGGGCTGCTGCCAGGGCTCCTCGGAGCAGCGGAGCACAGCTGGATTTGGGGTTAACACACGGATCCCCGGCTCACAGCCACCTTCCCCTGCTGTCACACTCAGGACAGGTTTGTGTCTCRTATCAACACCCAGATTTAATATTTGCTGTCTGGTACAATCCGTGTATTCATTGTCATTATTTCCCCCTCTCACTCAGGGCACATCTGGCTCCAGCACCACAGACAAAGTGTGCTGGGGGTTTTCTGGGGGTTTGAAAACACGCCTGAAACCTGTGCAGCTCTGTTCTTAAAAAGTGTTGGTTAAATGTGATATTTCTGCTCCAGAAATGGAAATGGGGAGTGCTGCCTTGGCCCAGAGCTGAGCCCAGTGCTGAGCCCAGARCTGAGCCCARWRCTGAGCYYAGTGCTGAGCCCAGCACACATCATTATACTGCTCTATCAGCAGTAAATATGTAAATTGTACAGGATTCCTCTTATTCTGTTTTCACAAGGCTGCAGGAGCCCCAGCCAGGATAGCAGCAAGGCCATAAGGATGACCATAAAAATGAAATTTAAAGTTTTTTGTAGCAAGTTCTGAGTGGACTGGAGCTGGCTGTGCTGGAAAAGTGATGAGTGCAGCAAGGAGCCCACAGAATCATCAGCAGCTTGGGGAAATTGTGAATCATCAACTTCTTTTTCTGTGAAGCAGAGATTTCAGGAAATCTCTCCTTGGAGGCAWAAATTTCCCCAGAAAGTGTTTGCCAGTTGTTGTTACCAGGAGAGGCTGTTCTTCCCAACAGGTAATTAAATTACAGAAGTGATTGCCACGGGGTTAATGAGCTGGCAGAAAGTAAAAAATTAATTAAAAAAAAGGAATCAATCCATGCCAGTAAATAGAATGGTGTGGATACAAGCATATGCATGTGTGACAGAGTATCTGTGTATAAAATCCTTTTATATGTACAGATACATGATGTAACATTTAAATATATACACAGAATACCTGTTTCAGAGTGAGGAGAGATTGTTGGTTGTGTTTATTAAAACTGATTCCATCTCTGGGCTCAGTTCAGGTAAAGAATCATTTGAAAGGTGTGGGGAATGGAGTTTCTGTGGCACTTTTGCTGTTGGGAGGATTTTTTGCCTGGCTGCTCTGCAGTGAAAGGCCCTTGCTGCTTTGATGAAAATCTGAGAGCACCAAATTAGAGTCTGCATTAGTTATGTAAAAAATAAACAGTGCTGAAAACATGCAGGGCTGCCAGCACAGCGTGTGCCTGCTCATCCCTCCCCTGGAAAAGATGTGATGATGCACATCCTCATCCTCCAGGAGTGACAGCACAGCCCCAGCTGCCAGCAATGATTTCTGTGGCTCAGGATTCCCCCACAGCCTCCCCTGTGCCTGCAGAAAATGACTGAGGTGTCTCAGTATCAGAAAGCATCCAGTGTTTAGTGGGAGTTGGAGAGCAGTGGAGAAATCTGAATTATAAACTCCRTTAAATTAAAAATTTCCAACATCAGCTGTGCTGATCTGAGCAGGTCTTCATCACTGGGGTTGCTGCAGACACAACTCACTGGGAGAAGCCTTGCAGTTGCATTGTCATTTCCCTCTGTTTCCTGTTCTAATGCACATTTCTGTGCCTTGTTCCATGATTTTAATAGGCTTACACCCAGCCGTGTCTCAGCTTTTGTAAAAATGGGAGATTTTGACCTTTATTCAGCATTGGGACATGACCAAATTCTTAAAAACAATAAATATTCTGCCATCAGACCTGGCACCGTGCCTTTGCTCTCCAGGTGAGCCAGCATCATTAGCAAAAACCCAGAGGGGCTGAATCTCCCTAATACCACTGAGAGTGCGAGTGGAATAGCTAGGATGCAATTATCCTAATTAAAGCTAATTAACACGCATTTATGCAAGGTAAAAAGGCCACGGCAACGGGAGGATCCAGCAGAGGCACAAGGAGCAGAAGTTCAGCTTCTCCTGGTTTGTGTGAGCGGCTGCAGCTTCCTGGGAGAGGCTGGGACTGTGCAGGTGAGCGTTACCTGAGCCTGGTGCCACCTGAGCTGGGCTAGTTGCCACCTGAGCCTGGTGCCACCTGAGCCTGGGCTCGGTGCCAGCTGTGCAAGGAGTGATTCCCAAGAATTCCCAAAAATTCCCAAGAATTCCCTGCATTCCCACGCTGCCATTTGTGGAATCGGCTCCCCGCTCTTGCAGGAGTTGATGTGTGTTTGTGTGAGGATGCTGTGATTTTCTGTTCTGGAAAGTTTTAGCCACACATTTAAACACATAAAAAGAGTATTGACTATATATATATATATATATATATATATATATATATATAAAATTATATATACACATATATATATATATATAGTGTGTATATATATGTATAGACTGTATATACTATATACAAATGTAATTACTATAAATGCATTAATAATATTTAATAAATAATAATAAAAAACATTAAAATTTAAATTATTTAATAAATTTATTAATACTAATTACCTACTTTTTCTGTTATACTATAATTATATTATTATATGTAAGAATAATATAATTATTTATAACAAGATAGAATAATTATAGATCTATAATTATATTATAGTATATAAATATATCTATTTATATACTATAATATAATTACAGATCTATAATTATTTACAAATTATCTATAGATATATACTATAATGCCCTATGGCTGGGTGAGCAGCTACAAAGAACAGGTAATTGGTGAAAGTGGCTCATTTCAGGCTGATGTGCTGCCTTTAAAGCATTTACCCATGCCCTGATACTTGCAAGTGTGAATATAATTAATTGTCATAACCAGGATCGTCCCTCTGTAATCCACAAGCAGGAAAAAAAAAAAGCATTGGGTTCCAGGAAACAGAGCTCCTTTTTGTGCCCCCAGAGCTCCTTTTTGCCCCAGGGGCTTTCCTGGCCAGGTTTTCCCCTCGTTCATCTCACACCTCCCTGCCCTGGCCCTGCCTCTCTCAGTCCCCAGGCACAAAAGTCACCCGGCAGAAGGAAATAAAAACTCTCCCAGGGCTAACCTGAGGAGCAGTGAGTTCTTTTGAGCTGCACATCCCCAATCCCACCTTGGTGCCCGCAGTTGCCCCTGGCAGGGAGCAGCAGATGCAGGCAGATGTTTTCTGATCAGGAATTCGTACCGGGCCTGTTTATTTGAAATTAGCATATCTCATTAGCCGTCTCAAGGACACTGTCTGAATCCATCTCTTAATGAGTATCTCAGAAATCTCAGCGTTTGAAAAAAAGAGAAACGGAGCTGCGAATGGGCCTGCTTTTAACCCCTTCC
>CADDXX010000615.1:3840-24623 GCA_902810485.1 Alauda arvensis
AAAAAAAAAAAAGGACAAAAGCAGCATCAAGTCATTATGCCTTTGACTCAAACACCAATCAATTAAGGAGTTGTCATTTCTGATCAATATTTATCTTCCCTGGCCTTCAGTGTTCAGAGTGATGGAAATTACCTAGTTTTTTCAGGAAATCTATTAACCATTTCATGGTCCTCACCATGAGCCACTAGGGAAGTTTCCCTCCAGTTCAAAATAAACCTCCTCAGGTAGAATTTTAAGCCTCTTGTTTTTGAGCTGATCTATGGCCATGAAGAAGAGGCAATTTCCTGGTCTGCAGTAACCCTTCTGTGCATTTCAGTACTGCTGAAGTACTGAGATTTACCATTAAGGTAAATCTCTTTTAGAATTTCTTCCCTCTGACTTATCTTGGAGTTAAAAAGCGTATATGGAGACATGAAGATAAGGGGTAGGAAAGATGACATCTTCCTTTAAAATGTTACTTATTTCAGGCAAACAACTTGTGTTTTCACTATTTCAATGTTAAACATATACTTCACATTAAAGGCAATCAGGCCAGAAGAGGGAGAAGCAATTAAAGCCAAAAGAGAGAGAAAAAAAATTTTAGTAGCAGTTCTTTTTCTATTCCATTTTTTTCCTCCATGAAGCCAATTTCATTTTCAGAGCCTGAAATTACACTGCAATCTCAAAGCCATTTCTCTTCTTTTTGCTGGAATGCAGAGATTGCTGGTTTCTGCTGTTCTAGGGGATTTTTTTCACCCTGTGTAAAACAGAAGGCTTGCAGGAGTATTATTTTGACAGGCACTAAAAAGAAAGCAGAGACAGGCTTGGTGTGGAAGTGCTTTAAAATCTCGTGTGCAGCGTATTGTGTGACAGCACAGTCATCTGACTGGAAGAAAAACACAAGTCCTGTCTCTGTGATAAGCTTCTCTCCAAAAGAAGTGAAACTTAACTGCAGCACAGTCCTGAAGCACAAAAGGGCTTAGGTCTGAATTTGAGGGGGAATGAAAAACATCTTCATGAACAACGTAAGAACAAGAAGACGTGAAGCCCTTGGTCTCAGGAAATGCATTTGAGGTGCTGGTCATGGGTTGTACAAATGAGATCAACACTGTGTATAACTCAGATTCAAAATTCAGCACAGATCAAAGTGAAAATCACATCAAAGGTCTTCATTTAACTGTTCTTTAAGAGCCCTAAAGTAAAATGTCAGAGGTGAACTTCACTGTAGTCCGTAGTAGGAAGGGCCATAGGCAGGGATTTAGTACTGAAAAAAGCACAGGCTCTCTGCTTTTCTTTCTGTGCAGTTCCTGCTTTTATGGTAGATCCTGGATAGCCAGCAGCCTCCAGTCTTTTTATCCCATCATGATGAACAGGGATGATTATGGCTGTGCCTGCCCTCACCTCTCAGCACGAGAGAGAGCCTCAGTCCAACAATCATTCACACCTGCCCAGAGAATCTACAGCCATGAGTACAACCAGCAATTTAGAGAATAAAGGGATGTATGGAGGTGTTCCCAGGCTGGCGTAATTCTTCCTGGGAATCTTCTTTGTTCCACTGGTGAAGGAATTTGGTCAGCTCTAAAACTGTGTTGGTAATTGCTGACATGAACTCCGATGGTGGCAGCCATCCACCAGACCCACCTGCAGATTCTGCCCTGGGAATATAGGAATCTGCACTAGGAATGATTTGCACTCTGAAGTAAGATAATAATTTATTTTAGATAACTTTCCTGTAATGTCCCATGATGTATAAAGCATAGGACTTGCATTTCTGGAACAAATCCACTGCTGTCAATTAATCCAGTCATGTGGGGAAGGCTGCAGAGTTGGGGTCACCTCTTGGAATCTGATTAGAATATTAGAAACTCTCAGAGTCCCCTTGAAGAGTTTAACAGAGAACAATATTCCCCTTTTAACAATTTATAGGATGGTTAAAAAAGCAATTTTAAAAAGACTCTCATTTTCATTTAAATTCTATAGGTTTTTTACATTATAGCTATGGAACTTGGTATTTCCATTTCAATAATTTATTTACAGATCTGTAAAAGTTTATTGTAATATTCTTACTGAATCCACCAGGCTTTTCCAGAAGGCTCTGCAGCTTCCCATTTTCAGTGCATTTAATTTTGGAAGAGCTGGKGAGGTTTTGTTTCTTTGCTTTAAAAACACACACACACAAAAACCCTGCTGTCATAAAATTCAAGGTGATCCATAAAGAGTTAAAACAATTCACAAGGCTTCCTCACTCCCACATGGCTGGCAAGCAGCTTCTGCTTTCAGCTGCTGGTAGACTTGCAGCGAGGGATGTACACACAGAAATTAATGGTGCTGTTTGTGAAATTAGAAGGAAGAAAAAAGAAGATGTCTCCATTACACTTGGTACACCTGGGACAGCACCAGGTGAGCTGCGCACAGCACACAACTCTCATCACAACTCTTCATCGCAGATGAATGGCCAAAGCCTCTGCAAAGCATATGGCTTCAGCAAATTAAGAGTGTCTGGAGCTGTTTACTAATGAGGAAAAAAGCAAGCAAACAAAACGGGATGTATTAGTCCATCACTAACTAAAGGGCACTGTATGACAGCAACAAAATAAACAGATAAATCAGTGAAATCCAGTAATCCTGCCAAATAAATCACAGGCTCGCTGACAATTAAGCGTAGCCTGCTTTGACTCATAAATAGCATCACATCCTTACAGGCTAAAAAAAGACTTTGCAGAGCCTGCCATGCAATCATGTTAGTTTAAATCACCTGTGAAGTAGCAAACAATAGATGGCATTTAATGTGAGAGGGAAAATAATTTGGCAGAAAGATCAAGGGTTGCCAAGGTTTGTTACTTTCTCAGACTTTCTCAAAAGACCAAGGCCAGAAAAGTCCTTTGTAACTGGACCTTTAAGGGTCCCCACCGACTGTTCATCCCTGGTGGGAAGTTCCTGCACAAGAAGCAGATTAACACTTGTTTGACAACTCAAAAGCTTGTCTGAACTTCTCAGTGGATTCCTATCAACCTTTCAGCAATAAATCAGCCCCTTTTTAGACCATCCACTAAGATCTGAGGCCTCATGGCAAGAATATGAAAGTGTTATGCTTTAGGGATAATAGTTTCATACTAGTGCCAAGCATAAATGGAGAGTCAAACCAAGCTCTGCTTCCCCAAATTACTCAAACAGATATGGTTGGTATCATGTTACCCCCTCTTCTTTCAGCAGGGCAGCATAGGGGTTTCTGTAAGCTAAGTACATGTCTTTAAAAGCCCTCTGATTTATAACACTCTTGATTAATGTGGATCTAATTTAAATCTTCATAATACACCTTATTCTCATATTCCAAGCAGAGCCATTCTGAACTCTCATACTTCAGAAAACCAGTACAAATTTTACACCTACATGTTGTGCCTGAGAGAGCTTTTTACTGCAGACAGGACTGAAAGCATCTTGTGAATGTGGTGTTTATGCACTATTCTGGTAAATTCTCTTTAATGTTTTCAGGAAAAGAAGGTTAATATTMCTAGGCATAAGCTTGGAAATGTGTCTTTATCATCTGAGGTGATTGCTTGTTTGCCTTCAGCCACCAGCTCTGAATTGTGTAATAGCAAGGCAAGAGGAGTTTCTTTTCTTTCTAGAACAGATAYCTCTGTTGGTTTGGAACATAGCAGCCTTACTGGCTTAGCCCCCTCCACCACAATAACTTTTCATAGATTCTTCCAGAAATGTAAGTTGGCCAGACTGTCCTCTCCTTTTACAGCACTGAAGTGGTTTCCTGGGATATGGAGTGGAAGAAACTCAGAAACTTCTAATGCTTTTATTTTTCAAAAATTTGAAAAACACTGGTCAATGAGAAATTTTGGCATGAATTTCTGAGCCTTCCTCTTGTTGAACATGTCTCTTGTTGAACAATGGTAAGGGCAGATTTCTTGCCAAAATATCATTTCCCAACTGAGACAAATATGGTAAAGTCATCCTGGGAGGAAAGGAAGAGTGCTTAAGAAATGAATGGATACTTCCAGAATGCAGTTCTAYTTCTACAYAACCATRTCTGATACTTYTAATTCAGTGAGATGTTACAGAGRCATGGAATTCTTTGTTGTGGWAAACCTTTTGTAACCACRAGCAGTGAAAATGAAATCTGAAGTCCTGGTTAAACTGAGAGCCAGAGTCCCTACCCTGCACTGAAATCACTGTAATTGTAATCATGCCCATTAGAAAGAGAAAGAAAGAAAAATGGAACAAACAAATGAAAAGCATACAGAAAATCTTTACTGACAGGAAAAAAAGGGAAAAAAAGGAATGGCGTGGTTGAATTTTTATGAGGGATTCTGTTAGAAAGACAATTAGGTGGAATTATGCATGGAGATGCTGATAGAAAAACAGAAAACAGGAAACAGATGACTGACCCTGCACTAAAGTTTAATACCAAATTTAGAAATATCTGCTGGTTCTGAATGATGTCTGCTTATTCAGTGTGGGATTTCCAGCAACAATTCCATTCAAAAAGCAGAAATTATTGTTCTGATTACCAAGGGCTTAGGAGTGCCAGGTCTCCACACATCACTCCAAAGTTTTTCAAGGAGCTGGGAGCCTGGATTACCAATCTCCCTTTGCAGTGTTGGACACAAACCCTACTTCTCTTGTGAGACTCAGCAAGAAAACCACCTAAGATTTTAGACTGCATCTTTAGGAAATGCTTTTCTGGGAAAAGACATTCACTGTTTCTTTTATCTATTGTTCTATTGCCTCTGAACTCCAAAGAGAGAGAATTATTTGGACAGTGCTGAATTACTCAGAATGCATCCACTGCTGAGCAGGAGTCGACTCCTTTTGGAAAGCTTGGTGAGAATAATTATCTGATTTACAGACACTGCAGAAAATACCTATAATAAGTGATGGTCCCTGCTTGGAACAGAATGCATCACACAGCCAGATTAAAATACAGTTAATTGTGCAGACTGAGGGGGATGCAGAGGCACAGAAAAAGGATGCAATGTACAAAAGAGAAAACATGCTCTGGAGAGGCYTCTCTAAATATAGAGTGATGAGAGACAAGAAAACTAAACCCATGGACTTGAACGTCTCTGTGGCTTGAAATCCATGTCCAAGCTATAGAGCTGGTGCTCATCTCAAACAGGAAATGCCATTKCTAAACTCTCAGTACCGTCTGATTTCAAGGGCCAAGTCACCACAACTGAATTACAATCAAGAGTGTAACTTTTAYTTGATTTTCTTTTATTAAGATCACTAGTTCAGAATAATAAAGGTTAGAAAAWCAATAGGGGGAAATACAGATGGAATCAAACAGCAACTACACACTTAGAGAAAATGGACTGTGTACAACAGACATTTGATCTTCACAAGTCTTCCATACACTAGGGCAAATATCCATCAATTTGAATAATCCTCTGTCCTACTGTCAATTAATACTTACCCAGGTTCTGTAAAACTCAAGGATGTGATAAAATTTCCAAAGCTGTGAACTACTTCAATACCAATGTCAGGCTTTCAAAGTGATTTTTTTTTTTGTGCTTCTGGCCATAGGATTAATAACATAATTTCACAACATAGAAAGTTTCAATGTACCATCAGCAGAAAATTAAGATTCCTAGAGCAACTATACAAGGATTTTAAAAACAAAATTAAACAGCTGCTTCAGCCACTCTAGGCAATACAAGCACGTTTTCATCAATGCCATCAGAGAAACTCCACTGKCCTGGATGAGGTGAAAATTTATCTGGAGTGATCAAGGTAAAGGCCAACTAATGCAMMAAGAAACCAAGGRTTTAGCCACAGATCTGAACACAAATTTCAGTGAATCTGAGGTCTGCCCACAAGATCAACAATTTTTTAAATAATAAACCAAGAGTATCAAATCATCAGCTGTATGGATTAACAACCTTGGAAAGGGATTCTGTACACAGAAGGAAAATCCACATCCAAGGTGAATGCACACCTTTTTTGTAATCTGCATCTGCTCATCAACTGATCCAGGTGAGAACACCTCCAGCACAAATGTCTGGAACATGAAAGTGGATTGATGCTACTACTGGAATGGGCTGTACTGTGTTGGAATGTAGAACAACCAGATGCCCTGGAATATTTGGCACATCAAAGCTTGGCCTCACACAGTTGGATATCCACTTGGAAAAACATACACAAAGAGGGATGAACTTCACAGTTCCCAGTGCTGGAAACAGGGAAACTGCCAAGCTCCCAAAGAACCAGTGGGAAATAAATGCAGAAAATGCATCCTGATTGATGGCACCAAACAAGAAGCCTGGATGTCTCTTGAAATGAGGCCTGTGTTGGTGACAGACATGCTGTGCTGGAAGCAGCACAAGAGAAATAGGATGAAGACTGTGCTGAGACCAGAACCTAAAGAGTCGGGCACAGAAGAGTTACAAAAATTAGGCATCATGGAAAAATGCCTTTGGTGTGATGGTGGTTAAGGATTAAATCAACCCAAGGACTTTTGGAACCTCTGTCCTTGAAGATTTTCAGAATTTCACTGGATAAGACCCTGAGCAAATTAATTTAACTTCAGTCCTTCACTGAAAAGTCCCTTTAACTTAAATCTTACTGTGATTGTGTTCTATCAGCCTGCCAGATCAGAAAAGGCCCCACATCTGAGGGTGCCTTTGAGTGCCTGTCTGCACAGCAGGCACATTCTCTGAATTCCCTAACATAGGAATATTTTCCTGAAGAGAATAACACACAGGAACTCTTCCCATGAAGTGTCTATTCCTCTCCATTGCCTATAGAAGTAACTCACTTCCTCGTGTACATCTCATTCTGGATGTCTAAAATCAGATGAAATAAATCCCACTGCACATCCATGAACTCAGCACTTACTTCTGCAAATTGCCACTTGCAAAGGATCATCCTATMCCCTTCCATCCTGTAAGACCAGTATTTTTCAAGTGCTTTTCTCTTCAATCCTGTCATAAAAAGGAAAGGAAAACTGCAGTTCACTTTAATGACCAACATAACATCACACTGTTTTGAATCCAAAAGCACATCTTTCATTTAATCATCATCCATAAAGATTTTTTTTTTTTTTGTTACTTCATCTAGAAGAGTCAGGGAATTGTCAGGTTTTACTGTAAGTCTCCTGGCACCACATTTCATAAGAATAACATTAATTCTGATACTTTTATTTAGATCAAGCAATATTCTGCTGAAACCTCTAAGGATGTGGCATAGCTATCCTATTTTGGGCAGTATTTAAGTTTTGGCATGTTGAAATATCACTTTGTGAAAGTGAAACACATCACAAAGTAATGCACATCTATGGATCCTATTTTAGCACACATCTTATGGTGTGATTACAGTTGATTTCCATCCCTTCTAATTTTGAAACAAATGGAAATGCAGGATAAAGATCAGTATTTTTGTAGTCAGGAAGACAAACTGCATTGTGGATGAATGATATTGCTGGTTCTGCAAGCACAACAGCTGCAAAACAAAATATATAAAGTAGAAGAATTAGATGAGAACTTTGTCCCACTGTCATGGAATATTGTAGAATATTAATACTTGGGATGCTGRTGGAGACAATTATCAGACATTTAAAATTATGATCCACTCACCTCCCCAAAAAGTCATAGAAAGCTGTAAACTCTGCAGTATCCTTAGACTTGAATCTGCACCATCAGTAATGTTCACTATGCATTCACAAAACCGAAAATTCTCTTAAATGTGGGCATATAAAGATGASAAGTCACTGCATCACTTTTCATTTGTTGCTCTGATCTCTCACAGATTCAGGTGGGGTGTTTCACCCTCCTCAGGGATCTTGTCTCTTTGTTCAAAGTAATCCAGATATCCTGATTCCCARTCTTGTATCTAAAGATAAATGCTTATCCACCTTTTGTCCTCCTGTGATATTAGGGAGACTGTGGAAACTACTTTCAGGCAGATTACTACATGTCCAGCCTTCTCAAAGATGTTCAAGCATAAATGGTGAGATCTTGCTTTTGTAGAGGAAGGAGCTGTCATCTTCTCTCAGATTTTTAGCCCAGAAATATTTTGAAGATGTTATCTGAGTACTCTGTACAATTGCAACAGCGACTGTCTTGTTCCTTGCTTTTCTGTTTCAGTACAGAACAGGAAGGATGCATTTTGTTTCCAACACTAACCATTAGATATGTTCAAAGACTACAGAGATGAACAGTCAAACAATGAACATTCAAAAGAATTACCACAGATTTGACYGATTTTTGGAAAGGAGTGCTCATCACGTGAGGTTTCACAGTCAAACACCAAGAGCAGAAGTTGAAATGGGAATGATTTTTGTTCCTTTCAGGAAAAYACTGCAATAATGACCATAGTCTTCTGCAAATTTTAAATACCATTAGTAAGATATCTGAATTATAGTTGCTAAACACTGGGAGAGAGAACATGCATATTATCTTACATTTCCCAAGACTAAAGAAAGATGTGTGATCAGAGCCCCCAAGTAAACTACAGCTGCTAACACTARGAATTCTGCTGCAGTCTAGAATCACCATTTTTTGGTTAAAACAATAATCTRTATTCTCCTTCTTTGGCTGATGTTCAGAAACATGAATTTTAGTACAGCAGATGCAGATGTAAGATTCCCTGGGAGGGCTATTCCATTCAGCCTAAGGGTATTTTCCTAAAGGTATTTCAGGCTAATAACTTAAGCATCAGTATTTGAATGAATGCAGCATGAGAAAAATGCTCACATATGAGCATTTCCTGAGAGCATTATTTCTTTCTAATACTAAAGATTAGCAGCATAGAAAAGTCGATATTTTATCTCCAACCAGTACAAAACTGAGCTCTTAAAAGCTTTTGGTTGTCCTTGGTTGCACTGTTAATCAGCTGGACTACACTGTCATGTCAAGAACATCTGCATAACTCTTTTAATAGTCTGGATTTAGTTTGCTGATTTTTAAAGATCAGTAAAGTGAGCTAGTTCAGCCTTCTRAAATGTCTCAAGTGGCCTTGTACATGGGCCACATGTTTATACTGAGTTATTTTTTAAGGGTTCAGAAAGACAAGCAACATGAATTGGATAACCACACAAAAGTGCAATGAATGTTGGTGGTTTCATTTTTTTTCCTTAAGTTATGTATATTTGATAAAATAATCAGGAAAAGTAGGCAAGAGATATTAGTTCTTCATCTTGATCCCCTAACTTTACTCCAAAGGACACACTAAATGTCTTCAACACCTTTACAAGCCCTTACAATGTTATTTACTTCAGTTTAAATAAATATAAGCAGCGAATGGATATCTACAAAATACAGCTGAAGTCATATATATATATATATATATATATATATATATATATGAAATGCAAAGGTTCAGGGAAGGAAACGTTCTGAAGAAAAATGAATCCTTTATGACCAGATGGAGGAATCATAATGCTCTTACTGCCTCCTAGTCTATGAATTCATAGACACCAGGGATTAYCTATCTTTACCACACCYRAGTCCTGAAGGACTTGATCTTGGAKGTGTTTTTRGRCTCTTCATGATTTTAGGATTCCAATCCATATTTAAAAGCTAATTCTGACTCTCTTTAGGAGCCTCCTTAACTGTTTGCACCCCTCCACACTCCCCTTTCCGTAAGTGGCAGGACAGAATCTCCAGTTCCATAGATTTCATCCTGTCCTTCCCCCTGACCATGTCTGTAAAWTCCCCTGCACAAAGTGACCCTGCCTGGCCTCTCCCCTAATCCTGACCCAAAACTCTCATCAGGCTGTTGCCCAGAACAGCTCCACACACCTGAGCAGCTCTTTCCTGTGAGGGTTGAGGCTCTGTGTGCTCCTTGCCTGCCTTCCTTGCAGAGCCTTTATCTGTCCATCAGCACACATCTCCAGGCAGGCCAACCATCTGCTCCACCCTAAACAATCCAGTTGTGCAGCTACATCAGGAGATCTAGTTCCTTATTTCCCAGGCTCTGTGAGTCTCTGCACAGACATTTCAGAGACTGTGCCCATTTTTGACCAGTTTCGTGCCTCCCAAGACTTTTATTACTCTGTCTCATGCACTCACTATCTCATTCTATTCCACTGGATCCTAGGAATGCCAGACTTTGATGCAAGACTGACTGGAACATTTCATGTTGGAAAGTACATAAAAACCATCATCAGCAGACTTGAAAAAAATAGTTTGGGAGTAAAAACAAGTGGAAGTGGAAGAAACTAAAGAAGCAGCAGAACAGAAATAAAAATGATTAATTCCACCTGAGCACTCTGTCTTTGCAGGTGCAAATTTCTTTCATTAAGCTTGGTCTCAGGCCAATCTCTTTTCAATGAGATCCAGAACTATAAGTCATCTCTGATCACTCAGAAAAAATATTTTCTGCCACACAAGGTCTGGTTATGGGTCAGTTCCACCTTTGTTAGTATTTTCTGATCTCTGCTGTGCTATAGGTTATGTATCTCCTGCTGTTCTGTGCCCACCTCTGCACTCCACAGACTTCCTCCTCCTCCAGCCTGGTTGCTGTCTGGGAAAAGCCAGTCCCAGCCTTCCTCCAGAGGGTTTCCCCACTGGGAAGCTCCCTAAGCAGAGGGAAATGGTGAAACTGCCACCCTGGCACTTACAGGAGCAAAAAGTGCATCCAGTAACTGTGACCAAGAGCTGTAAAACCTCTCATGGATACTCTAGAAAGAATCAGGTTTATTCTCTTACACCTCTCCCTCACACACTTAGTGAGCACATACACCTGAGTGTGGAGGGCTCTTGAAAATCCCTTCTCCCCCAGAGCACCACTGCAAAGCTCCTTGCTTTTAATGGGATTCCAGTTGTGTAGGACTGAAGCATCCCCTGCCACTAACATGGATTTACACTGTCATGKGGGATCAGAATTTGCCCTGAGAAACAATTTAAAACAATAAATGTACTTAATTCTGTATTTAATAAAAATAATAGATTGATTTTACAGACAGAGTGACAGCAAAAAAGCAATATCAAGGACCACCTAGASCAATTTTTAAAAAATAATAAAAATAAGTTCATAGCTTAGTTCCTAAGCTATGAATACATTGTCCTATTTCTCTTCAAACCTCTAAGATTGTGGCCCTAAAGGCTTTGAGGATTGTACCCCAAACAGTACAGATAAACACAWACCAGCAAAAATCATCAGAGCATATGGATACTCGTATTTTTAGAGGAAAAATACACAACTTCACGTGGAAACTGTATGTAACTAAATCAGATTTAAAAATATATCCCAAGAAAATATTGCTGCTGGAGACACCTGTGTACATTCAGCACWGTCACATCCACGTGGAGCTGGATTCACCTCTCACAGGGGGATCACCCTCCAATTCCCCTCTCTGGTTGTTTTCAGATCTGGCACCTAAGATGGTCCTCCTGTTCCTTAGATGAGTATCTTGAGATAAGGATCTTCACTGACCCATTTCTAATGCAAGTAAAGGGTTATAAAAGCAGTATGTGTCTCYCTGGGGATGAAAACAAGACAGATGTCACCCACCTTTCCACTAACACCATCTGTCTGCAGCTGCCTTTTCCCMCATCTTTTCTGTTTCTCACAATTGTCCTTGGTGATGTCCAGGAACAGAAACACTGATTCAGGACAGATGAGGGATTTGAGTGAGGTTCCTGARTGTTTCCTCTGTGAAACTGAATCAGAAATAGGAGCAGCTGATGGCAATCCTAGCCAAATCAATACAGCATGTTTTCCCACAGCGTTTTAAAATGGGTTTTGTATTTAAGTCACAACTGTCYCAGGAAATAGAGGCATTTAAAGAATGTCCATTCTAGCACCTCATTCTACCTGTCAGTACCTACATCAGCTTTTAGGTCAAATCCCATTCTGGTAAGATTTCTTGCTATTGTTCATGTAAGACTGAGTAATTTCAGAGATGTTACACCGAAATACACAGACCACAGATCCAAAAAAGAAGCAACATAAGTGTTAAGTAACTACCAAAACAAAATAACCAATTCCAAGGCAATAAAATCCTATAACTTTGGAATACTCACCAAGCTCTCTTGAGGAAAGGAACACCATTTTAGGTAGAGAGAGGCAAGCAAAGAAGTAAGAGCTACACCCAGTGMTGCATAATTTGACATCTTTTAGAAAGAGCAACAAACACTTAGAATTCAACTGTTGCACCCAGCCAGGGATCTGTTTCTACACATCTCTTGCCACAGTCATTCACAGAGCAGCTGTTGCAAAACTTYATGAATAAACCTCATGGCTTCACATGAGACTATTCAGAGTTCAGAACCATAGGATCCTGCTTCAGTCTTCCCCAATGCCAGATAACTGGGTGAGCATTTCAGAAACCAGACATACAGAAGGGTGGAGTCCCTCAAAAAAAAAAAAAAAAAAAAAAAAACAAAAAAAAAAACAGGGGAAATTAGAAAAGCTAGAGGAAAGGTGAGGCACTATATTCCTACGACCTGAAAGGTCTATCTTGTTACACTGGTCCTGCCCTGAGGCTGAAATGGTCACACAGATGTCTTCAGGCAGTGCTGCCAGAGCTCTGGCTGCACCAACAGGCTCTGAGAGCCCTGTGCAGCCTGGGCTGGGACCTCCACACACCACAGGCTCCTTTTGTCCAGGCACTGAATTTAAGTTACAGTGGTTTTTTTTGAGCTCTACTGGTGTGTGTTACACTCGATTCTGTGCTGATCTGACCCTGCTTGCCTGCTTTGATTTGATCCCAGACCTCCCTTATGGCTGGGGGCTAACTTCTGAATCACCAGCTTGTTGCAAGCCCTGATTGTTCAGTGGATCTGTTCCTCTTGTTCAGGTACTTAAATGATATTTAATTCAGCTTCTATGGGATAGAAGTGAACAGCAAATAGAAAACACTATAGGTATCTCTTGGCTGCTGGTGGTTTAGATGTTCCAGATTCTCTGTGCCATGGTCTCTTCCCCAGGGATGGTGCAGAACTGTGATCAGCTCTACTGTCAGGTTGTTTGATGTTGCTAAATTCCTGCAAGAGATGCTGGTAGGAAAAAAACAAAAAGGTGTGGGGGAGGCCTTGAGCAACCAGGCCAAGTGAAAGGTTCCCTGACCATGGAGGGATGTTGGAACTGCATTGTCTTTAATGTCCCTTCAAACCCAAACCATTCTGTGGTTCTATGAAACAACCCTCAACTTTTGCCCCTGTTTGGCTCTGTTTTGCAGCTGATATGAGGAATCTGGGAGAGKCAAACACAGGCTCTCCCACTGTAACTTTCAGTGTCATAATTGGTTTTTTCTATACTKGTTCCTAAARAATGCACAARATCTCTGACCTCACTTCCATAGATCTGTAAAGTGCCATTAGGTCTACAAGTTCCAAGCTGGTTTCTTGCAGTGAAAYACARATCCTTAAATAAAAGYTAAAATGCATCTGCTTAAAAACATATTCTAATCTTGTGTGTGAAGAGGGAACAGTGGAGTGCTGAAACCATTCAGAGCTCCATAATCTGTAGTGATATCAACTGCCAGAATTTAAAGGTGAATATACTTGAGCCTGTCTATAATTCTAACACGTCAAAAGAGGACCAACCATTTGCACCATGGTTCTTTAAAATCAGACAGAAGTAAAGCACATCATTAACTACAGAAGCATCTGCTAGATAAAAGCATCTAATAAAGGCTCAATAATGAAAAGTCTGTAGTGTATTTCTCTTCTAGGTTTTCTCTGCTCAGTAGCTTGCTTTGGATGGGGGTCCAACAAATTTTTCACAGCTCTTTCTGGGACCTAGAAAAGTTTTATTTTMATTCATTAACTTACTAGACTTTAAGGTGAATACTATGAATTTTGTACTGATATAGATTTAGGACACTAGAAATCAGGGCAGGAATATAAGCTTGCATCAAGTTATGTGTTTGTGTTCCCAGATAAATGAGCAATGTCCATCATAAGAGTCATAAAATCTCAAAACCAGTTTGGCTACAGTCACTTTTTCCTTGGAACAGAGCAGGGCAAACTTGGATGATCAAAAGTGTAAAACAAGAAAATGAGTATTTGTTAGATGAAGATACTGGATCCCCAAAACTCAAGTCAAGGAACTCATAAATCCTTGTTTTGAGTGAGTATCACACTGAGCATCTTTAGTGGCTGTTTCTGTGATTCCATTAATTGTGAACTGTTGTCAGCAGCCTGTTCTGAAGGTGCTTATAAAACGCCTACTGAATTGGGGGAGGTGGAATCCCCATATGGATGAGAATATTCAAATATATCAATTTACTTATCTTGTGAATTCCTCACATTTGAATACTGTGCTCACTGAGGAGTGAAAAATAAATATTTATGAAAACACAGGGCTTTCAACAAAGCTATTTTATTGAAAAATTAGTTTTGGTTCTCGTGCAGAAGTTCCGATCCTTTTAATGATTTATTCAGCAAGAGCTCAATGCAGACTTTTGCACCCAAGTTTGCACAGTGATATTTGATACATGAAAATAATTGGCTATGAGAGTTATTTAGGACCTATATTTTAATTACTGGTGCTGCTGTGACTTCCTTTTATCTCTAAGTGTTACTAGACTCACCACATTTAATTTCATCCTGCTTTTCCTTGAATCTTTTGATTTCATGCCAGTGATTGTGTTAGTGCTCTTTCACATAACTGAGCTAAGGATGATATCTGAGTGTTCTGATGTGATCACCTTAAATATCTCCAGCAACTGCTGAGGTAACAGGAAAACAACTTCCATGACATTGCTTTTCTGGGGTACCCAAGAAATTGATGTAATGCTCTTAAAGAAATGTTGTTGGCTTTTGCATTTACTAATGATTAAAGGAATAAGTGATGGCTTTCTTACCAGACTTCTGTATATCTTCAAACATGCAGTGTGAGATTGTGAATATTCCCTCCCAGGTGCCCATTTCCACAAGGGTTCTCTGCTCCCTGAACACAGAAGGGAAAGAGATGTTTCTARTAAGAATTAGCAGTTTTATTTTCTGAGGCAAGAAAACATGTCAGAGATTTGGAACTTTGTATAGGTTTTTAATTGCCAACCAATTAAATTGGGGGTRATAAAACTTGTGGTGTTATTTTACTTTGTTCAGCACTGGGAGGGGGCTATAACCCCACCAGATTCTGTGGAGATCTTTTAATATCAAATGTGAAGGAGTTTAAGRAATTTGACTGGGTGTTTGCTGAGATCTGTTAGTTCCAAAACTTCTAGTGTCCTCTAGCCCTCAGCCAGCTGATGGAAAGGTAGATAAATAATACATGCAAAAAAAGAAAAAAATTAGATACTCTACTTTACTAACAATAAAAGGAAAAGAAAATATGATATTTCTAAYACCACCTCATGCAACATGGTAATGAAGTCGAAGGTACAGAAAGCAGTTATGGACTGAAAAGAAGTATTTTCAGTGATAAGGAAATGATGGCCCATGATATTATAACCATCAGCTGAAACTCCCAATATCCAGGCAACTGGCACGGGTTACAGRACCATGTGATTAGCAGAGATGATTTGACGTTTGAGATGAACTCAGAAAATCTRATTCAGTGCAGAAGTGCCTCTCACAGCCTTGCCAGCTCATGTAGGCAGAAAGCTCAAGCTGCTGGCACTGCCTCCATGGAACTCAGGACAAGCTGAACAAAGGGACCCACTTGTCTGCAGTGCCAGGGGAAGACTCAGCAGYCGTGGCAGGAATATAAATTTGATGTGAGAAAATGGTGAGGTGCACGTAAGTGATGCAGGTGGCAGAACAACTCCAGAGTGACTCTGAGTGTAATCACGGGTGTTAAGGAAAAGCTGTAAGGATCCAAGGCTGCTGCAGCAAGATCCTTGAGCAGCAGCTATGACAGCCAGAGATGAGTTTAAATAAGATGCTCTCACCTGCCAGTGAAAACCTTTCCCCTTGGACTCGGGAAGAAGTGATGACAGGAGAGGCAGAGATAACAGAGGAAATGAATGAATTTGTCCTGGAATTGTGAGACTCATTCTATCAAAGGAGGGGTAGAGTTGTCAGGAGTCTCAATGCATTCAGGCTTAGATGAGCTTGGAGGTGCAATTTGTAACATCTGTCCCATCTTCTCACTGGTTTCTTSAAGAAATCTATTGTTCCTGACAATGGCACACAAAGCAATTGTTTCTTTGTGAATAAAGTTTCTCTTTAAAACAWGGAAAAAATATAGTGTAGGCAACCTGACCARTSCACCTCTGTCCTTGTCAGTGAGAAATCACCAGCAGCACAGCTCTTCCATGGWAAATTAATTCATTCTGCTTTTAGCTATTATGAATGTTTTTCACCTATTGATCCCTGTTCAGATTTGTCATCACCTTTTGTCATCAGGTTATTCCCTATAAGCACACAGTAACTTTCCGGGAAAGGATAAAAAACAAATATTATTTTCTAATTACAATTCCAAGAATTGTTGTCAYGAATTGAGTGATTACTTGGCTTTAGGTAAACTCTTCAGATTCTTTCTGATTTACTGGGTATAAATTCAGTTTCTTCACAAGYTGGCCCCAATGTTCTGTACCCCAAGCCTTGGGCAGTGCCCTCTGAGCAAGCATTTGGACGTGGGGTTTTTGTTTTAGTCCTCTCTTTTAGCCAAGCTTGTTTGGTTGCAGGGCACAGCATTCATATAGGAAATATAAAGAAAATAAGAAGAGATGGATGGATGAATAGCACTGGCTTTTATTATAAGACATTGGAGGTAATTTAAATAGTAGTTGACTTCCAGAATATAATCTGTATATAYTGGACAGCTTCTATTCAAAGTACATTTATTCAAAGTTAATACTAATGTATAAATTACACCTTAGCAAATGAAAAACCTCCACATCTTCTTTCAGTGATAGAAGCATGGGTTTATACACTCACCAATAAATGACTTTTGAGTATCTCTCAGCTGCCTGTCCTTCAGTTCTCAAGAATCCTCTTGACTCCTCGAGTCTAAAAAAAGAGWAAAGCAGTTCTGCCTCAGTTGCTGTGGCTGTCAGGATAGTTCAGAACAGGCATATTTCACACTAAAATTAGAACTATTCAATGCTATTTGCTCCTACATCAAAAATGGAAGTAGGATACACTTTGCAAGTGATTACCTGCAGTAAAAACTATTAATCCMAATTCAACTGAAGGGGGGGACAGAGTTCTGTTAGCCAAGCTCACAGGAAGGCTTTTCAAAGCCTCTGAGATGGCTCTAAGTRTTTGTGGAAATCAAAGTCAGTCAAGCCCTAAGCAGAACAGCTTGGTCTCATCCTGCCAAGCACACATACGTGGAGGGTTTATGCAGATTAATGTGTCATTTCTGGAATCCATGTTCCATGGGTGCCGTAATGCTTCTCTACTCAGCGAGCACTCCACAGCTTTTAATCAAGTTTCCAATTAATTCAGCATCAAAAAATGATGGGTTAACATCTGTGCTTTTAAACTCYTTCCCCACAAAATAAGCTGTGCTGTGTAACGTAGGTTCTAATCTGCTTCATCTTTATTGAAGATGTTTGTTCAAGCCAGGAAGAGCCATGGCCATACTGCAGGAGTCTCTGTTGTCTGATGAGTTGCTGCAACCAACCCCAGAACATTTTTAGTCTCTACAGAGACAGCACTGGCCCTACACAAAGAATCTGCAGGTAGCTGTGTCCAACATTATTACAGGACATAAAGTTTTTCTCTTCTCAGATTGTCTTGTCTGTCACTGCACCAAGGGTATTGAGAAAGATGCATTCTATTTCCCATCTGGATTACTCTCATGCACTTGATTTCTGGTCATTTATAGTCCAAGATAAAATTTAATGTGTTGAATAAACATCCAGTAATATTAATATGTTGGAGCTTGTGGGAGACCAGAGTATYCCTCTGGGTCTCCTGGATGGGCAGCAGCCAGGACAGGGGGGATGGGCTCACACAGCCTRCTTGAAAGATAGCAWTGGCTTTGATCTGACACCRTGGAGAAGGCTTCCAAAACTGTCTGAGGATTTGGATGACACGAGGGTTTGATTRGTGTGTTTTTTATTATATCACTAGGTGTATAGATACTAGTTTTAGATTTCTCTGTATTCTTATTATTAGGCAAATATGGAGGCAGATCAATGTGATAAAGTCACATTTTCCTGTTTTTCTCTTCCTCTTCCTCTTTGCAAAGGGTGTTGGGTTTTTAGGATTGGGTAAAGGTGTGATTTCACTGTGTGACTTAGATTTTAGTTATTGGATTTTAGAGGAAAACAATGTTAATGTAATTTAGATTATAAAAACCCAGGTGCTGTTCCTGGGGGGGTGGGAGAATTCACTTTTCCAGCTGCTTCTGAACACCATGCTAATCTGACTGAATTTAGAGATAAAGTTTCTAAAATAAACATCTTCAAACTGCAACCCAAAGACTCTCTGATTCCTTCTTCCAAGCACAAGCAGTGAGAAAACAGCCACTCAACACAGTCCGGGGTTATCTCAGAAGAAATACCTCAGCAAGAGCTGACCATCATGAGCTACAGTTCAGTATGCAGTGCTGARCACCCGAAGCAGTGAAAGAAAGGACTGTATTTCACAATCCGGGTTCTAGTTTTTGTTCCTTACTGCATTTTTCTTCTCTGGCTTTCTGAGAAATAGAATTTATTACCACAGAAGGATGGGATTCCTGCATGGTCAGCATCTTGTGAACTTCAGGAGAAGATCAGCTAACTCAAGATGACTTATGTTTTCCTCCTGCACTTCAGAGAATTTCAACTTTTTGTCTGTATCAGCTGGAAGTGAAAATGCTGGAAAACTCAAAGGGGGCAATAATTCCTGATTTTACCTTTAGCCAAGTCCRTAACAGTGTGGAAGACAACCAACAACCTGATAAATGTAAGTTTTTAGAGGAGCTGGAGATCCAGGAGGTTTCTGTAACTGATCTGTGGATATGCCTCACGTTCACAGGCTTGATGAGGAAGCCTGTGGGTTTGACATGCACTTTGGGAGATTTTTACTCAGGAAACTAATTAAAGCTCACTGAACTTCTGAGGGAAACCTTTCCCCRAGTTATCCTTTTTACCCTTTGTTATCAGAGGGAGAGAGTCTGAGCATGCTGAATTTGGTGAGAATTCCACCATGCATTAATACAAAATTACTGCTGAATTATTCAGAGCAGAATTGAGAATATGTGACAACAACAACCATGATCACCTGGTCTCCCCCTGAAGTCTTTTGCAGCCAGTCTGCCACCTCCAGGAAGGCTTTTCTTAAGCAGACAAACAACATTTCTGCAAGTTCAGAAACATGACAGATGTTTTCTTTCTTGCATTTCCTCTTCCCAAAGTTTAGAATACAGTCAGGAAAGGTATTTCTCATTATCTAGCAGAGGTCTTTGAGTTAGTTCTTGCATCAAGGTGTTTAAGGATGGCAGCACCATTTGTAAGAAACTTTTTAAGGAAGTTTGTGAGAACTTTACTGTTCATCAGCAAGTAAATAGATTACAGCATGAAAAAATCTCACTTATTATGTCAGATTCCATCTTGAAAAAAAAAGAGTTTTTGAACATATTCTGGCTTTTCAGAGGTGGAAGATATCAGGTTTTGATTGCTTACCAATTTGTTACAGTCTGCTATAAAAAAAGCACATAGATATGAAAGAAATAAAAGCATTGAGAAATTAAAGCAAGAATGCTCAAAGATTTAGAAATAAAAAAAATTGGATTTTTTTAATTCAAACAATCGTATTGAGAATAAAAGAAGTCTGGAGAAGTGTATACCTCCTCTATGGTGTAGTCTCAAAGATACTCAAGTCCTTCTAAAAATACAGCACTACTGTGTGAAATTTGAGCATACAATTATRCAATTGTATTAAATAATTATACAATTAAGTCATTCCTTGACTTMAAAGGTTTAAGGACTATGGAAAATGACACAATGTCACATTTCACAGACCCATTCTTTCAGATCATCTATAGACAGCAGCAYACATCTTGTGTGGCTCTGGTTGTTCATTTACTTTTCCCTTCAATTTACATGGAGTGGTAAAAAGAAATGGGTTTTCCTTAAAACAGTCTGTGAGTGGATCCCTTTTGTTCAGAATCTTGTTCTTTCTCTTAAGGTATTCTTATAACCTGTCATRCTGGAGAAGCACAATTTAAAGACAMAATTAAATTTATTAGCAGTTCAAGTCCATCTCATGCTTAGCTGAGGTAAGAAATATGGAGCAGACAGGTTGAGATTTTCCAACACTGAAAATTCAGATTGTGAAATGAGCTTTCCAGATGGCCACCACACATTTATTTTGGTCATTTTTATGTAATGACAATACCCATTTAATAGAGATGGTTCTGAAGCTAAAAAAAGCACATATTCATTTGCTGTATATAATCTAATCACCAAGACTGACATGATTTCAGAAAAGCTGTTAATATAAAAAATGTATCCCATCCAGTCAAAATGAATGGTATTTCTGTGTGAATAAGAAAACATTGAAACTAAAGCAGGGAACAGTCTTGGGACATGGRAGACTGGAACAGAGTGACAGATTTATACAAGATCACCTGCCAGGACTGTGTAGAAGCTCAAAGTTTAGTGGCTGCTCTTCACATGCTGCCAAGACCTTGTATTTACCAGACCTGCTTGAGAGATGTGCCTTCACTGACAACCCAATGTACTCAGCTGAATTCAGGGAGTCCTAATTAATGATGTTGATTTATTAAAATATGGATRTTGATCTAGTACCGATATCCAACTTATGACAGACAAAAACTCTCTAACAGTTTAAAGTTAGACAGTGTATGTTTATTACGATGCTGGGCAGTGTTTGGGATAGCTCCCAAAGACACACCGCACCTTACAGGTAATTACAGAACCCTTTTGTCTATACAGGTATAGACAATGAATACTCAAAATACAAATRCATATTCATAGCTTTGGCACATCCCATTCCCYSSYT
>CADDXX010000615.1:24649-112710 GCA_902810485.1 Alauda arvensis
TWAGCATGCGTGGTTTGTTCCTTGAAATGGGTCRRTGGTCTTTTTCGTGGGSAGGGGTMTTAAAATGAGGAAGTAAATGAAGTCTTCYTCGTTCTGACYTTTCTACCTTTTCAATGCAAYYATGACAAATGAACCCTTGGKAGTACTCCCATTCCCTGTCTTCARTGAGTTTCTTGGACATGGGAGGYCCACAATTGTCTTATGTTCCTRAAGCTAYTKATCAGTTTCTATATTCTTCATTATAAACCCAGCTAACCAAACATTGTGTTGASAAGCAATCAATTATTAGTTAACTACTAAYTCTTAACTTCATCAAGGCCTATCCATTTATTTTAACTCTAATAAAGCTTGTCTTCTACCTAAAATCTTAGCTCCTCTAAAATCTCTAAATTCCTTAAAGTTTATGTTTCAATGTCCTGGGACCTAAATATARCAAACTGCTCTGCAGCCAGCCAGCTGAGATGGTACACAATGTTTGTCATGTTCAAAGCATGGTACACACAGCAAAGGCTGCCAGGGACACCTCTCTCAAACCAAAGTGTTGATGTTATTTCCATTTTGTGGCTTCTTCAGACCTCTGCTATCTGTAACAAAGAATCACTGAATGGATTGGGTTGGAAGATGCCTTAAAAGCCACCTCATTCCGAGCCCCTTGCCCTGGGCAGACACCTCCCACTAGGCCAGGTTGATGTCAGTGGCCCCCACTCTGCTAAGAGATGCCATAAAAAGATGATTTATTTATGGAAACATCCCTATTTTCCTCAAAGATGTCTTTACTCCATGGACATTCATCAGGGCCATGCTTTTAATTCTCATTTATTGTGAGTCTTTTGCATGGTATCAGCCAGAAAACTGTATTTATGGATTCCTCAATCTACCACAAGCACTGAAATTCAAAATATCATCATTTGGAAGCTAGTGAAAGATAAATGTAATTAGGTAAAATTACAGCATAGGCCTTGGTTCTCTTAAGCACCTTATTTCAAAAAATATAAACAATAAATATAACTATAAACAAAGTGTTTATATTTCAAATATATAAACAACCAACCAAATAAATAAATACATTTTTAGTTTAAGTATATTTGTCAACCAAATATTTGCGCTTTTTAAAATTTTTATTTCTTGCTAATATGACAATTAAAGGACATTTTTAGTCCAAAATTTTAAGCCAACATGGAGTAATTTAGCAATTGGGTTTAAATGAAAAATTACAGCACACAAAGGGAGCTTATATTCCTCTCATCCAAACCAAAAGAAAACAGGAAGGTCGACATTGGCAATGAAACTTTCCTACAGTACTGAATCTTAATCCATTTTCTGTTTCATTCTGCAGATCTTTTTTTCACATTGCATTGCAAGGGAAAGAGAATCAATTCAAATAAACTTTAGAATGGCTGCCCATATTTAGTTTTCACACATTATTTTCAATGCTTTAATTTCATGGATGTAACTGGAAAAACAATTTTTTTTTTTTTAGATAAGAAAACGGAAAGGGCAGAAAACAATTGCTTGCTCAAAGCCATACAAATGGATATTGAAAGAGTCAATTGAGGAGTAAAATCCACATCTCCTGGTTGTTGTTCTGRTGCAGCAGAGACTGGATTATGTTGTTCCATTTCTCCTTAGTGCAGAGGCTGTTCTGCAGCCTGACCTCTGGAGCCAATACAGACATAACTGTGGCATCTGTTAATCTGAAGACTCTCAGGAGAGGAAGGAGGTGTGACAGCAGGTACTAGACAGAGTGCAGGCAAACACACCACAAATAGAGACACTGGTTTTATCAGGAGTGATAGAAGCTATTTTAAGTAAATCTGGCTGAGTCACTGCCTTCATTACTCACATAAAGAAGAGGATGTCCAAACTGAAAGAATTTGGACAATGTACCTCTCTGGAGGAGGTTTGTCTTCAGATTTCCCATGTTATCTAATATACATTTTATTTGCTGTAAATAAAGACTGGTGTAGCCAAAGCAGAGGGCTGTGACAATTTCAAACTAAAAATTCATTAGTCAGGTTGAAAAAAAGGTTAGCTCACCTTGAACCCAGATGTAAACTAAAATAGTCTAACAGCACACCAACAGCACATGACTTTTTTGGAACACTGTTCCAGCATCTGAGCAATGTGATGGCTAAAGGAATAAAACTTGGAGACACCCACATGATAAAAAAGGTGCCAAATAAAGAAAAAGGTAAGTACAAGGTGGCCAAGCCATCCTGCCCAACACACATAAAGCAGCACTGGAAAAATTGAGASCAAGGTTAGCACTGACAGGAGCAGAGGAAATCCCCCTGTTCTGTCTGGGCAGACTGGAATAGGCAGGTATGGAAAGGAAAAAATATCTACCACAGAAAAACCAAAACAAAACTATGAAAATAAACCAAGAGGAAATTGTTTGATTATGATCCAAAAGATTTCAGGCAACAGATAATGTGAACACATTTCTTGGTCACATGAGCTTTTAAAAAAATGTGTTGAAGGTATGGTTTAGTTGGAGTCCTAGTGATGAAATACAATGTCCTTCATAAAGACAAGTCATGTTTTAAGACCTGTCTTGCTGAGCTTTGGTGTTATAAATCCTTCTGATCCTTACTGCAAATGTTCCCAGGCAGTCACTCAAGTATGACTCAGCATCACATTCCCTGCTGAGTCAACCTAAAGGAAACTGCTTAACTGTCCCTCCAGCTGGATCCCATAAATAACATGTTTCTCTTTTTTTCTTTAAAATAAATAAAAGAGTTGGGGCAAGTGATTTTTTTTTTATGTGCAGTTTATCATATAAAATTTCTAGAAGACTTCAAGTGATGGATAAGAAAGAGGTTCACAACAGTTTTATTAGTTGGGAACATCAATCTTGGTAGCAGAACATGTACTTACTTCACKAAACTGTTCCTTGTTGTGTAGGGGCTGTCTGCAAACCCCTGCACTGCCCTTAAMTCTTTCTGGTTATTTCATGCTGTGAGTTACTGGTGTTAGAGATTCATCCTGCCCAAAGAGAGGAAGGAGTTCTGTTACAAAATCAGCAGTGACTAGCAAAGTAATAAACCAAGCTTAAGGTACAATTTTTTCTGTGCATTTAGGTTTCTTCCGCCTCTATATATTGCAAACAGTTAAAAATTATTTTACTAGTGGTGCTGTTTCAAAGTTACCTGAAGCCAATTAAAATCTGCTCTTTTCACTTACACAGGCTTAGGTTCAAACTTTATACAGGAATGAACCCTGYTGTCTTACAAGAGAGGGCAAAAATTACCTGGACCATGAAAACAGAYGAGCCTCTTGTTTTTTTACCTGGTGGAAAAGTGTATTTTCTTAATCTAAAAATTCCAGTTTAATTGTTTCTTGTTTTCTTTGCTCATTCTCCACGCAGACCAAACACACAAAACACACACTCATCACCTGTGCTCATCAGCTGGCAAAACTGTGTTTTCTTTTAGCACATTGATTATGGTCATAAAGTACCTTTATAAATAGACATCAATGCAAGTGTTTACCAGCTGCTTTATGTACTGCTCTTTCACTGTCAAAATAGTGTTACATTAACAATATCTGCAATATATGCTTTATTTTAGAATGCATAACAAAAGTCTGACAGTAACACATCACTGCAATGGAAAAAGCATCCACTTGTCTTTGGTTCATTGACCATCTTTAAATTTGACCAGGTAATTCAGTCTTTTTCCTGTTTGAATCTTTGACTCCCTATGCAATTTCTCTTCCTGTAGGTGTCTGATTCAGATCGAAGTGTCAGTAATTTAGAAGCTCAATGACTTGATATACAAAGAAGACTAAAAGCTCCCTTTGAGTAGCCAGCAGAATTTACAGAAGAAGCTTAATAAATTGTTGTTGAAGTCCTGCTGAGAATCAGCAAACTTCCTGGAGAGACAATGCTGATCACATGAAATCTGAAAGGGAAAAAGAAAAAGGAAATTCATCCCTCCATTCAAGAAACGGACAAGTCACTGCAATTTTTACTGTTATTGCCATTCTGACAATATCTCCAGTGACTTGCAAGTGTGATGCATTTGCACACCTTGATGGAAGCAGGTTATGGCCATGTGTTCTATTTTATTAAATTTCTTTAYGAGGGAATGATATTATGTACTGTATGCAGTGTTTCTGAGTATATAAAAGGAGAAAACATAATGTATTTTCCTCGGAGAATAGGATTTATGTGCTGCAAATGCCTGATATGAAGGAATGGCTTTGTGAGGGATTACTGTCAATACTGCCTGTTTATGAATCAAAACCTATTCAGCAATCCTAAGCAGCTGGAAGCTGAACATCTGGGCCAAGAGTCAGCAGAAAATTTTGCTACCTCTAGATATTGTCTGTGTGGGGGATCAGTTTATCTAGGTTGAAATACGGGCCAGCTGTGAAAAGCCAAATGGAGAAATAAACTTCCCTCAATGGAGCAAGGACAGCAAAGCAAGCATAGAATCTGCTCCTCAAGAACGATTTCCTTTCCTTAAAGAGTATGCAGAGGTAGACAGAGAGAGAAAAACTTGCMTGTCTCCTCCATGGGATACACTGTGGGAAACCAGGTTACCCCTTTGGAGGTCYTGGAGGCTCGAGACCCCAAGGGTCYTGGGACAGAGCYAAAAGAGCCAAAAATACCAATTTCTTTGATTTAACTCCCTGGAAAACACTGYCAYGCTTGAAAGAGAAAAGGAAGTCCAYGTGGSTTTGATTGGTGTGATTTTTGTTAGCTCACAGGGTGAAAAAACATTTAGATTTTACTATATAGATAGAATGGGGCAAAGATGGAGGAATCAGGGTGTGCTTTTGTCCTTTTCCTGCTTCTTCTTCCCCTCCATCTCTGCAGAGGTGGTGGCCTTTTCTTGACTGGGTTTTGGTGAGATTTCACTGTCTGACCTGGGTCAGAGTTATTGGYACTTAGAGAAAAACATTGTTAACGTAGTTTAGGGTATAAAAGTTCAGGTGCCATTGTAGGAGGGGCAGATTCTGCTTTTCTGCCTTCCTGGGAACATCACACTGGGCTGAGAACTTTTAGAGACAAGAAAAAGAATAAACAACTCTTCAAAGCAGCTGCCTGGCCTCGGCTCTCTTTCAAACTCCATCATCAACTCTCAGGGTGCAAAAATACGAAGAAAACCTGAGAATACACCAGTGTCTTATGGGCATGAAGAAATGGAAAACAACCTCCCCAGGCAATGGTCTCTAGCTGTGGGTTTTATCCTCCCCTAGTGCAGACTCAAACTGGGATTTTAGGAAATTGCAGAGGAGACATCCAGCTTTGATAGCAAAAGGAGTATGTGACTGAGCTTGGTCAGAAGATATTTTACAAAGTAATTTCTCCCCTAATTTYTAATATGTATGCTAAGGAGTTCAAGGTTCTCTCCAGACTGTGTAGGGAAGTGCCTCTTTTCTCTCTGTAAAAATGTGCAACAAAGTCATTTCAAGCTTTTCTGTTGAATTTTATGCACTTTCAATTAGACCTTTTACAGGGAGTATAACAGAGCTCTTAGGCTGTAATTAATCCTTCCTTTTACTTTTAAAAAATGAATATGACAAAAGGCTGCACTTTTAATGACTGCTGAACACTGGGTATGGAAGTGGGATGACTCCAGGGCTAGGAAAAACTTCTAGAATCTGACCTGTTCCCCACCATCACAACCACTGTGTGATCAAGGTTATCTACTAAAACCAAGGTCTTGATTTTGGCAACAYAGAACTCAGTTTGGCAAGCCTAAAACACTAAAACTGATATTTTTGAGTGCTAAATGTCCATGCCAGGCTAAAAATATTTTGGAAGGTTTCAGCCAAGACAGCCCATCTTACCACTGATCATTTGAAAGCTATGCTATCAAAACATATTTCATCCTCAGGATATCAGGTAGAGAACAAAAAAAAGCACATGGATCTACACAGTGAAGGCAAATCTTTTACTGACCCCTCCTGAGGCCATGAGTGTTTCTCCACACAATGCAATTTTTATTTTCAGTTTACTTAGTGGAAAATGGCTCTAGGAAAAATATAGGARCAAAAGTCAACATAAATTTTAATGTTCCTTAGCTTTTGTGCACTCAGCTTTGCAACCTTATTTCAGGAAATTAATGGAATTGTTCTTCGGTGTGATTGTTTATTTGTAATAAGGTTGTGCAAGAGTTTATAAATTGTAATGTTAGTAAACAAGACTTACATTCCCTGGCCCAGGAAAAACAGGCTTTTATATTAACAGCCTGTGTTGCAGCATCTCATTGTTTCTTCATGTTCATGAAGTCATTTTTCTTTACAGCCACTACAACAGCAAATGGTTCTGTCATTAAGCTCTTCACAGAAATTTAATGTGATTTTATTGAAACAGAAAAGAGACAATGCTTTGAGACTTGAAAGGATTTCTTAATGCACTTCACTAATTTCTGCTTTATTTGAAAACTGCTCTTCAATATAAACACAGCTTTCCCTGCCTGAAATAATTCCTGTTATTGCCACCTCTCTATCCTCAGCCATAGAATGGGTCTGCTGGCTTGTCAGATTTAATCTCTAAAAAGCAGCAAAGTTATCAAAATCTGTCAAAAATGTATGTGCATTAATATCTGATTTAGCCCACGAAGATGAGGAATGGAGTGTGAAGAGTATGGCTGAACAGACTAATGAAATTTTAATGGAACTTCAGCTCCATTTATTGGATCTGCATTTGTCACAAAGTTTACTTCTTTCATTATTTCAAAAATTGTCAGTGTCTAACAGAATTCTGACCATACTGCCATACTACCCAGAGCAATTCAACTGCACAGGCCACAGCCTCTGCAATTCTGCCTCTCTCCAAGGGGAAAAAAATTGTTAAAAACTGCCACATAATATGTGATGAGAGGAAAAACACRAAATAGAATTTGTACATACTACTAATAATGGAATTTCATGCTCTGGGAAGACACTGGGATGACCACAGTGAAGGAAAAAAATTAGGTTGGTGTGGTCAATCCATTTTTGTTAGCATGACTTATTTCCAGTTGTATTTCTATTACACAGAAAGTTTTCAGCCATGGCTCATTATTTTATCCCAGGGTATTTCTGCTTCAAGTAACTTCTTGTCTAAATTCATGAAGAGCTCGCAGGAAAGGTAACAGAATTTGGAAACAGAAGGCACAGAATATCAACAACTAATGATCAGAAGAGTCTAGATTAGGTTCTGCTCCAGGCCAGAAGAGGAAAGCATTACCAAAATCCAATGTGGTTTGGTGCCTTGAATAAGTCAAGATCAACATCAGTGCCCACACTGAATCACTAAAACTTCTTTATAAATATGTTTTTTTTWAACTAGAGCCTAAATAGTCACCTGCTATGTTTCATGTTTTACAACATCTTTGCAATAAAATCTGCTATACTCTCAGATGAAGGGCAGAAAGGCTGTTATTTTGCAGCATTTCCTGTAAGCACAGAATTAAACACCTTTTTGTGCTGACACAAATTYTTGAAATTGAAGGTTTGGCTGTAAGATTTTTCTGAAAGGAGGCAAAAGAACAAAATCTGCAGATTTYCTAACATCTTGACACTTATGTCTACTTAGAAATACAACTATTGAAATACTATAATGCTTCTTTCTGGATCTAATCCTTATTTGGAGAATTTTTTAAAATGTTTCTAAATGTCTTTCCAAAGTCTGTAATAGAAATTTGCACACAGAGTCACATCCTTTGTATTTCAGGTCCTTCTACCATCTTCTGATCTTGGTTTACTGAAAAGGAAAAAATTATAATGAAATATTATTTGGATGCTTTGTTATTACAGTTTCTATCTGTACTCCACTTTGCTTTTATTTGATTTATTCTATCTTATAAAGGGAAACAATTTCAAAGCAGAAAAAAAAAAACTCCAAAACCCACATAACCAACAAAAACAACAACAACAAAAAAAAGGTTGAAAAAACCTGAGATTCTAAAGAATCCATTTCAAGTGAGCAGAAGTTCAAAGAAGAAATGTGTTGTCAAATGGAAAGGAGAGATTCAGATGACTCTTCACAGAAAGGGGTTGGGTTAGAATATTGTAATTAGTACCCTTACTGTAGTTCAATAATCAATGCCAAAAATAGCAATTGAATAGAGAATAATGGCAATGGTTAAAGAAAGTTTTAGTAACAAAAATTATATCAGACTTTGCTTTTGYTGGTGAATCTGGAGAGTTGCATCAGGTTTCCCAAAAGCTTCTTCTGCTGGCAATACCTGAAATAGGGATCAGCAGCTTCCATGTCCATGGGTGATTATGACTGTTGGAAGAAAGTGGGAAAATTGTTCCTGCCCCAGYCACAGGTGTGTAGGATTTTCATCCATGACTGGAGGAATCTGGGGGGCTTTTTTTAATGACAAGGGCACATCCAGATGGGACAGGCCAGACTTCCTAACAGAATTKATTTTGTGAGAATAGGAATTAAGATCCAACAAATACCTGAGTCACAGGACTTCTAAAATAGCGTGACTTCCAGTGAGAGTGCTTCCCTCACCTTTGTGGCCCTGGCCTCAGCTTGGCACCCCACTTCTGACACTGCTAAGTACCAGGAACAAAGCACAGAGTGATGTGCTTGGAGTTTCATTTCCTCTTAGGCAGTCTCAGAAATAACACATGAAAACCTGTAGAGCTTTCAGTAAATCCTCATTTACATATAAAACTGTTACTTGAAAGACCAATAGGTTTGAGGCAAGCTGGGGTTTGTTCTGCTCTTGCTTTGCTTTCTTCACWCAACTGGGTTGGGAAGCAAATAACCCAGGATTGGTCAATTCTAACCTACCACAAATCACCCTGTAGCTTCATTAGAGCAGCTGTAAGGGAGAGGGACTGAGTGACTTCTCTTCAACCTCAAAAGCAAGACATTCCAAGCTTTTATAAAATGAAAACTGTCTTTCTGTGTCAGAACAATCCCTCCTGCCTGAAATCAGAGGAGTTCAAGGAGATGCAGTATTTTGGCAGGATTTATGTATTCAGCACAGACATATGTCTGAAAAAGACTTTCCAAACTGGCTTTGGAGAATGTCCAAAGCCAAGCTCCAGCAGAGATCAAGGTCTGACAGAGCCCAGGGCTTGTGTCTCAGAGACAATTGTTAGAAAAGCTTGGGGTTCAGGGACAAATAGCTAAGGAGTGTGCTCGTGATCAATGTCCTTTATTGCTTCCACCAGGGCAGMAGCCTCAGCCCTTGGGCAGACAGCCCTCATTCCTAGGCAAAACCAAAACTGGACAAAAAACTGAGTGGGATTCTTTCTTGGCTAAGGACAAGTGCTGACAGGGTGTCAGTAATTTGGAAGACAAGAAAAATGTATCTTCAGGCACTGCCTGTCTTTGAGGCAGTGTTTGAGCTCAGGACACCAGCAGCCTACTTGTGGCTCCTTGCTAGGACTCTGCAAAGCAGGAGGGGACAAGAGTCCTCTCAGTAAAGGCTTTTAGGTGACCACAGACTGCTAAACACAAGACACTGGGAGGGGACACAGCCAGGACAGGTGACCACAACTGACCCAAGKGACATCCCAAACCACAGGGCCTCATGCTCAGCATATAAACCAGGGGAATAAGGAGGAAAGAGGCACATTAAGAGTGATAGCTCAACACCTGCCTGTCCATGGGCATTAGGGAATGAATTCCTTACTTWGCTTTGCTGATGTGCATGACTTTTGCTTTATCTATTAAATCTCAACCCATGAGTTTCCTCACTTYTCTGATTCTCTCCCCCATCCCATTGTGGGAGAGTGATTGAGTGGCTGTGTGGGGCTTGCTTGCCAGCTGAGGTTAGACCATAACACCCCTATAGATATTATTTTATTATGGYGGTATGTTTTAATAGTCCAGACAACAGAAGCAAGAAAAGCTCTGTTGCTGCTATAAATTGAACAGATTAGCTGTAATGTTATATTTAGTATCGCACAAAATAGATGTGCTGGCTGCTTCACTCAGACAAGGAACATTTTCTCTTTCTGTTTAGTGGGCAACAAATCATCAGCCTAGAACTGTGCTTTGAGTTCTTAAAATCCTTGTTTAATTTCTTTTCGCTTTTAGCTTTCTCTCTTTTTGTGGACTCCCCATTGCAGACATCACACATACTCTTGTGATGAGTTAATCACGATTAAAGACCAAATTCCCACCCAGTTTCTCATGTAGAAGCTAATCATCAGGATAGTGGAGAAAATAGGATGAGAAACCTCCTGAGTTGAGATAAACAGAGGTACATCACTTTACTCACAATCATTGCCAAAACAGGCTCAACTTTGAGAAAGTTATCAGCATTTGAATGCTCTGCCCATGGAAATGGCTCAGTCATTGTCCCTGGAGGCATTTAAAAGATGTGTGAATGTGGCACTTGTGAACGTGGTTTAGTGATGGGCTTGGCCCTGCTGGGTTAACCTTGGACATAAGGATCTTCAAGGTCTTTTCCAACCCAAAGGATTCTGTGATTCCAATGTGTTGCAAATTAAAAGAGATTTGGGCAGTGAGGGAAAAAAAAAAAACAAAAAAACTACTACCTTTTCTCTCCCAAGTGTGACTTCACTGTCTTGTTTCTTGCCTGATAGTAAATGATATGTATTTAAAGTATTTAATAAAAACTTTATTGAGTCTTTCAAATCACGGAGTCACAGGATGGTTTGGATTGGAAGGGAGCACCCAGTTCCGAGCCCTGGCCATGGGCAGGGACATTTTCCTCTAGGCCAGCTCACTCAGAGCCCCATCCAGCCTGGTCCTGAACGYTTGCAGGGATGTTCCAAAGGGATGTCAGGCTTGACAGCATCACCCCGGATGCTATGGAAGTGTCTGAGGCACGGCACGAAAGGCCGTGTTTGGGCAGCAGGGAGCTGCAGCATTCCTGAGGCGGGCAGGCCATGTGCTCCGAAGAGTAGTTACACCACTTTCCAGTCCTATAAAAGCCGGGAACACGCCCTTTTCCCTCCAAACCCTTCCCTGCAGCTGCCCAGGGATATGCAAGGAAGAACCGGAGCTGGCACAGGGAGGAGATGTGRGAAAAGTCCCGATTTTGGGGGAGGTTTTTGTGAGGAGGCTGCCCCGCGTCAGAGGAGGGACCGCTCGCTCTCAGCCGGGGTTGTGAACTGCAGGTGCCACCTCCGGACAGGGACACCTGAGGAATGCTGACACTGGGGACATCTGAGGAATGCTGGCACTGGGAACCTTTCTTCGGGGACAGAGGTGTCCCACAGAGGTGTCCCTGAAGAGCTGCAGCCCTCCGGGGACGGAGCCGGGCCGGGTGAGGGACGCGGAGCTGCTGTGCCGGAGCAGGGCGGGCCGGGAGCGATGGTGGCAACGGGTAAGAGCAGGGGAAGGGAAAACAAAACTGCTTGGGGTTCTCTTGCCGTTTGTTTAAGGGGTGTTTTGTTTTGTTTTGTTCTTTTTTTGTTTGTTTTTGGTGGTTTTTTTTCTGTTGGTTTTTTTTTTGGTTTTGGGGTTTTTTTTTGGTTTATGTGGGAGGTTCTTTGGTTGTTTGGTTTGGGATTTTTGTTGTGTTTGTTTGTTCGGTTTGGATTTGTTGGTTGGATTTGTTGGTTTCCGGTATTTTTCGTTTGTTTGTTTTGATTTCTTCTGGGTTCTTTTGATCTTGATGGGGGTTTGTTTGTTTGTTTGTTTTATTTTTGGGTTTGGGGTTTTTTTTAGGTTCTTTGGTTTTGTTTTTAGGTTTTTTGGGTTTTTTTTTTATTAGTTGGCGCATTTGCTCCCACTGGCCAATTCAGAAGCAGCCTGTGTTGTAAAAGTGGGGAGCTGCTGTCCCTKTGCTTCTTCAACAGTGCCTTAAATTGTAATTTTGGATTTAGTAGTGGAACCCTGGGAGTTGTTGGATGTCACCCTGGGAATTGCTGGATGTCACAAGGACTAACCTGTGTGTTCCTGCCTGATGTATGGTCTTTGCTATTAAACAAAATGGGGGGCGGGAAAGTGCTGGAATTTTGGTTATGAGGACTGATTCGGACATTTGTGATACAGAGCTGCTTTAGATGATTTGGTTTTTCCATGTACTGACATGGTAATTTGAGATTAAAACTGAATTAGTGCTGGGTTTTTAAAACTGGGAAGAATCATTGTTAGACTGTTAAATTTAACATCCTGAAGCCTTATGCTTCAAACTTTCTTATTGATTATCCTGCATTACTTCATTATTTTTTCCTACAAGTCCTTTTATACTTTATTAAGTGAATAATCTTCCAGGTGGGAAACTAAACTGTCTGGGATATAATAAAGCTCCAGGTTGTTATTCTGATCAGTGCAAAATTAATTTGTAATGTACATTGGATAGAAAAGGCTCAAAGAGGTTTATGCTAACCTGGTTTATTTCCACATACTGAAATTATGAGAATAGGAAGGAAAGCATGAATTCCCTAGAATGAACTGAAGTTGTTAGATGTATTAGAGTTTGAATGCACGTTTTCATTTTGAAAGTTAACTTTGTTGTTAGATAGTTCTTAATAATCCTTATTTTTGTAAAATGCTTCCTTTCTCCAGTGAGGGACAGTTAAAATAAAATGGATGGTGCAAAGACAAACCACGGTATTGTAGCAGTGTTTGTCCACCCTATCTGGAACTTGTTTCAGTGCTTGAGGTTCAGCCTCAGCTCTTGAAAAAGTAAAAGAAGAGCAAAGTTGATACCAACAGAGCAGCAAAATTTGAAGRATTTATCTGRTGCACTGCACAGCGAGTAGAAAATKTTGATGTTGCATTCAGGTCTGAGTCTGAAGTGTCACTTTAACAACCATAAAATAAAAACCTAAGAATATTGAACTGCAAGTGTTTACTTTTTCCTGGTATTCAGTGTAAGCAGTTGGCATTACTTCTTGTCATCAGTCATCCTTTAGGTGGGCTAAGCATGCCTAACAAATCAGTTGCTCGTTGCTGATTTGGCTGATGTTTTGCTGCCGTGTCAGACTCCATTTGGCTGCTAAAACTGCAGTCTTTTCCCAGGTACTGTGTCTTTCTCYCTGGATGGTGCTATTAATAGAACGTTCCTTTTTGTTATGTGCAGTTCTCATAATTGCCTTAAGCTCATAGCCTGAGTTAATTCACCTTGTTTGGGTTTTGTGTTGTCTGGCTGGAACATCTTGCATGTGGAATTCGTGYTTCAGAAAAGCACAAGTTATTGCTACCCAGAGAAGAAAATCATCTTAATATCTTAAAATTTGCTATAAAGTGAGGTACAGACCATGAACTGAGAAGAGTGAGATCTAAAGAGACAAGATGKGACATGAGCACTCGAGAGCAGAAGTGACTGGAGAGAGAATAGAGCAAAAATGGTACAATTACTGACCTTTGTGTGAGAGGAGAAAGKGAATGAAAGCTGCCTCTCAGAACCCTGTAAAAATAAATTTAAAAACCAGGGGATATATATGAGTGATACTTGAATGTATATGAATGGACATGGCAGTAGTAAGATGTTCTAAAGTCTATAGTTTTCTGAGTGGATATTTAGCACCAAGAATTCCTAAGTCATATTTTAGTCATGAAATGACAAATGAACTCAAGGAACAGGCTTTTGTTGGTGTAGGTATCAGCAGAAGGTTTAGTTTTCTCACATTCTGTGAGTGCAGAAAGTTTTACAATGCTGTGACAGACTTGAGTGTTTGAAATATGCATTCCCATTAGAAGTAATCTGCCAGCATGAAGTCTTTATGAAAATCTTTTTTCCAGAGGGGAAAATGGAAATTATTTGGGATTGAYTGAAACATTATGGTAAGGGCAGATGACTGTTAAGTGTCCCTTTTCATACTATAAATCCTAACACTCAGAAACAAATTCAAAACAAAAATTGAAATATTTCACTTYTGGAAGTTTGAAATGGTTCACTCTAATGTGTTTAGATGTCCCCTGGTTGTATTTTAAACGAAGCTTTTGCTGAAATTAGCACTGATTTGGGAAGTCCGTGTTTATTAGCAGGGCTTTGTGGCAAAAAGTGATTCACTCATGTCTTTTTTTTTTTCCTCCAAGCCAGCTTTTCCTGAAAATTTCTTGATGCTGGATCAGGTGCAGGGATYCTTTTTAGAGAGCTGACAGAATAAATGTAAACTGTGAGAGCACCTGAGTGCTGCATTTCAGCTGCAGTGTGGTAGATGAGGTGTGAGTGAAACAGAACAAGGCAGGACAACCCCCAGAGCCTGAATTCAAGACAATGTAAAAGACATGAGCACAGTGAAATGTTATATGCCTGTTAGCAGCATATATACAGCTGCTGATGTGAGACCCTTGCTCACAGATACTGTCTGCAGAAGTGAGTTGGGTTTTGGTGAGGTTTGTTTGTTTGTTTTGTTGTGGGATTTTTTTTTCCAGTACAGGGGGATGAGAATAGAAAGAAAATCCATCCAGCCTGCATGGCTCCATAGCCTTGAATTTCCCTTTCAAAACAAACCAGAACAACTCCCTAAACCAACTTWAAGTGACTTCTGACTTTACTTTTATTAAAGAAAAACCCCAGCTTTGTAGACTTTTTAAAATTGCAGCTCAAGCTTTATGAAATAGATTAGCATTTGTAAATACCATTATTAAGAACTTAAGCAGCTCAGACAATAATTTTTTTAAGTATTAAAGATGCCCTCGTGTTAAAACAAAATATGTCTATACCTGACTTATATTTACTTGTCTTTAAAGTGAGATTTGCAATGTGTATAAGTCCTTACTCAGTTGACTGGAAAATTCCTGTATATCTAAAATGAGCTTCATAACACCACAGCAAATGAGTGGAGATAGAGAAATAGTTTCTTCAGTGAGAGACAGAAGACAGTGTGTTAATTATTGAAAATACAAACAAGCATCAAATTGTACAGTGTACCTACATCTCTAAAAAAAAACCCAAACAAACAAACCAAAAAACCCCAGAAAGACTCAGGTCGTTCCCAGATGTAGAAATTTTAGTAATCTAGTTGGAGCTGGCTGATAGAAGATATTAGAAGATATTAATTGTCCTGCCCATCACTGGAATACTTGTTAAGTACCTAGGCAGGAAGGTGGCAGAGTAACCTGTTAGAGAACACATTAGTTGGGAATAGCTTCCACAGTTTTGGTTAAATCTGGATCACAGTGCWGCCAAGAATGCAAGGGTCATGGTGTCATGGAAGTACCAGAAAGCAGGAAAATTATTCTGTGGTGTAGGCGTTAAGGCTTCCATTTGTGAGTTAAGGTGACAGTTTGCTCTCTGGCGTCTGTTCAGTGTCATCTCAAGGCTGCCTAAGAACTGTTAAATGTTCTGGGGGAGGAACAGATTTGAGATTTGAAACCTGAAACATTTTCATCTGGGGGGAAATGTATGGACCCAAGGGAAGTGGGGAACTGCTGAGGTTGGTAGAAGCCTCTTGAGGTTGTGTGGTTCCACCCTCCTGCTCAGTGCAAGGGCTTGCTCAGGGCCGTGAAAAGCTGAACTTTGAGTATCTCAAAGGATAAATCCTCCACAAAGTCTCCGGGCAAACATCTTCCAGTCACTCTCAGTACAGAGTGTGTGTGGCATTTTTCTCATGTTTGAACTTTCAACCASGTCTTCTAGTGACACATGGGGAAACTGTATTCTGCACTGACATTAAAAGCCAAAAATTCTCCTTGTGACATGCTCAGAAAAKTGTTTTCTTTCCTCTTGTACAACATGGCGTATTCAGAGAGGAGCCAACTGTACTGTGGATGTAACAGAGATTGTCTRTTTGTCACAGTGCACAAGGCAACTGAGCAATTAGTCAAGAGATGTGTCAGGCATTTCTCATTACTAAATTAACCAGTTGTTAMAGCTGGGCTGAACTTTTCAGCCAAAAAATGTGAAGCAGAAAGCTGCAAATTCAAATTGATGAAGAAATAACACAACCTCCACGTCAGCATTGACAAGTACTTTCCATTAGAAAATGTGACCTTAAGAAAATCTGAGATAAATTGAAGTATTTAATTTAATCTTGACTGCAAGGTTTTCATCTTTATTCATCAAACTTTTTAACGATACAAAACTTCTCTCTTGGTTGTCAGACTTTTCCAGTAAATAGTAGTTCAACAGAAGAGTCCTTTTTGCAGCTACTTGAACTTTCCTTTGCTTGCATTGTCAAATATGTATCTTATTTGCCTTAAAATCCTATTATAATACGGATAATTTTGATTAATCACTTGATATTTTGGACAAATCAGTCTCTGTTATTGACTTGTTCTGTGGCAATGTCTGTTAATCTCCAATCAGCAAGGGATGGAAAGGGCTGTAATGACTTCTGGGGGGAAAAAAAGAGCATTAACAGTATGTTGCTAACTAATAAATAATAATTTAGATAGCAGAGATGCTAAAATTTCTCTGCAAAAATAATTTTGTTTATATATATTTTTGTAAGTGCTTGCTGAGACAACAGCCCAACAGGGCTAAAGATGAGGCAGTTGAGGCACTCAGCAGTGACTACAGGAGTAAAAGAAGCTGTCAAAACCAGTGATGATTTGCTTGTGGATGAAATAAAAACGTAGAAGGAGTGGAGCTGTGCTTTGGAAGCTAAAKTAATTAAATGCTGCTAAAGGGAGACTAAAGCTCTTTTGTTTCTAGATTTGTATTACTGCTTCCTCAAATGACTGTGGTCATTAGGAGTAAATATCTGGTGTTTACCCTCAGCACCAAGGTTACGTAAGGGGTCTTAGTTGAAGTACCTGATAGTAAACAATGCTTTGGTGCACAGAAAACAAAATACAGGGCTCTGATTCCCAGCTTATGTTCTGCAGAGTCACTGTATTTCACAGGAGAAGCCCAGAAACATAAATGGGATGTGAATTTTGTGCCTGACTAGTTGATTAAAATGATGCTTTAGTGGCTGCTGCACACTTTATGCATTCTTATTATCCTGCAATTGCACGACGAGATCCGTATCTAAATCCAATCTCTTTCCAATATCAGCAGCAAGTTTAGTATCATGGGAAAATTATTAGAGACAGTTTAGCTGCTGGGGATAGAGGAAGTGCTGTTGGTGCTGGCACTGCTCTGTTGTTCACTGTGTCTGACACTGTCCCACAGCTTTTCTGCAGCAAAAAGAGGAAGGAAGCCCTATGGCCGTGTTGGATCTCAGGGGTCACTTAACAGCAGACCATAAGCAAGGGATGCTTTTGTGGCCAGTGCTGAGCTGTTTGGTTTTGCATCTAGGCTGTCACCATCTCCTGAAGCAGCTTTTAAAAGCCATTTCTTAGTTTTGACTGAAGCAGAACTTCAAATGTGCTTTCACTGTATTAAGGGGTCTTCATGTGTGGAGGGWGCAGCTGGTGGATTTCTGTTTAATAACCACAACCCTTACTCTTCATTTAAGTGGAATGCCCTCACTGTGCAGTGAACCAAGAACATTGGAATGGCCAGGAAATGTCCCTGGGAAAGTGTCTACCTGATAATGTRGCTGGAACACAAGGACCTYGTTGTGGTTTAACCCAGCAGGCAGCTGAGCACAGCACAGCTGCTCACTCACTCCCCCACGGYGGGATGAGAATGGGAGAAAGGTAAAACTGTGTGTGTTGTGATAAAGACAATTTAATAGGACAGAAAGGAAAGGGAAAACAATGATAAAAGAACATAGAAAACAAATTAYAGGATCACAGAAGTAGTGATAGGACAAGGGGTAATGGCTTTAAATGGAAAAGGTAGGTTTAGGCTAGACCTTAGGAAGAAATTCTTCCCTGTTGAGCTGTGCCATCCCTGGAAGTGTTCAAGGCCAGGCTGGATCAGGCTCTGAGCATTCTGGTGTAATGAAGAGTGTCCCTGCCCATGGCAGAGAGTTGGAACCTGATGATCTTTAAGGTCCTTTCCAACCCAAACCACTCTGTGATGCACAAGGCACTGGCCCCACACCTACTGACCAATGCCTGGCCACACCCAGCCATCTTTACACAGTTCCTCTATCACCTGTCCTTGTAGTTCCATCCTGTTTTAGCTATTTGTGGATTAGCCAGAAACTGCAATTACCAGAATTCCTGAACAAATGGAATCAATTTGTTTACCCTGTCTTGGCTACCTCGGTTTCCTGAAACATTTTTGTCACTCTGACCTCATCCTTTCCTTGGCTSCTGGCTCACTGGCAAAATACTGCACTTCACTGTAGACTTAAAATAGATATTACAATCCCTATTACTAAGTGGAACTTCAACCACACAATGTATTTCTCTCACATGGGTTGCTACAGGGTTTTTTTAGCAACCTGAACATTACCCTGCACTTCATGTTCTGTCTATAGAGGCATCCCCTGCTTATGGTCTCCTGTTCAGCAACCTCTGATACCTGATAGAGCCATAGCCATTCCACTTTTTGATAGCCAAAACTTGCCATTTGATAATAAAATCAGCAAGTCTCCTATGAAATGCCTGTCCCTGAGATACAGCCCTGAGACAGCTGAATATAAGCTGCTYTCACAAGGAGGCACAAGAAAACCTTTGGAAAGATGCTGTAAATGACATGTTCACAGAGGGGGYTTCTGCTAAATCTCCATTAAAATTAGCTTAAGCCCCAAAGCATGTAATTTTAATCTTCTCAAAGTCCTGTCATCTCTTTTTAATATTTATAAATGAGTAACAGGAATACTCAATCATTTTTTAATCTCGTTAAACCTAACAATATCTTGTGGTAAAGAGCTCCACAACCGAGACTCTATTGCAAACTATTTGCTTTTAATCAATTCCAAAATTGCCCATATGAGACCTTTTTTGTTTGCAAAGGTTTTGGCTTAAAGATGAACTTGGAGCAAAGTCTGATGTGAGAAAAAAAAGAGTGAATTCTGGATCAAGATCTGAAACACTGCAGCTACCCTCTTTTGCATCAACAYTGGTGGTTTTGAATGCTTATTTCAGCTCATGTTTTCAGTCTCCCTTAGCTCATTCATCACCAAGAAAAATTTTTCAAGGGCCAAAAGAAATAGATGTGGGGGAAATGATAGAAGGGGACTTATGTATGGGTAAGAGTGGAGAGGGGTTTAAAGCTATCCATCCACTTCTCACTGTGAAGAAGAAAGRTCAAAGAGAAGAATACATCTTACTTTGTCTGTTTGTGCCTGTCTTGTTCCTCAGGGTGTTGTTACCTTGCAACGCTGTCACCTCTGTGCTACAGAAGGAATAGGTAACTGCAGTTAATGTGCTAAATTCAGCCCAAGTGTGTGAAAGAAGMTGCATTTTCAATAGTGTCAAGAGACTTGGGGGGAAAACTACTTTATTTCATTAAGTCTTGTGTAGGGCTGCAGGAGGGAGGCAGAGCAGTAGAGGCAGTGCATCCTTTTATTGTGGCAGTGTTGAACATAATTCTGCAGAAGAAGAACAGTGTGAACAAAGACCATTAAGGCAGKGATGGCAGTGGRTGCCCTTTTCCTTAGACCACAGTTRTKCCTGATTCAGGGTTAGACTTACATTAAYGACAAATATGCTTTTAAGATTTATAGAACATTAATGACACAATTTTAAGCTGCAGTGGTTGCACTGCTATGAAAATTAGTTTGTCTTCAGATAGAGTTTCCGTGGGGACATTCCAGGGGATGTGTGTGGGTGTGGTACCTCTATTGCTGGTACTGCATTGTGGCATGCTTGTATTTGAATGTGTATATTTAAKTTTTAAATGTAAAACTAAGCCTCTGCCCTGTAGTTCTGTGTRTCCATGTTTCTCAGAGGCCACTTTTTGATTGACTCTTCAGATAASTTTTCATGTGTATTGATTATGTTCCCTAAATAGGGAGTTAATTGAGCTTCCTTGAGTTCCTGACCAAGATGTTCCAGCCGTGTTGAGATCTGGAGGAAGGATGGGTGCATGTGTATAGGCAGATACATAAAATATGCACATGTGTGTAGGAATAGTGTCAATTCCTTAGGTATCTGTAGGAGGTGGGGTTATAATTGTGAAAGCTGTTAAGGCTTATGTTTACCTGAAGGCCCTGTTGGAAAGGCACAGCTGCAGGATGGATGGTTGGAAGGCAGCTGGGGGGTGAGAGGTGGTTATGACTCGTGGACAGCACACTGCAGCTGAGCCAGCCAATGGCTGCTCTTCTTCTGCTGAGTTTGGGTTTTGTCTGGTTGAGAATAAAGGTATAAAAGGGGGGTGACTTCTACAGTAAAGTGATTCCCTTTGCATGCAGAGGGGGAAGTCTGTGCCTTTGTTCCCATTGCTACAGGTATCCTAGAATGCCATCTCCATTGGAAATGAAGTCGTGACATAATTACAGGATGGTTGCATAAAGTCTACTTCTTCATATATGAGGGGATGAGAGAAACTTTCTGYTGCATAAGTGACAGTTGTGGGCATAAACCAAAACTTTTAAGCTTAGGTTTTCTTTTGCCTAAGTTTGTATATTATACTGATACCTCTTGTATCTAAGTGTCTAACAGTTCAAGCACCATAATTGATTTTCTGTAGCTTTTACCTTCTCTTTCCTTATGGAACAACATGCTGGAAATGGAATGACATGTTACAGGTTTAAATAAGCAGGTTTAATGATAAGCACTGGAGCAAAGACTGGTGAGAACTCAGTGATTGTTGGCTGTCTACAGGCTGTTTTGGGTTAACATGGGATGATTTGGTTGATTKAAGTCAACCTGGGAGCACTAACAAAAAATTGTAAGGTGCTCTGTTTGCTTGCCTTGAATGCCAAAAAGGAGTATGCAGAATTGCAGAGGTTTTAGCACAAGACACTCTAAACTAAGTAAATAGCAATCTTGAGCTATTTGCTTGCTGCTTCTGCCAGAAAAAACCATCACCCACATCTAATTAGTGACAGTGACCTTGGTTCTGCAACACCACCTAAAAACTTCCAGTTGACTACTGGAATACTTGAGAAATAATTTTTATTGAAACAAATAACATTCCCAAGTTTTGGAATCTTTCCATTTTCATTGTACTTTCTTCTGTGTAGCCCTGACTCTGTGTGACTCCAGATACCTTCTCTGCAGCCTTTTATGGCATATGCCTCCAACAGAGTTGGCGTGAAGAGGTTTTTTTAAAAGCTGACTTTAATTTACTGATGCTGCATTGCCCAGATCAATATTACTGCGTTTGGAAAGTCTATCCTGCCATTAGATTTACCAGCCAGAAAATGGAGACCACTAAAAGGCTTGACTTCAATTCAGRTTTCTCATAAATCTTCTACAAATGTGGATTATGAGGCAGCATTTTTTTTTTTGTTCCTTTGAAATACTAAGGAGATTGTGCAGTATTTTACAGGGACTGCTGTATCATTGTCACACATGATCCTTCAGCGTAGGATTCAGTAATTGTGTGTGTCTTGCAATGATTTAAAGCTAATGCTTTCCACTTCAGTCATGAAAAGAGGTGCAGGAGGTGTAATGGAACTGCCCAGGACTGAAGCAATCAGAACCTAGCCTATRACATCGATTTGTAACATTTGTTTTCTTCTCTTTGTACACTTAATTTTCTGAATACCATTAGCCAGTAAACATGTTGAGAAAATGGCCATCCTCTATTTATATGTTTTAATTYATCATTTTGGTCACAGAGGGTACATTCCCTGGTTGATACTCAGTATTAATGGCTGAATTAAAACAAGCAGYTGCCAAAAACCACATCTGAGAACTGTCTCTGATTTTCCTTTCCATTAATCCAGGATAACTACTTGTACTTTCCTTCTTCAGCTGCGTTCTCAGGTCATGTTCCCCTTTGGCATGTCCTCTTTTTGTTGATTTCCTTTGSCTGTAAAATCACTCAACTTCACTCAGTGAAGGAGGGAGGACTGAGAGGAGAAAGTTAAGGAGGTTTGATGCTTGTGTTACCTTAATGGTAACTSTGATCACTTCACTCTGCAGATTTGTAGATGGTGAACAAGCAGATTGTGCTGCTGTAGAACAAAGTGATGAAGTCCTATTTCTCCCCCTAAAAATACATTTTTGTTTTGACGTTACCCTATTGAACAAATGTTTCAGAGTTGCACGAAACCTTTTCATTACAATTTTATATATTCATCTTGAAACAAGCAGAAATTGGTTTTTGTGCTGGCAGCTAACAATTTGCTGTGCTTGATGTGCTTGTATTTGCAAAGAATACCTGCACTTCTCTTCTTTCCTTTTATTGCCTTCTAAATACATTGGGGTGAGTTTTTGGTGGAGAAGGGAGATGATATTAATGATACATTTCTAAGCACCAAAGCATGGCTGTGAATTGCTAACTTCCAATGCATATTCCCCATCTGCAGAACTGAAAGGAATCTGCAAGATATAAAAAGCWAATCTTTGTTGCATTCAAATCCAGTGACCATCCATCTGATACTGATGCTGCCTTTGAATTTATATCTTGGATTTTTCCCAATAGATCTGTAAATGTCTATATATGTTCTGCAAACAGAAATACATAGCTCTGAGGTTAAAGGAATGGAATTTTTAATTATGCCCTTTAGAGCATTTATCATTTCTTTCCAAGAGTTATTGGACTCCAGACATCCATGTGCCATATGGATATATATTCCCTTCATTATGAAAATTCCAATATAAATACCACCATCTTCTTTTCTTTGGATCATTTGACCTGAAAGTTTTATATCTCCTATCCAATACCAAGTTGCAGATCAGTAAAATGGCTTGCAGATTATCTCAGTGCTTGAGTGTGGTAATTCTGCTTTCCATTTAACTTGAACTTGTATGTCTTTCAATTTTTATTAAATTTGTTAATTATTCCATTAACATATCAATGGATTTACAGTCTCAATAAAATGATTAATCATTCATTTTTGGTTGCTTTGGGGTGGGGATTTTTGTTTGTTTGCTTGCATTTGTTCTGTTTTTAATTTACCTGGAATTCCAAGTTGAAATAGTTCAGAAACCACAAAGTTCATCTGGCTCAGAAAAAARTGCTGCTGGGGCCTTGAGAGGTTTCTTTCTTTGCAGTCAGTGTTTTGCTCCATGTCACAGTGATTCATCWGCTGCAGTGACTGATAGAAGGGATAAATTACAGGTTCTTTATCACTGCCTTTGGCAGATGCACATACGGAACTTTTATTTCTGTCTAGAACTTTTGTTTCTGTCTAGAAAAGGTGCTGGGAAAAGCTGTGTGGTTCATGTTAAATACTTGGTTTTGATTAGGAAGATGCTCACTGTAGGAGCAAGATGGATTTTGACTTCCTGGTTTCTGGTTCTTAGGGTGGTTATTCAAAACAAAGTTCTGCTATGGGTTCATCTTGGTTCTCACCAGCTCTGCATCTAAATGGCTTTTTAGAAAGAGATCAGAACTTGAGTGATGAAACACATCTCCTGGAGTGATCATTGAGAATTTATCAGTTTCCCTCTTGGTTATTTAGCTTCCCTCTGTGGTCAGTAAATCTTAATTGAGATGTGTGTGAATAGTGAGYGTTCAGCTCATTTCAAAATTATGTTGGTTATGCAGCCTGGAAGGTCTGGGGATACCCAGCCTTAAAAATAAATAAATGTAGACAGATGAGCCAAATGAGTGCTCRGGTCCTCTTGCTCCTGGGGTTCCTCTGGAGAACAGCTGTCTTCCTCAACAAATTATCTTRCATCAGCTGATTTGTGGTACCTGATGTTTGCATATTCTTACCTGCTGCTTATAATTCAGGACTTTCCACTCAATCTTCCTTGGAGTGCTACAACACTGAGTACTGACCTTGGTGTACATTTGATTGGTACAAGAAGCTTGGGGAGCTGCTCTGTCAGATACAAATTCTGCCTGAACACCAGAAAAAGTGATTAAACACTGAACTCTCCTTTGCCTGTGGATGATCTATGTGCTTGGTACTTGACACTCTTTTAATTTGGTCCTGATTAATTGGGGGTTTTGTCCTTATTATTTATTTGTTCCTGAAGATGGTGTGGGTTTTTTGTGTCTGGTGGAAAATGAGGACATAACAGTCATTTAACTTCACTGTAAAGTTCTAATTATAGGAATAACTTGATTTTTTTAAATACATACCATTTCTCCCCTTTCAGTGGTGTTGTGAGTTGTTTAAATGTGCTTGTTATTGATCCACCAATAAAGGTTGTGTTTTTTTCCAGTGAAGAGAATCTCTGTCAGCAGAAGTTGTAGAGGTTTGGTGTAAGCAGTGGCTTCTGACTTTTGCCTCTTAAAGCTCCCTTATGGTCAGGATGACAACCACTCACTCCTAGGCTGGACAGCAAGTACTAGTTTTATTTTATTTACTTCTCAGTCCCTAGTGGCTTCTTCCTATTCTTCTTTTTCTTCAACATTTACATCAAGTTATCAAGATCCCCATCCCAAGTCCTTGCAGGAAGGGCACGCTGATCGGAGGATTTGATAAATTACTTCTTGTAATATGATTTAACTTTCCAAGTATTCTTCATTCCTCCAGTGTTTTTCTGCTCACTTGCTCCATATGTTCACTTTCTGTCATCACCAGATGTAGGAAATGTTTTTTGGCTCTTGACTCCAAGATCTGTCCAGTTACATTCACTGTCCTCCAGGCTGACCACTTCTTAAAATACATCCTTGACTTTTACTTTTCTTTTTCATGCTCTTCACTTACCTGTGTGACTCTGTAGCGGAATGTTACACTGTTTACTGTTTCTAAAATAAATTCTGCATTCAGAGGAGTATTTTTCTCTGGGAAAATTATAAGGAAATGGAATAATGGCACACAATAGAAAGAGGCTGCCTTTGAGAATGAGCAAAAAAGGACTGAAAAATGTGAGGAAGAATAAACAAAGCTAAATGAAAAGTGATGGACTAAAAAGAGGTGGTCGTAAGGAAAAGACAAATTTGTTTTAATTTTTAGATCATGGAATAAAAGTCAGCTCTTCAGTGGAACTTTCTGATTTCTGAAGACTTGCAGCAGTTACTTGGTGTTCCACCTTGGTTTTGTTGTTACTGGGTTCTTAGTCAATCTTAAAACCAAACACCTCTATGTTTATTTCTTTTTCCCTCTGATAGTCTGTAAATCCTTCCTCTGAAGTGATTATTAGAAAATGGTATTAATTTTTTTTTTTGGGCAAATAAAACAAAAGTTCAATATTTATTTTGTCATAGCACTGCCACAGGTGAGTGATTAGGCAGTGACTCTTCAGTATCTCTTGCCTAAGGTTAATTTATGGGGATTTTCTAAATCCCAGCCTAAAGGTTCTTGGCTCTCTTATTACTACATAGCTCCCATCAGTTCAAATGATGTTAGCTGATGTGTGCTCTGGTTGTGAGCATTATTCTGAGCAAGGGAATTTGGAGTAATTGTATGATTCAAGTAGCAGACCTGTGTTTTTATAAATGCTGTCAGCTGATTTGGTTCACACAATGAACCATATTAGACTTTGGAAATTAAAGAAATTTGGAAATCACCAGCACTGTCTCTTCAGAGTGGAGAGGAAGTGTTCTGTACTCATCWGCTATTCTGTGGTGACTGTCACACACCCAGCTATGGACACTGGTCTCCAGGTGTTTATGTATCTACATTAAAAAGTTGAAAATCTTCCAGTGAATTGCATTTTATTTTTCAAAAAGCTGGGGAGCTGCAGCAAACTGCAGATGAAGGAAAAGAGATATTAAGTATTGGAATAAAGAGCTGGTTTGAAATGCAGATATTTGCTCAGATGGAAGAATCTTCTGTAGCTGATTTGGACCAGARACTATATATTCAATTCTGAAAATTCAATGAGCATCCTTATCACTAAAGCTGTTGAGTGCTCTGAAATACAGGCCATAAATGGAACAAGTGTAAATGCTCCTTCAGACAGCTTTAGATAAATAGCTGAATTGGATGCCTTTCTTCTTGTTTTGACAAGAAATCTCACTCTCAGATACTCCCCATCTCTGCTGTTAAGGGTTTTCTGTGCATGCCATGAAAGATTTACTGGTGTTCCAGTGGCTACAGCATTCACCTGGGGCAGGGCTRTCTGCTTCAAGCCTCTGCACTCTGTGAGGCTGAGAGTGGGCATTAATATGTCCCCCGCTTTAAGTGCCTGCTCTGAAATAGGCATTTATTTCAACCTTAGAAGACCCTACATTTCTCTCTCTGCAGTCTATGAAAATGTTCACAGCCTAGGAAAATMATTTATCACCCTACTAGACAGCTGAACAATCTGCCTCTGCGTTCTGACCTGAAAAACTCGAGCTGAAGAGTTGCTGTGGGTTGGAGTTTCCAAGGAGAGTGAGCAAGGCTGATCCAAATGCCTCAACCTTTCAGTTKAGGAATTTACTGCTGTTTGTCTGGCAGGAGTCCAGGTAACCCTGTCCCAYTGGAATGTACACTGTTAATGGAATTAATTCAGCTGTGCACAGTCAGGTGCTGTTTTATTTACCCTAACTGAACCTAGAACAGATTCAAAGGAGTGAGCTCTTGTGCCAGCAAGGGCAATTCATTTACTGCTGAATTCATATCATTCACAAGAGAAGTTCTCCTGAAGTGGGATTGAGGCAGGAAAGGATTGTCAGGTTGGCAKGAGGCAGACAACGAAATAGCAAGCCAATTCTTTTAGTCACTAATGCAGAGTTTAATTTTCTTCTGCAGTACAGCAAATGTCAAGTGGCAGGCTTTCTCCAGCTTCCATTAGCTGCTTTTAAATGGTGTCGTTAGCAGAAGAGGAGGTCAGGGGGAAAAAAAACCACAAGCGAAAGCTATCTTAGCTCAAAGCTCCAGGTAAAAGCATGTTACAGATGAGAAACTATAATGTGTCCCCAGAATACTGAGCAAAGAAGTGAGCCGGGACAGAAGGAAGGATCCTGACTGTTCTGCGAAGCCAATTTCAGTAACCAAATCTTTCTCCACCTCTGTGTAGGGTGGCTGAGTTTACTCCCATGGAAAAATGTCAGAAGGTTGGTAACCCAGATTTTTTTGAGGATAATTGAATCTCTTAATTCTGYATAGAATTCTGTCATTCTTTTAATTATAGCAAAGAGGCAAAGACTAGAGGAAGAAAAAGCTGTTGTTTTTTAAGGAGCCTCTAAAGCTGTGAGGCATTTTCTGCCARTGACTCATGTTGTTAAACWGCCTGWGGTGCCAGATAGCTGGAACTCTCCRAAGAGGTGTGACAGCTCTGATGGAAGCCTCTCTAGGTGACCCCATCACACTGGAACAACCCATTTTGCAGTTGTGGTGGCACTCACCAGCAATTCAGCTGCAAATTTGTCAAGAGTTAAGTGCAAGGATAGATAAATTCCAAACTGAATGAATCAGAGGGACTTGGAGCCCACAACGTTTGTGTAAATACAGCCCTATGTGAAAATATTTTAAGGTATAGGCATATTTTAAGATCCTGATTAAATCTTCAGACTATTAAGATGATGTGTGTTGAAATATTTAAAGAAGTTTATTTCTTAAAGCATGTACTCAAGTATTGTGTAATAGCCAAAGTCAGATTGTTAAAGGCATAATGAAACTTTCTTGTGCCAAAGTTTTTATTAACTAAGTTGAAAAACTAAGTTTTGCTAACAAATTTCTTTTCATTTTACACATGGGAAATGAGTCAGAGATTAAAACCCCAAAACTATGCAAGAATAGCATTGGTGTTTGTTGAACTGAAATGTGAAAGTTCCAACTCTGAAGGAGGATCATCCTTGGCTCGGTATCTTTCTAAATTAGAAGGTGGTAAGAGACAGTGCTCYCATTCCATGCTTCTGTGTTCACTGTATTTCTCAAGAGAGAAAAAAATCCACATTTCACACATTTGCAAGGCAGCAGATTGAAAAAAAAATATTTCATATTAATCCTTCCCACAAAGTTTTGAAAAGCATTCAGTGTTGATCTCAATTTTGTAATACTTATTTCAAAACAAAAAGTTAGAACAAACTGAAGACACTCTCTTTGCATCCCTCTTTGAAAATAACTGAAATGGAAAATAATCCAAATGTTTGAAGCTTCTTTTTTTTTAAATTAACTACTCAACAGAGACACCCAATAATTTCAGTTCTGTTGAGATTTTTTTGATTTATCAAGCTGCTGGCTGAATGTCCTAATCAAACAATTTGTAACAATAAACCTCAGTCTGAGAGAACCTCAAGTTTTGCCCATCNTAATACTTATTTCAAAACAAAAAGTTAGAACAAACTGAAAATATTCTCTTTGCATCCCTCTTTGAAAATAACTGAAATGGAAAGTAATCCAAATGTTTGAGGCTTCTTTTTTTTTTTTAAATTAACTGCTCAACAGAGACATCCAATAATTTCAGTTCTGTTGAGTTTTTTGGTTTTTTTGGGAATAGCCAGGGAAAGAAGTGTAATTTGTCAAGCTGCTGGCATGCATGTCCTAATCAAACAATTTGTAACAATAAACCTCAGTCTGAGAGAACCCCAAGTTTTGCCCATCATGTGTAGTCAACCAACATGCTGCAGCCTTCTCAGTTTTACACACAAGGAGGAAAATTAAATACCCTCTATTTCAGGAGTAAGGGTGAGAGATGATATGTTTAATATCACTATATTTTTAATCTGTTGATAGGTCTCGAGATAAGAAATTCAAGAGTGAAAGTCTTAAGCACTGAAAATCAGAAACAATGATGTAGTAAATATATATTTAAGAAAATCTGAAATACTTATTTCTTCTCCAGGGCTACTGAAATTCATTCCAGTTAGGGGCATCCAGGTGGTAACCTGAAGAAGGAAGTGATTTAGATTGCAGAACTTTACTTGAAGATGCCAGAATTTAATATGTAAAATGTAGAGTAGGAGTTGAAAGGGTTCATTTATGAATGCACTTTGTAAATGTCTACATCATAATGGTTTTCAGGAATTTTGGGAGGGAAGTGAGAGTTAGCCATATTCCAGTTTAAGTAATTCAGTGAGTGAGTTATTTACTGACAAAAGAGGAAAGAATGRRAAAAAAAAAAAGGATGGAAACTGCCTTGTTGATGGGATGGATAAGAATCTGAAAGTATCAGTCTTCACAGGGTAGAGCAAACATAACCTAAAGCCAACAGGGAGCTAAATTGAAAGTGCTTTCAAACTTGTCAAGTTATTCAGTTGAAATCCAGCAAAAYCAGGCTCTTAATGAAAGGATAAGAAATAAATATTATTGTATGTTTTCCAGATCAAAACATTTTAAACCAGAAGATCAGTAGACAAGTCAAAGCTGCTTTTTAAATCGATCTAAGTCCAATTAAGTTTGCCTGGATTAGTCAGGGGAGAGGGAGGGAAGTAGAAATCCCTACTGATGTACTGCTAAGCAAATGCAAATATGGYACTTTCTAGTTCAGTGTTTTTAAATCCTTAAAGGTTTTTTCAGATAATCACTTAAAGCTCTGGTGTGTTCCAGAGCAGTTGGTTTGCATTCTCCATTAGATTCTTAGTAGTGGTTTTATCAGTTGTGTGTGTGTGTGTGTGTGTGTGCCCGGGTTCCTTCTCCTTGACCGTCATTCCTGAATTGATCGGCTTATTTCTGCCTCTGGTGGGAGAGTGGGAATAAAAAAATAGAAATAATAATAAAAAAAGTATACTCAGAATTTTAAATTTTTTTCCTGAGTGAATAAATAGTGGGGATCATTCAAGATCTCTATTACAGCACCTGAGCCTTTTGAGCCTTTTTCCAGTGTATTAGTACAGAACCTGCATTGAGGAGGGAAAGTGAATGAGGAGGATTTGGGTAGAGTTACAGTGATTGTCAACTGAAAACAGAATTTCAGTGTTGCACAAGGATAATTCACTGGGGATTCATTCACAGAGAAAGAAAGAAAAGCTTTACCATGGTCACAGCTTGTGAAACTTCCTCTTGCTGGTGACACGTGGAGTTCAGTTCAAGGGGTGCTACAATACATGGCTAAAATATTTTCCTGTTCATTTGAGACTCACGTTCCACCTTGAATCATGCTGGCCAGTGATTAATCCTGTATTTTCCCAGTGAGTTTCATGTGTGTCATTGCAGCATGGTTGGACATGTGGCAYAAATTCTAATTCCTAATGAGCAATAATGGGGAGATGACCTAGAAAGGAAGGAGGAGGAGAAGAATTTTCTCTTTTTAAAGAAAGTGTTCTGTTTATCCTTACTATTTTTATACCTGCTTATGTAAATAGGAAATGTGTATTAAGATTGGCAAAAAAGCATTTAAGGTTGTGATAAATAATCTGAGTAGAAGAAAACCCTGCTGTTTTAGGTTGGCCTGTGGCTTTCTTGCTGTTCATGTAAAGCTGTGCCATCTGATGTATATTTTGAAGTCCTATCTCTAATAATCTGTTCCACTACAGTTATCACAAAAAAAAAGGCAAAAAAAATTTCCCCACTCATACAGAAAATCAAGTCAACACCTCTTTATTTATTGCTTTGCTCTGGAGCAAATTAATGGAAGAGTTTGCCATGGAGATTTTGGTGGGGGAGTGATTAAATGAGCAAGGATTCTTTTTTTGGATATGAGGAGTCACAAAAAGCAAATGGGATGTTTTAATTATTGTCATCATAAACACCCTTCTGTAAAAGTAAGAGGCTGTTGGATAGAAATCTTCTCTTTGACATGGATTTTAGCAGCCCAGGAAATTTTCTCATTGAGTTGATCCAACTTGAGATGTAAAACTTCTGAAMATGCTGGAGGCATGAAAATAAAACCATATTTATTAGTTCTGGTGTTCCAGTTTTATTGGGACAAGACCAGGGAATTTTGTGGAAGGATGAAGTTACACAGAAACTGTTTGCTCATTGACACAAAAGTCTATATACTTCAATAATGAAAAAACTTACTAAATAATAAATAAAAAAGCAATTCCCAAGCAAAACTTTCACTCTAGCACACTGAATGTAGTACTGGGTATTTTTATGAAWGAAGCATAATGTTTTTCTATTTTACTTTTGGCCAAATACCCAGCATTGAAGATAAAAACTGGCTTTGTACTGCAGCTAATTAATGTGGAATGTGGGGTTGCTTTCCTGAAGGAGCARGACATACCTGTGTGCTTCCTTTGCAGCAATCACCTCTAGATTCTCCCTATTTCAGCCAAATTTAGTAAAGGAGTTCAAGACAAGATGTTCCTAATGGGCTTTAAGTAACTAGGCAACCAYGTAGCAGAGAGAGACCATATTCATGGCCTTCACTGCACCAACTGTCATAAAATGATCTAAAAGCTTTATTAGAAATCAGGAAATACAGTAGKGAAAAAGAAATGACTGTCCTGCTAATGAGAAAAGTTTAAATTGGAGTTTACAGGTAACTGATCATACAAAAATCTATTGCTGGAATAGAAAATCAGGAGAACGAGCTTCATAATTACACCTGGATACAAATATGTCAGGAAGAATGGGAAAAATAGCACCAACTTTGGTGGCTTAAAAAGGAGGTTGTCACATGCAGCCAAGAAGTGGTTTGCAGGAGATGAAATGTTATGAAAGTGGATAGGTGCTGAAGAAAACTGTGTTTTGAGGAAGAAAGAATGTTGAAAATTGTGTGATATTTGGATACTTAGCTCAGCATCATGTTTCAGCCAAAAATTGGTGTTTTAGGTGAAGCAGAGGAATCAAGCTCTCATATTTAGTGCTCTCTGCTTGCAGCCATGTTTTAAGCCAAATTCTTCCAGAGAACGGAGTGGTTTCTGTGTTTATTGCAATCCTCACCAAACCTTTGAACAAAAACCTTGCACTATCCCTGCTGGAGACTCTGCAAGCTTCCAGCATCTACAGCCTTCTTTGGAAGAGATTCCCCAGCTCAGGTGAATGCACAAAAAGCAGCTTTCTCTCTTGTTTTTCCTGCTTTGCCACTAACCTGGATTGGCGTATCTGTGGTCAGTAGCTCTTCTATGGAAGGAGCCAACATCAGTTTTCCCCTACTTCCCTTCCCTTTGACATTCATGTTTTTATGCCCTTTTATCATGTCCTGCCTCAGTTAYCTTGTTCCAATATGGGATGGTGTAATAATGCCAGCACACCTCTGACACATCCTCACTGTGATTCTTTGTCCTTATTTGAAACTCTGTGGGGCAGGAAGGRACAGGAGATATTTTTGTCCTCCCAGGGTACATTTACTACCARTGCAGTAATTATGGCTTTAAAAAGACCAAAAAACCCCCAGTTGGTCTGATGCTGTCAAAATATTTTGCTTAAGCGTCTACTAGTGCATTAAAAGGCTGAGTTGTAGCTCATTCTGTAGCAGAAAGCTGGGAATAGAATCCAAATGGATTTTAACAGCAAGATCTGAAAATCACTTCTTCCAGCCTGAGGTATCAAAGGAAAAATAAAATTACCTTCTGTTTTGAAACTGAAAGTGCCAAAACCTGGATTTRTTGTGATGTTTAGGGGATTTTGGTTTTAAACTGGCAAAGCAGCTTCTTTCCAACGAAACGATTTTACTCTCTGGAAGTGGGCATGAAGAAATGTAACGAATACACCAGTGTATTGCATGTGTACATGCACAGTCACTCTGAGAAGTGACAGGAGAAAAACCAAAAATAAAGCAGTGAGAAAAGCCAAAGAACAAAAGGAGACACAGTCACCCAGGGACATTGAGAATTACAAGTAGGTTAGTACTAATAAAAAGTATGGTAAAGTATCTAGGTGATATTCAGGAGAGGGGCACAAACAGCAGATCTGCGTGGTGGTGTGGCTAAAGCATTTTCACTGTTTTTCCCAAGTTTAGGGGCAAAAAACCACAAGCCATAATTGGGCTGTTACACAGAAGCAGCCACTGAAAAACACACAAAGCCCTCAGCACTGAATACATTAACATTTCCTAATTATAATTTAGAGGCTTTTAAACATCTGCACTTAGCAAACTTCATTCTGGGTACTTAAGAGGTGCCAATGATGTCTGAAAGCCGTTTGGGGAATAAATGAGTAACCAGAGGATTGGCAAAGGGAGAATTTGCTTTTGATCTTTGAAAAGGGCTGGGGAGGGGAGGAAATCTTGGTAGTTGTGGGTTGATTTGCTTCAGGTTACTTTTGGAAAAAAAAAAAAAGGTAGAAAAACAAGTTATTACCAGCAAACAAGGAGGTGGATAATGGTTATGGATTTAGGTCAATTGATCCAGTTTCCCTCTACAACACATTAAGAAGTGCTGTGGACAAAGGAGAGTGTCAAAACTGCAGTTCTGTTTGCATGAGTTTTCACCTTTTAGTAAGTAATGATAACAATTTTAGTAAATCTTTTCAACCTGACATTCTTATAAAGCAGCCCAGGGATCCGTAGTCTAAATATAATTCGAAATATGCCAAGGTGGATACAAAACTGTCTGGAAAAACATATGGAGAGTAGTTCCCGGAGATTTATTATCAAAACAGAGGAATGTATTAAGAGAAGTTTCTTGGAGTTCTTGGATTTGAGACCAATCAATATTGCAGTCAGTTTTTAGATGATAGATCATAGCTTGTGGTCATTATATTTTCAGGGCTGCAGGTACACTGAAAGAGCGAGCAAAAGTTCAAATGAAATTTGCCAATTTGAAAATACAGTCTGAAATTGTTCAAAGGATTTTAATAACTACAGAAAAATGCAAGGTTTTACTCTGACACGCAAATAATGTGTCAAAGATGAGCCAGCAACCCTGCACCACTTAATCCTGTGTGCCAGCATCATGGGTTGGGATGGGCATTTCAAGGACACAGAGCACTTGAGTCTGGGGAAGAATAACGGTCTGGAAGCCATTAATTATGAGGAGTGACAGAACGACCTGAGGTTGTTGTAATTAAAATGTGACAGAGAATATGAAATCTTCAGTAGTACAGAAAAGGTGMTTATGGGATGATTATTCAACTTTTTTGTGCAATGAGTAGCTAAGCTGCAGACCTCTCAAAGGGTGTTTGGCAAACCAAAAACATTACTAGTTTGGAAAAATGTAAAAAAAATCCTGAAATTGATGTCAGGAATCTCTGCGCTGCAGTTGCTGAAATTTTGGAGACTTTTACAAGGGAGGTCTCTCTTCCCACACCAGTTTTTACATGATTCTTCTGACCCATTTGTCACTGGAAGGAAAAACATTATGGTGGTTGGCTGCTTGGTCAGGTCTTCCAGGTGTTTCTGTGCCCCAAAAACAGAGTTAGTGGAGTGGGGTGCAGTAAGCACGATAACTTCTGTATGTGGACATACAAAGGGAAGAGGTTTTCCCTACTCRTCAGGTGTTGCTTGCAAAGCAGTGACTTCAGTTGGTGGCTGGGAAAACTCCCATTGGGCAACTGCAGGGGGGGAAGAATCACTAAAATGAAATGCTTGTGTAATGACCTGCTGGAAAATATGCAGCCTTGCTGCCAGTTTTGAGGGCTTTTTAGAACAGGTTAGAAAAATAACTGGCATGAAGAATTGCAGGTTAGAGCTGCTGCTGCTTTGGAGGAGGATGAACAGCAAGATTTCTTGAGTGGCTTCAATCCTCTCAGTCTGTGATGACTTTCTCCCTCAGTCTCAGAGAGAGTAGCTCACAGATAGTGTAATCAAAACCTCAAAATTCAGGGCATCTTCAGTGAGCTGAAGTGATGACTTGTCAAACCTGTCTCTGACCAGTCTCAGTTGGCAGCAGTGCTGGCAAAGAGCWCAGTTCCCCTTTTAACACCAAAGTGAGATCTGCATTATTCCAAGGTGTGGAGTTSTTTGAGGCAAAGCTGTGTTCAGTAATCTTAGCCTGAAGATGAGAAGTGTTTGGGGCTGAGCAGTTGTGCACTCAGATGTGAGGCTGATGTACAGMATCTTTGTATTCTCCTTGAACTGCAAGAAGAATTAGGAGTTCTGCATTGTCTGTATAATGAAGTGGTACAGGTAGTACCATAAATTGCTCATAAACTCCCATTTTCTCCCAAAATGTGCATCACACAGATTAAATATGTAAAAAATACTCCAATTACATTTCTTTCCCTTTTTCTGAGGATTTCTTTTCTACCTATGCTTACTTTTCAAGGGAGTCAAAGGCAAACAAGAACTAAGGTTGAAGATGGATGTCAGTGGTTCACACCTATGTTAACAGAGTACAAAAATACACACTTTAGTTCATTATGGAATCTCATGGCATAGGAGTGTCAGCAGGAGAATACTTCAGATTAGTTCTAAGATTCTTAACTGTGCAAATGTGAATTTGCTGTTTGCTTTGAATTTTAATACCCTCAAAAGATTAAATAATATTTCTTCCTTTTGGAAGGCAGAGATTTTATTATAAAACCTGCAGAGCAAATAAACAYAGAAATGCTCACCTAGGGCCTGCTTTAATTCACATGAAAGCTGAGGTTAAAGCTTTTGTTGTCTCTGCTAAAAGTTGGCTCATTGTTTAGTAATTTTCTGAGTGAATTAATGTGGGACTGCTGTGATCCTTTGTGGGGCTTGGCATAAAGATGAGTTCAGGAGAAGGTCTTGCTCTTGGATTTCCACTTGCTCTGCTGAGYTTGGCTGTGTGGAACAGCTACTGATACAGCTTCATGTCAGGTTTTACATCTGCCCTAAATGGTGCTTCATCATTTGTTTGGGTTTATTTCAATTTTTGGGAATGTGACTCTTTCTTAGTTCTGATAATACCAGCATAGACTGGGAGGGTATCAGRGTTGCTCAGTTTATTGCAAGAGAGCTACAGCTGGATCGGTGATCCTAAAAAAACCCCAAAACAAAACAAAACAACAAAAAAAACAACCCCAAAACCAAAAAACCCCCAACAAAACAACCTAGAACCAACCAAAAAAATCCCCAAAACGACTAAACCCCAAAACTCCACAAAGCTAAACACCTCTACACACACACAAACCAGTAAAATGCTATTGTTGTGTGCATCATTCTGTATATTTGCAAATATTTAGATTTCTCATGCTAGATCCATCCATATATATAAAGTTTTGGAATAAATGTGCTCACATAACAAATCCAGCACATCCTTCTCTTTCTACCTCTGCATGTCAGGGGGTTCTTAAGTAAAAAGTGAAATTTTTGAGGGAAACTTTGCACTGGCAGCAGTTCTGTATGTGCTGGATGATTAGTTTGATACCTGAAGGCTGTGGTTAATTCATTACTATAATGTATCACCAGAAATGGTGTATTTATCACACAGGTTGCTCGACAGCAGCTCAGAGTCACAGCTCAGGCAATTACTGCACACATGGTCACTGTGTGATCAGCTTTATGTTCCACCAGACTGCTCTGTGCTTCATAGCCTGTTTCATGTAGGATTCACCCTGTCAGTCCCATCTCAGCTGCACAGCAATGATCACCAGACAGTTCTTATTGATGGCCACAATAATTAGGAGTGACCACTCCAGTGTGAACAGCAAAAAAGTAATGTCTCCAAAGAAGGACCTCAGGGCACAGCAAACTCAGAGGAAGTTGTCCTAATGCTGAATTTATAATACAGATGTAATCTGTAAAATTAGATGACAGGAAAAATACTGGAGTACAGAATGYTGTAACACTTGAGAAAGCAAATGGCTGGCCTATCTCTGCGTAGAATATTTCRTAAGTTCCTGAATTTCTCATGCCTTCAAAGAGCTAGACTAAACTATTCCTCTGCTAAAATGAGCTGTCTGTACAATAYTGAAAATACTTGGAAAAAGTTTTGCAAAAGCAGAGACTGACTTAAAAAAATACCTCTAATTCTTATATTTCTTCAAATATTTGAATTCTGCAGGACTCCAAATTTTCATAAGCCCTTGTCTCATCCAAGAGGGACAGATATGTTTAGGTCACTTATGTGAATTTGAAGGTGTAGGTGATTTTCCTCTAATAAATTAACCTGGAGTAACACAATGAATGCTGGATTGCACACAGGTGCTYTGGTCCTTTACCTGACCCTTGAAAAAGTCGGTTCTTAATCAGCTGAGGAGTGAGCCCAGGTGGTTTTACATTTAAACAAAACTAATGACAAATTAGCAGTGTTTTACCTAATATTCATCTAGCTGACCATGCATTTGTATTGTGGAGTTCCTGTGGCTTGTTTTGGAGGTTTATGGGCTAAGTAATAAAGGATAATCTCTAAAAAAATCAGTCACCAATGGTTTTTGTAAATAAGTTCTCATAAAAGTTATGTAGTCTGTGTTTGCTTATGTCCCCACTGTTGTTTGCTGAATACCTTGGAGCTCTTTTTCTGTTTGTCCCTGCAATGTCCTTCACCTGAGGGAAAGAAAAAGTAATCTTYTTACAAATTAAAATGTCAGGCACGGAGCATGTCCACACGAGTGGGATGTACCTGAGCCTGTTGAGGTGTTACAAGCAGAACAATTCATTAACAAGGAGCTCCAGTCTCTCACTGCTCAGCTGTGATACAGGCTTTGAACCATCCATGCAGAGCAATATGCTCATGTTTGAGCCAGTTCAGAGTTTTACAGACTACTCCATGGGACTTGCCAGAAGCCTTTTGTACAGGAGAAATTCAAATGCAAGTCCCTCCAGCTCACCTTTTTTTCACCAGATGTTAATAAGCAGTAATTTGAGATGCAAACACTTTTCGGAAGATTTCTGTGAAAGAACAAGTTTCTGATGGGAATGACTAATGATGGCAATTTGGAGACAGTTATGTAATTGCTTCTTCTGAAATATTTTTCACATTGGTTTTTGTGAGAATGGAATTACTATTGGCATATTTTCTGCTTAATAAGTAATTTGTCAAGACATTGCCTAAGCAATTAGACAATCAGTTATGCATCTCTTGAGAGCAATAGTGGTATAACTAATGGAAACCTCCAGGTATGGTGCTGCAAATTGACTGCTAACTATTCCTTATTGCTCCCTCACAATTGCTCGGGGTGGTGGATGCCTTTTGGCTTGCTAACAGGAGGACAAAATGATTTGATTTATTATTTATTTTTTCCTAAGCATAGCTATTGAACATTCTTATGCAGGAACATAATGGTTTAGAGATGTTGTTGTAGTATGTAACTGTGCCTGTTTCATGCATCTCTAACAAATTATTCCTGTTTGTATACAAATATTTCATATTTTTAAGTTTCCATCTAAAGCAAAAAGGAAATTGGATATAGCATTTCCTTCCACAATACGAATTAAGGACAGAGAGTTTGCCTGGTGATGAGAGAGTTTGCCAGTTGGAATTTTGACCTTAACTATTCATTAATATGTCATAAATAATATCCCATGAAGATGATTMCCTGCTTGCTTAGTTGCAGGCCGTGCTCCCATGAATGGGGATGAAAGGTCAGAGAACTGGTCATTGTCTGGGGCAGTTAAAAGGAACATTTCCTACAATACCATAGAATCTGGAAAAGATTCATCTGTGCAACTGCTGATTCAGTGGTTTACACCCACTTGTAATTACTGTGGGTCCTAAAACACCACATTGCCAGAAGAATTACTGTTGGCTGGAGAGCCTCACAACCCTAAATTCATGGTGTTATAAAGGGGTTCTGTTGTCAGTGCGAGCTGTTTCTTGKGAGTTATCACCTCCTAAACCCTCTCTTAACTCCTCACTGCCTTATTTGAATGAGGAGCTGGACCAGATGCCCTCCAGAGATCTCTTGCAGCCCACACTTCTTTAAGCTTTTATGATTTCTAAGTGCGTGTCTATGCTTAAAGTACTTGGAGGCTTTACAAGTGTAAATGGATTTCTGGGCTGCGTGAGTTTACAGAAGGAAGTGACACCTCCAGTGTCTTCTGTGAGATGCTGCAGAGGGGGTTTACTGGGGAGGAGCAAGTTCAGCAGTGGTTTCTGTCAGAAAGACACTTGAGAAAATAATTCTGGGTGAGGAGCAGGAAAATGCTTGAAGGGAGAGGAGGATATGACTTGACAATGCAGAAGGCAGCTTTCTGTTCTAAGGACAGAGAAATCTCACCACACATTAGAGTAGCTGTGTAAAGGTGAAGAGACTTAAGATAGTTTTCCAGACTCCCTCTTTTATCAACAGATAATATTTTAGAGGACAGCTTGTCCTGTGTTAAAGAGGGAGAAGTAGAGAGATAGTCACTGATAATAAGATCTGTTAGTACCGTAGTTAAATTTTCAATTACAAACTTTTTTTTTCCTTAATGGCGATATCCATGCCAAGTGTTGCATTTAATTTAAAATACTTCATAAAGTTAACCTGATTTCAGGTTAACTGCATTTAAGCATCTCACTAATCTTAAGTTGTAGAAATGAATTACTCAGTGACAGATTTGATGCTGGAAATTGTTGGAAGAACAAATCTCGCTCTTGGTGAGCAAATCTCACATTTGTTTTTCTGTTGCTCAGGTAGATTGGGAAGAGATGATAAGTTAATGTCTAGTAGTATATTACCCTTTTTAGCCTCCCCTCAGCTGTTTAGAGRCATGGATAAGATCACCCCTGAGGCTTCTGAGTGCACAGATGCTCAGGCCCTTCATCCTCTTTGCTGCTCTTCACTGSACTCTCTCCASTGTGTCCATGTCCCTCTTCTGCTGGGGAGCCCAGARCTGCACACAGTACTTTGCTCATGGCCTCACCAGTGTTGAGAGGGARAGGGATGATGTCCCTCAACCTGCTGACAAAACATGCTAAAGAAAATGGTACTTGAAGAAAAGGGTACTGCTGTCATATTTTAGATAATATTTTCAGATTTTATTTATTGGTTATGTAAAATGTGTAATTCGTTTCTATTCAAGGTTGGATCATTTTGACTTGTTCTGCTTCCACTGAAACACATCTGATGATTGTCTTGCAGCTAAAATGACTAATACTGGACAAATGATTAAATCCACAAAGTGATGAGTGCCGAGCATTAAAACAGGTGTATTATAGATACTGCCGTATGTTTTGAGCAGCACTTGCCTTAAAATTCCTATAAATTTCTTCTGGTATTAAAAAGTAAACCATCTCTCATCTGTAACAATCTGACATGCTCAGATAACAGATGGCTTGGAAGCCCTTACAGGTTCTTCTCCCTCTATAAAGAAGAGCTAAAAATGAAGTGTATTATTTTTCTGCGCCCTTTTTTATCACTCTCTGACTAAACAGAAAAGTGATGTGTTACAGGGCAGTTGCCCACACTGTGGCATTTCAGATGTGATTATCAACATGCAGCACACTGGGGGTTGAGGTTTCTCAAATGAATGTGACAGGAGTCAGCATTTCACGAGTGCACGCTCCATAATCTCAGCACTCMGTAACTGCCTGGGTTGTCTGTGTGCCACAGTGGAGTTCCTGCAACTCCAGGGCACAAGTTTTAAATTTCTTAATCTGTATAAACCTACAGGCTGCTCTTGGGGGGACTTTCTCAATTTTTTTCTTAGAAAGTGTGTCTTAAAGGCAGCAAAGTTGGCAGGCTGAAGCTTTTGTCTGAGCTGAAGTTCAGTCGGCTCCTCGTACAGAGCAGCTGCTCTCTTCCATAAGCACAGCATCTTTAAAWGTTCATCAAAAGCTGGATGACCTTTATAAATCTTTATTTGCATACTGGCCAGGCAACAAGGCCAAATTGTCTTGACTGTCAAGGAATGTTGACTATCAAGAGATGTTGGCTATCAAGAGATGTTGGCCATCAAGAGAAGAGCCTGGAGAGACAAGAAAGCAGTAGGAACCCCAAAAATCCCTCAGGCTGGTACAGCAGAAAATAGAAAAAACCACTCACTTTGAGTGCTGTTCAGAAGAAACTTCTGTTATTGTTACCTCCCATCACTGCTTCAGGGAAGTTAAGACCACAAACTAGAGGGGAGCAGAAAATTCCTTGCTTCTTGGATTATTCCTCTGCCTGAGGAACAATTGGTATCTGACCTCCAGGTTATACAGAGATTCCTAGCACAGACTACTGATGTGTCTCTCCCTGAGTTTCTTTGCTAATTTTTGTTTYTCAGACTCTCTCTGTTGCTTGGCATTCCCAAATAACTACTTTCCAGCTGTTTAATGGAGTGGAGGAGTTCAAGCACACAGGGGATGAAATTACCAAAAACTCACCAAGATCATCTGTGACTGTAACTTAAAGTCACCTGTGGGCTACTTTAATCTTTCATTTGTCTCCATTTGTCTCTTGCAGGATGAAGGCTTTTGCACTGAACTAACAGTGATATTAYTTGAATTGTTTTTGTCAGCAGTGTAGGTCATTCTAAGAAGAGTCAGACATGAGTTGGTGCCAATTTCTTTTGTCAAACTGAGYAGCTTTTATCTTTTAAGCTTTGATTAAAATATAAAAGCACATAGGTAGTTTCCCATTTCAAGCTAGAAATGAGTCAAGACATATATAAAGATTATCTATTGCTTCCAAGTGCCCAGTAATATTCCGTGGTAAAAAATTATTTCATAGATCTTCAGCTCTCTGGGCTGTTTGCTTCTAGGAATATAACAAATTCTGGCAGCCAAAGAAGTCAGGAAAGCACATTTTGTTATTATTAAATGAACTGCAGCAAAGTAATRCGATAGATTTATATTTAAATGGCAATGTCTTCTTTAATGCATTAAAAGACCACGATAGAGCTGTTCAAAGCCCCATGAAAATGCCTTGTAAAACACAGAGGAGGAGAAAGCAGTGAGGGCAGCTCTGTGAATATTCAGCTGTGTCATAAGTAGCAGACAGGTTTCTGTTAGTGCTGCAGCCCTACACCAGTTTTATGGGGACACTGAGCTTTCTGAGAATGATTTGGATAAACTGATCTGTGGCATTGAGGAAATCCTGACTACAACCAAAAAAGCAATATTTGAGGAAGATATTGATCTGCTAAAGGCATAAAATAAGGGTGAGATTGGACAAATAGTTCTTGTGTTCTCCTCCCTTACTTCAGGAGTAACTGGGCACCTAATTAATTTTCTGTGTTTTAACAGCCTGAGGAAATACAGTCCTTAACCTTCTGTTTTATTCCTGATGCACCATGTACTCTACAGCTACTTTGACAGTAAAATTGTAGTTCTGCTTGGCTGATGAAGTCTTRCAGAAATAGCAGTTTTTTCGACTCTTAAAAGTAAAGGCTACCTCTGGAAGTAGAATTAYGGAGGGTGTATATGCTGTTGAAAGATCTTAAAGGAATTGAGATTTTCGTTGGGAGAGAAAAAACCAGGCATTAAGGAATCTTAAGTTAAGTATATCCCCAACTGCTATGAACTGTCTGTTCCAAAACCAGTACTTTAAAATGAATGTGTGTGAGGTTGGGTTTTTCCTGACTTGTTTGTTTGTTTGTTTGTTTGTTTTATGTGGGGGATTTTTTTTGGTGGAATTTTTGGGTTTCTGGGTTGTTTTTTTTTTGGTGGCAGGGGAGGAGTTTGAAGAAAAGTGTTGTGTTAAAGAATTCAAAGTTTTGCAGCAGTAGAAGAATTCTTTARCAACCAGTTTTTAGGTATAATGGTGCAATATATTGTCTGCTAAAACCTCTAAAGATGCTGCAGTGCCTACATTAAAATCCAAATTTTGGTATCTGTGATTTTTCAGATGGACACGTGGTAATCTGTTTGATCAGCTCAGCAAACTGAGAGCATCCATTCTGCCCCACTGTGGGAAATGCATCAGCAGCTGGGGAGCCCAGACTCCAAACATCAGTGTTGTAAATGATGGAAGGAGGGTTGTGTGTGCATTGTGATGGGCTGGCACGGCGTGCCTGAGCCCATAAATCAGTAAGTTCTGTCAGAATGAGTTATTCATGAACACCAGGCCRATTTCTGCCTGGAATCCTTATTTCATCTGGAATCCTGTGGCAGGCAGAGTGATTTCCACTATTAGGATATCATTAAACTGGGGTTTTTAGGCTGCATCATGTTTTCTCTGTGTGAGTGCATCTGGAAAAAAACCTCAGAAGAAAATCTTCTCATGTCATAACAGTTTTGCTCCAACATGAAGAACAGATATTCACGAATTTCATGTTGGCTTGTGAGGATTTTTTTACCTCCTGTGTTGATTCCCATTTTGGTTTGGATGCTGGCTGTGTGCATGCCAGCTGAGAACTGAGCTCCTGTTCTTACATTATTTTTCAGATGGGTATTTTGCTGTTTCCAGCATCAGGCTCTGCATTTGCAGTGTCCCCCATAGGCACCAGTAGCATCCCAGTAACTGAGTACACTGATACATGTTTTGGCTCATTTGTTTTTTTTTTTAATTATTATCTTTTAGCAATGAAAGAGGTGTGAGATGTGTTTACTGCAGTTTTTAATTTTTTCTGTCCTTTTACTAACCCTCTATTTCACAAGCATCTTYTTGCAAAATCTTTACTGGTGCATAAAGTGAGGGGAAAAAAAGCCTGAAAGTGCACAGATTTCTGGTTTCTAACACACTTTCAGAAGCAAACACAGTGACCACAATCACAGCTAGTGCTGGTGCTGTTCACTGCATTGCAACAAGGTAAAGGCACTAGGTGATGCTGATCCATGTGCAGCACATGAATCAGGACTGAGGCAGGGATCAGAATTCCCTTTGCAGGCTGGCATTAGAGCCACCAGAATCAGTGATGCCAGTAAATGCAGTTCAGAGAGGACAAACCGTGGTGATAAATCGACCCCCAGCTGATTGAGCAGCCCACTGTGATAGCCCTGCTGCTCCCAAGGGCTGATGATAATGGCAGCTTTGGCACTACAGGGTAGATTACTGAATTTCAGGGAATTTTTTCCRTGCTCTGTAACAAGGGGAATAAGGCCTTACCCTGCATCCACCTGAGAGCTGGTGCCTCCAGTTGTGGCACCTTTTATTGCTTGGATTTTGGCAGGAGGGGACAGGGAGAGGAGTTAAGGGGAAAACTCATGGCAGAGCGGGGAGCCAGGCTTTGAATGTGGCAAAGTGAATAAACAAAACCTTTTAAAKGGTTAAAATTACCCAGTACCTTCATGGCATGTTCCTTCATCAAAATTTAAGTCCTAAGGGGCARGCTCCAGTGCAGAATTTAGAGAAATTATACTGAAGGTTTGGGAGGTGAGGGAGAATTTGCTCTRGTATAAATGACAGTGTTCTTTATAAAAAGTTGTGTTTATCTGTCCTTATTCTCTTGTGATGTGGCATTCTCTCCCTGTAATTCTTTCCCATCATTCACTGAAATGATCCTTTACAGTGGGAACTGAAAAATGCACATTAGTGAAGTGAACATGCAGCAGGTTACTTTATGAAATTAATTATTCAAGGGAATGTGAGGCACAAAGCCAGCCTAGTAAAACAATCAGATGGATGAGCAGTTTATTTCCTGGGAGAAGAAGGTTTAAAGTTTGGCTCTAAGAAAGTGAGCTCTTCCCACAGCAGCAAAAAGTAAGAAATTTTCTGCTTTTTGCTAATAACTCTCTGAATGTAAGAGCAGAAGTTAATGCATGGGAGCTAGTATACATCACAGAGTGGTTTATCACATGCTTCTTTCCTGCTTTAAATGAAAATATAAATGGGCTAGGAACTGAAGTGTAGATGTGACCTGTCATTTTCATCTCTGGAAGAAGGGGAATTTTCTCTGTAATGCTTTCACCCTCGTTAGAAAATACAGAATTAAGTGCATCTGTTCACATGTATGTGTATGATTTTCTGTTGTGGAAGTGTTTGGAAAYGACTGAGTCCAGGCACTGTGGGAGGAGAGCCACAAACATTGGTAACAGGGAATASAAATTCCTTCTGATGGAATTGCTCCTTCCACTCTGAGGGCCTGCTCCCTGCAGAGGAGCTGTCAGGGCTTTGCTGGCAGTGCTCTTGTTTMCTCTCACCATGCAGATGCTCAGGCCCATTGTCAGCACAGCTTCTGCAGAGGATCAGTGGCCAAAATTACCCCTTTCCTTTTGTTTTTGATAGACAACYGAACATAGGTTGAGCTCCCTCTGCACTTGCAGAGTTCAGCATTTTCCTATGAATGTTATCCTTCCCTGGGAAAGGCTATGGAAAATCCTTTAAATGGGGGATTACAGGGTTTGCCTGCCTTTGCTGTAGAAAGAGCTGGCAGGATTCAGGCCCAAAGGACAGGCAATGTATAAATGTCATGTGTTAAGATGAAAGAAGGAAAAAAATCTCTGGATGACATTGAGAGGGAAACTGATCTCGTCACACTAATGCTGGCCTGGATCAGGAGGTTTGATGTTCTGAAGTACTTGTCTCAGGTTAASAGTGCTGCTCTGTTTGGAAGGATTGACACTTAGTCCTGCTGCTCACAAACCTAAGCTGTGCTGCTGCTGAGACTCTTGTTTCAGAGCTATCATTGTGAAGGCAGCAAGCAGCACAGAAGTSCCACAAATCCAAACCCTAAGGCAAATAAAATCTTKTTCTTGTAYTTTTCCAGTTGTGTARGTGTTTGGSATCACTAAGCTGGCCCTGCTCACCWGTGTGAAGTCCAGCTCAATATTARGKTACCTTTTATGTTCAGTATCAGTGTGGAAGCAGGGAATCAGCCTTGTGATCACAGCCACCCAACCCAGATCCCTGCCCAGGGCAGTGACAGGGTCTTGAGTGGGGTGACACCAGATTGAAAAGTGCTGGAGCAAATCAGATCCTGTTAGGTCAAATTGTGATGAAGGYTTTGCAGGGCTGTGTCATGTTCTGCTTGACAAAAAGACATTTAGCAGAGCTGTTACCTCAGTTACTTTGTGAGTTGTCCTGTTCAGCCCATGAGCTGAGCAGCACAAACAGCAGTGGCAGATGTTCTTACTCCCAGAAAAGTTGTTTGGTTACCTGGATGAACTCAGAAAAAAGTTTTAATTTTTTTTTCTGAAGAAGCCTGGATTCTTTTTATACATTTGTATCTGATGGGATGTTTGGCAATCCTTTTCCAGCTGGAAGGCTGGATTTGCTGAGATTCCAGCATCATACCATCCTCCCATCTTAGGTGAGTGCCAAATGTGTGAATGCATGGGCTGTCTTTTATTCCTTGCTACTTTTTGGCAAAATAAATTTTAAACAACAAAATACAATTCCTGGCCTTCTCATCAATTATATTTACTAGCACCACTTTCTGTCTTCCAAATTAAGGTAATAGTTTCAAAGTGATGTCTTGTTGTCCAGACCCATCTAAAACATGACACTGGGAACAAGAAAGACTGAACAGCTTTGGTAACCAAAGGTTGCTCTTGGATGTCTGAAAAGTGCTCTCTTGCACATGGGATGATCTCAAATAAAATGTGTTCTTGGGAGCATTTTCTGGGAGGTTTGCACCCTGCAGGATGGTTCAGTTGCAGAAGGGATCCTTCTCAAAGGGGGAAYTTTCAGACATTATGAGATAACCACATTACTTTATAAATGTCTTTCAACCATGATGTAATGGAATATGAAGTTCWTGTGGAAAAGGAAGTAGAAAAATGGTGACCTCATAGTTGGAGTGTTCCAAAGTTGCATGGAAGGACAGACAAACAGGGGTCAGCTCCTGGCAGCAGTCTCTGCTCAAAAATATGAACAATTTCATATTTCAAAAGAATTTAAAAAATGGGGAGGGATATGAAAGTTAAATTTTTTTCCTTCTCACTGGGATCACATAAATAAAAATTTGTAGCAATAGTGCCTTTTCCACCTTTTTAATTGTAATGCTGGAGCAGCACGGATTAGCTCCTCACAGTTTAAGAGCTGACCTGACACCRAGCCAGCAGCTGCCCCAGAATATTTTGTCACTTCACCTGTTGAGAACATTTTAATAAATGTCAGCTGAATCGCGCATAAAAAGCCACAATTTGAAAAGGAAAATGAGAAAACAGTGTTTGAAGTCTTGTTCTCCAGCATCAGAGCAGAGTTTCCATGAGCCTTAATGGTATAATCTCATATTTCCCCTGACACAACTTCAGGCCATTCCCTTGGGTCCTGTCACTGTCACCAGAGAGCAGAGATCATTGCCTGCCCCTCCTCTTCCCATCAGGAGGAAGCTGGACATGCACTGGGGTCTCCCCTCAGCCTCCTCCAGGCTGAACAGGCCCAGTGATCTCAGCTGCTCCTCACACAACTTCCCCTCAAGACCTTACAAATACACAGATCTGTGTCCTTGGAGAAATGCACCCTTAGATATTGACTGAGTGTATTTATTTTCCTGCTACAGGAATTCCTCCTTTGACTTGATAGATGGGCATCTGCCAGAGAGTTTGAATTTGGTGTTCACTGACACTGCCTGAAGTTCCTGGAAATCTGATAAAAACACTGACTTTGTCTAAGCTTTTGTTTGTGGGGTGGTTGTTCTTTCTTTCTGTTCCCATCAGTAAGAAAATCCCAGTAGCAATCTTGCATGCAAAACCTCTTTTTTTTTTCGCCTTCCCCCTCTACCTACCACTCACAATTGAAAAATAAGACTTGGCTATCTGTGGTTAACATATAAAATTAGGAGTGATTGCCACTTAATGATTTTATGAATGGTGTCTACCAGTGTAATAATTAATTACCACTTCTGTTTTTTAGTGTAATTCATTATATATGTCAGYTTAAACCAGTGCACTTCCATAGCCACAGGTTGAGAAGCAGTGATACCACGTCCTTCTCCTTTGATTTACAGATGGAATGTGCACATTTAAATGGCACTCACCTCTCCTTTCCTGGAATAGCTGTCCACTTAAAAACACCCCTTACAACAACTGGAGGCACTGAATATGAAAAACTCTATGCTGAAAATGTTGGCACCTAACTTTCTAGTGGAGAAAACCCATCAAATATGACCAAGTGCTCTGGGAATAACAGGTGATTTAGATTCCTTCAAACATAATCACACAGAAAGACGTGGCACTGCTGATGTTTCAGGCATTTAACGTCAAATACTCATAAACCTGCTCAAACTGAAATTGCATCCCTAATTACCAAATASATCTCATCAGTTCCTGTCACTCCCAACACAAATGTGAGAAGCTGGCAGAGTTAGAGCACTTCACTGSCCTGTTTACTGATAGGCAGTCTTTATGAATTTACCTCTGGAGAGTAAAAGACTTTTGACTTTCCCAGTGCTTCATCAGCCTCTACCTTCTTCTGCTGTATACAAATACTTCTCCTTATGCTTTATTATGAGGTGAACTGCTTTAGAAGTCRCCATCACTTTCATATGGGTAACAATGCTGAATGATTAAATCCTATTGTCTGCACTTTGTATAAMAATCATTAAAGTGGAAAAGAGCTCCCTCCAAACTGAAATTCTGTCTCCAAGGTGATTACCATTTTACCTCTTCTGCCTTGTTGGACATGTGCTGGTGTAACTCCAATGGTAGAAAAATATATCCAATTTTCAATTAAAAAAATAAAGCAATACAATCTCTGTCAAGTCAGAAAATGGGAAAATATCCATCAGCACATTGCTTTCACAGCCTTTAGCTCCTTTAGCTTTCATATCAATGACCCATAAAGCTATTCTCGAAGTTCAGTCTGATTCTGTATCCTTCAGCTGAATAATCCCAAAACCAGGATGTAAGATGCAGGGAGGCATGTGTTACTTTAAGCTCTAATTGTTCACTTGTTCCTTATTCTCATTACTGATCCTGAGTGCTGATTATGGTGATACCAATGAGATTTTAATAGTTTTGCTGGGTAATACCTGATTCAGCACTTAAATGGAAATAATCTCCTGTATTAGCTGCCATGTACGATCAGCTGATTTTTTTCAACTATTAAATATGGATTTAGTAAAGTAAAGAAAAATAAAACAACCCAATGCCCTCACTCACCAACTCWGTTTCTGCAGAAAATTGCTGGAGCWTGYTCASTGGAATTGGTCTACCTGWGGTGAGAAATACCCTKTGTCAGTCTGGCAGAGTAATCAGTCAGGACCTGAAGTGTCCTGWGCAGATGCTCCACACCACAGCACTGGCTGAATGTAATTAGATAAACCATATACCCAGTCTGCTTGTACCTGAAGGAAAAGTCTGAGGGAACTCACTCTCACAAGGCCCTTGTCATCTTATTCTATGTCTTAAAATCAAAGAAATAGCTTGAGGAGAAGCTGAACTATCCAAATGGTAATACRAAATGAAATTAAAAAAGAAAACAAAACAGGCCAKCTTTAAATTTATSTCAAGACTTAGCTGCTMTATATGCATACATTCAAATTGAAAYAAAATTCTATGTGCTTGCTAATGTCAGTGTTTTCTGCAGAGGAAAATTTTGACCTCTAGTATCTCAACAGGCATAAAAACGTAATTCACCCTTGGAATGAATTACAGCTGCTGCAAAAGCTAAGTAATTGGTGAATAGCAAATGGTGACAGAGTGCATCAAAGATGTACTTCAGATCTCTGAAAATCTGAGAAAATGAAACCCAGACTTATTGCTGATGTGACTCTCCTGCCTTGGTGTGACTCTTTATTTTTCAAATAACTGTCTCCATGTGTTCAAACTCTTCCTGTAAATGACAAAATGGCCTTACCTGCATGTTTATATGCTTAAAAAATGATCCACAAAACAATGCAAAGCTTCCTAAAGCATTTGTCATAGGTGTCCTTTCAGACATGCACAGTTTGACCCACCTTTCCTCCAGCCAAGTTCTTGGGAATTTTGCCATGATTTCAACAGGAAACATCTTGCACTTTCTGTCAGAAGGTGGGAGAATCAGACCAGGGCTGATAACTCAGAAATACTCCAGTTGTGAATAYATACACAGTTCTTCACAACTGAGTTTCTAATCAATTAAAGGAATTCATGGCTCATATTGGCCAGTGAATGGAGCTCATGGTCCAGAGTGATTGTTGCATCCTGTGCCCAATTCYACTTCACCTTTCTGAGCACCCCTGGGCATGATCAGGTCATGAACTCTGGAACAGGTGAATTTTTCCTTTAATCCAGTCCTTTCTGCCTTGCATACCATGGCTACAGTAAGGAAATATATATTTTTCTCATACTCAAAAAGTCTCTAATATCTACTTCAATCWGCACAGTTTATCTCTCACTATCAGTTGTGAGTTTAATCATCTGGAATGGACTTAGTGTTGTGAGGAATGTTTGAATTTAAATCACTCCACAGACATCTCTAYGAGCAGTATGACAGCAGGAAAGATAATTTCACCTCCGGCTGGGTTGGTTCCCCTAATCTGACCAAAAACCCAGTAATGCTGATGTGYCCCACAGAGACACTCTTTGGCTTGCAAGAATAAGTTTTTAGAAGATTTATTGTGTACAGATGAGACAGTAACTGGTAGTTGAGTGGTATATTATTTATTCTTACTGAATTTCAATCCTGCATAGCACAAGTATGTGGGCAAATGGAACATGACAATAATACCTATTATAATACTGCTTCTTAAACTTCAGCATTTAATTCAAACTAAAGTAATTATTTACAGTGGGCTGCATTTTGGTGTGGATTTATCTGAGAGTTTTTTGTTTATTTGTTTTTTGGTTTGGTTTAGGTTTTTGTGAGTAATGTATTAATTTCTCTTGTAAGTGAGATTCAACATTTGTTTGTTGGAATGTGGAGATGGTTGGGTTGAGGTGATTTTCATATTTGGRTTTCTTCTGTAAGGCATGTTACCTTTGATATTCTGTGAAAAATAATGGTGCACAGCAAATCTGCTGCAGTGACTTTCAAACATTCAGAATGTAGCAAGGACTTGATAACAGTTTTAACCACCTGGTTATACAAAATGCCATTTCACATTCAGCTGCCACGGTTAAAACTGAGATGAACAGGGTTATTTCTGGAGTGGTTGCAGAACAGCTGAGACCACACCTGGCCCAGTCTGCAAAGGAGTCTCAATATTCCCAGACATCAACCAGCTGTGGCTTCTTGCTGGCATTATGGCTTTTTACAGACCTGCTGCTCAAAGCAGGACCTGTTTCTGCTTAAAGTAAAAGCCTGACTTACCTGTTGGCAGTATTGAATTGGAACCATTGTGATCTTCATAAATGGCTTGAGTTCTTTGAAGTCTGTGCACCTGGAAGGATTTTCTCCTTCCTTTATTTTTTATCCAAGACCAGTGTGCTGGTACTTGTTTATTGTCAGATTTATCTTTCGATTTTTACTGTCTCCCTTCCCAACCGCATACCATTATCACCTCTTTATGCTAATGCTCTCCCAGGCTGCCTGTATTATCACCTCTCCATTTATCTTCTTACCCTGTGTGATCTACAGTGCTCGTTAGCTCCCTGTTCTCAGATCACTTTTTGCCTCCTCAGCGTGCCAGATGACCCTTTTATTGCCCAGCTGTGTTTCACAATCAGCAGATAATGCCTCATACTTCCTCACTGTTCCTTGGCTTTTATTTTTGTGCTGCTTACTACCTCTTGCCACTCATYCCTCCCCAACGAGGTTTGTTTTAATGCTCTCCCAGTTACAACAGGTKTTTTGCTTAGTGCTGTATCACTTGTCTTCATTGCCTGGGTAGTACTTTATTGATTTCCATGGTTCARTATATCAGAGTATATAATTCCTAGCAAATTTCTTTCTCCATCAAGTTTATTTAATCCACCGTCTTCCCAGTCTCTCCTTCAGAGCAGACTTCCTATTCATGAGGCCAACAGTACATTAACTGCTTAACTCACTGATTCYTGCACCTTACAGAGTGCTTCATCCATAACCTTACACATTCTGCCTGAATTCAGCCAGCTTGTACTTCCTGCTCTAGTTGTGGCTACTTGGAGCACTTCTTTAATGTGTATTTTAGACAATTTATATGCCTCACTTGATACTTTTGCAGCCACCACATAAAATGTTTTCAGCTCATTCGCTCCAAGGTACTTAAACTTGTATTTCCCAAAGCTCCTTTCAGGTTTTATGTTCGCTCGTGTTAAATAATAAATTAAAAAAAAAAGAAAAAAAAGAGAAGGGTTGGCTTTTTGCTGTTGTTTTACTCCAAAGATCTTTTCATTAACAACATGACTTTGAGGAGCTGGGAGACTTACTGATTTTCATACATGAATCCTTTTTAAAAAGAAGCCTTCCTTGGTCCTGTGTAAACCCCCTTCAGTCTCATGGAGGTTTTGCTAAGGTAACTGCTCAGATATCTGTAAATTTAATTTTCCATATAAAGTTCCAACTGTCACGTGCATAAAAAGTCTGGATATTGCACAGAAAACCATAATCTATATAATATGATGGCAGAATAAAGGGAAAAAATGGTAAACTAAAGACATTTTTGGATAAGTAGATCAGTTACTGAGCTGTGAAGTTTCCATACTTCACGGGACATAGAACTACAAAGAACAATCCCAGGAACAGATAGTATGCCTTCAGTTTTCCTGTTACTTTAAAATAYTCCCAAAGTAGTTGAAGTTTTCTCAGTTTTGGACAATGCAGAAATGCTGGTAATGGCCACAGACTCTTTTTATGAGCTTACTGTTTTACAGTTACCCTAAAATATATTTTAACTCTTTTTGTTTTAAGAGTTTTTCTATGTTGGATCAACCTCCTGGGTTTGGCAAACGACTGTGATTATAGAAAGGACATGGTTGAGCCAATTCATCATTTTACTGAAGAAATAAATAAGTTCTGCATCAAAAGAGAGTCCAGCAGTGGAARCAAGTGTTGACTAAATAGCTCCAAACTGAAGATAATTCCTTTCAGTTTCAAACTTTTGATTCATTGCACACACAAAACAATCCAGTCACAAATCTATTTCAGATCATTCCTCTCACAAAGTACAATCAAAATAGATGGAAAATTTTGGCTACAAAGCATATATATACAGGCAAAATATACAGGCAAAATCCTGAATAGTTAGGGCTGGACTGTGTGTTTGTAGATATTTTGATAGTGTTCTATATTCTGTGCTTTATCCAGAGGCAGACTAATGGGTCAGGAGGGTGTAAGAGAAGTTTAATAGTCATTTGTTCATCTTCCCTTCCTGTCACACAKGCAGCACGTGGGGTTTCCTGGTCATCTCCACCATTTGTCACCTGGAATAAGCAGCAGATTTTCTAACACAGAAACATTTTACTGTGTGACTGTGATGATTAGGAGGAGAGGTTTAAAAATCTGACATCATCAAAGGGGATAAATAGTTTGAGGCCCTTGTTTTGATGGCAGCAGTGAAGCACAACCATGATGACAATGCAATCCAGAGGTGTATGGGGAAGAAGCAATCAGAATCTTTCAAAGTTCTATAAATATTGCAGGGACTTTGTGCTTAGAAGCACTCTTGGCACTTCCACAGGATGCATTTATAGGCTCCCCTCCGTGGTAAAGACCAGCCTAACCTTGAAGCTGTTTCAGTTTCAAGTTAGACTCTGCAGACTTCTATTTCAGGGTAACAGGGAGGTAAATTAAACCTGGTTTGGAAATTGGCAGTGTTTTTATCATCCAGGGAGGCAACTCCCTACATCTGAAGGAAACAGCCATATCACCTTATGTCATTACTCTTATTATTGCCATGAGATGATCTTCCAGCCATTGTAGATGAGGACAAAACCAAATCTCACGTTTTTCAGGAGCTGGCTGCAGTCACCATCAGAGATGTCATGAAGGGGCTGTGGTGCTCCACCAGAACCTTACTGATTTCTTCTGGAAGGACAAACACAGGCAGAGAAGATGCACTCACRTGTGCACCCCTCTCTGTTGCAGTGGAAAATCAGGGTGTTTCCTTCCCTTACCCATCTGGTGATGAGTAGCAGCAGTGCAGTCTGTTTGGTCAGGAAGCTGGCTGCAGAACTTTAAATCTGGTATAGATGTGTTATCAACATTCTTCCTCATTTCCCCATGCAGACGGTATGGAAGAGAGGACATCTGCTGTTGTAAATCTGGGATTTTCCCATCAGCCACAGYCTTTCTGAAATTAAAGGTGAAAGTTGCAGAAGGGAGGTGCTTTACATAAATAAAGGGGTTTTCTTTTGCCCCTTGAAATAAATGCAGGTCATGGTTAATGAAGTMCATATTTGTATATGGCTGAAAATCACTGCAAATTCCCATTTCACTCATACATRTTATTTGATTTCTCACATTAGCCATGGATTAGTAAGTACCTGTGGGRCTGCTCTAGCAGACAAAGGTTCATAAATCAAAACAAATTCAAATGTGTTTTGATCCCTGTAGTTTCTCCCAGTACATGCATACATTTCCTTCAGAAGTGTCACATGTACAACAGCATTAAAGAATTTCAGTTAATGTTACATATTTGAGCATCAAATGTGTGAATAACAGGTCTAGTTCTTCTCACCATGTAAAATATATAAAGGATCAGATGGAAATAAATGGAAATTGATCTTGACAGAAACTTCTACTTTTTGTGCAGCTAGTTGTAATAAAGACAACTTTTGATTGGGAGGGATCTGTGGGATAATTCACAGGGTAATGTACAGGTCATGCAGTATTAGAACCTGCTCCAGCTTTGCTATAATATTCTTATTGAATATTCAGTATTGTTGAATATTGTTATTCATAGAGAGATTCACAGCTCAGTTAGAGGACAAGCAGCCGTGTTACAGACCTGTGGAGCTCTGACAACATAGGTCAAGGGAGTGAGGGAAAAACCAACTTATTCATGTGCCATTCAGCTTTAATCCCTTCTGAACTTTCTGACTTGGAGATCAGCATTTTGTGGCTGTTGCCATGCTGGTGTTCCTGATAGGAATCATCCCTCTGGGTGTGGAGAGATGCTGGAGCTCCTTGTCTCACCTGTGGGCAGTGTTCTCAGACTGGGGGCAGGTGAGCAGCTGTGTGCTGCACCAGCACCACCATCCAAAGCAGAGAAAATTGTTTCCAAGCACACTGGCATGAAGATGAATTGCCAGTCTGCCAGAGGAGTCTCAAAATGTTGTGACTCCAGCCAACCTGTGCCATTTGACTCTTTTCCCTGTCTTTTTGTTCTGCTGGCTTTCCTAAACCTTTCCTTTCCCCCAGGTTGTATCACTGGTGACCCTGTTGTACATGAGGTCACTCTGTACACCTGAGGTTGTGTAATGCATGTTGTACACAAGATAAATCCATTTGGTGTGTGACTGAGGTRTTGTAGAACAACACCCAAGTGGAGTGGAATTTTTCYAGAGTGCTTCTCTGAATTTTAACTCTGCTCCCATGGAAGCACAGGGAACATTTGCCTTCAGCATTAAGAGAGGTTAGAACAGGTAAAAAAGAAGTGAGTTGCTTTAATAATTAGGCAGCTGATTTTYCCAAGTGTTAAAAATTCAGTTTAGATTGCTGTGTGGAAGAAAAGAAAATACATAAATAACCATAAACCTTAAGGAAGGGTGCCCATTAAAAAAATCAAAACCTAAGCATGGATGAATACATCCTACAAGTCAAGGTTTTGAAGTGTAACATTGTGTAATGGTGCAACACATGTGCATAAAATTATTATATCACTTCATCATGCCCACAATTTTTAAATTAATCAGTGCTGTATTTGAAAAGCACATCTAAACACATGCAAGTTAGGTTCCTGTATGCCATATAGTACCTCACAGTTGGACCTCTGCACAAGAGGTGATACATAAAACATCCCAGGGGTGTAGAGAAATATTTTCATCCCTTTTCGACAGAAAACTGCCTGAGGTTTGGAAAAACCAGGAGCCAGCTCTGGAGTGCTGGAGCAGAAAGTCCAAACATGCAGACTGGGTATGTTTAACTTCAGACTTGTTTTCTGTTTCCTAGACCTGAAAATTCAAGTAACTGACAGAGGTTTTCTGTTTGTTTGCAGAACTGCCTGTCCTGAGGAGTTGTTAAGTCTCACTAGATTTCTAGGTGAGATGGCACCTCAGTCCTACGAGGTATTGGCACAGCTTCACACAGCATCACAGCAAACTCTGTGAAAAGGAAACCTGTCCTGGCAGCCCCCTCTGAGACAGAACACCAAAAAGATTCCATTGTGCTTAGTATTTCCTGTTGGCTATTTCCAGCTGACTTTTGTAACTGCTAGAATTTTTTTTTAAATTCTTATTTCTGAGGGGACTAATTYTGATTTTTCTCATACAATTTTTAGAGAGTCATGGCCCTGCAACCTGCTTTTTAGTTACCCCTTTCACCTGGAATCAAAGTACTGAAATASAGATATTAATACACATGGCAAATGGAAAATTAATGTAACCCCAGGAGGCACAAGTAGTCTGTGGCAGAGGAAGGTGAGCTGTATTTCTCCTTGCCTGTCCTCTTTCTTCTCTTCTCCATGCTACAGAGGCCTCTGAACACATTTCATTCAGGTAAGCAGGAGCTGTCCTCACTATCTGATATCAAACTGACATTTTCCAGCTTACAGGCAGATCAGTGCAGCAGAGCCAGGCARTATGTAAATAGATTTAGAAATGGARACGTGGCTGTGTTTCACAAAAGATGCAAATATGTYTTCCATCCTTTAGATTTTCCAAGCACTCTCAAGCTCTGAGAAGTTGATCACATATAAGTCTCTAAAATAAACCTCCTTACTCTTCTCTGACAAGCTTGATTTGTGTTTAGAAAGAGGATTTGCCTGTTGTTACTCATTCCCCCTCCATGAGTGGATTTGTTTGCAGTACAATCAGCAGGATTAACTAATACCTGTTCAGGCCCTGGGACGAACACACAGCAGAAGGAATTCTGGAGTGAGTTCATACACAAATGAAAATAACCAGGATCTTGTTGACACTGCTCACTCATTTGACCCTTTAAGCTAACTGGACTTTCACTGGGACTTGAAAATCGACATTGAATGGGATTCCCAGTGAGCTTTACGTTCCCTGGCAGGTAACCTGATGATTTGCTCATTCTGTGTCTGGTAAACCCATTTCCACACTACATTAGGGATTTATCAAAGCAAGTCAAATCACTCCTCTACAAAAATGAAGAAATCTTGGGAGAATTTTGTGTCTGCTCCTTTAGCAGCTCTTCTGTCTCTCGTTGGGATTTATAATTTGCCAGGGTATTTCCTTGAACTGATATTAAATTCATGATGTGACTTCATCCATCAGAAAAAAAAAACAACATAAAGTTCCCTTTTTTTTCTTTAAAAAAATAACTATGGAATCACTGTACTATGAAGCTCAAGTAAATTGAAGCACTAAATTGCCATATATGTAATTCACAGCTATATGYCACATCTCTGCAAACCAACCTCAAAGTACCCTCAGATCATTATCAGAAACAGAACTTTATGACTTCGCATTTTCTTCTGAAACCAGCTCTATTCTCTTTTACAGTAAATGGTGACTAGGATTTATTATTTATAACTTAATAGATTTTCAGYTTTTTCAAAGTCTTGAAAATGGCATTATTTTAATATAGTAATTTCAGAAAGAAAAGAAAGGTAATCTACACATGGATTACTGAATGTGCTTTTCTTAAAGCAGGGTTTGCCAGCATTCATTGCAGCTTCAAATACTTGGCTGTTTCCATAGTGTTTTGCTGAGTAGAAAATTCCCATGWTCATTTTAATTATGTCTGCAAATCTTGCTTGGAAAAGGTGTTTCTGGCTTACCATTTCTTATTTTTCAGAATTTTCCAGAGAATGAGCAAGTATTTCAAGAAGTGTTTGGTTGTTTTGTCTTTATCTGTGTGTGTRAAAGCATATTTGTGTGTGAAGCTCTGTGTTTTATTTTATTTTGAGGGAAACAGTCTTGTCAGACAAGAAGGAATTTAATCTTTGAGTCACTCATAGTGGGGCAGGTATAGAATAGAAATCCTTCCCTGTGAGGGAGGTGAGGCCCTGGCACAGGGTGCCCAGAGAAGCTGGGGCTGCCTCTGGATCCTTGGAAGTGTCCAAGGCCAGGTTGGACAGGGCTTGGAGCAACCTGGAATAGTGGAAGGTGTCCCTGGCCATGGCAGGGCTTTGGAACAAGATGGACTTCAAGGTCCCTTCCAGCCCAAATCATTCTGTGATTCTTTGAACAGTAAAATTATCCAAGCCAATGCAGGCATCCTCCAGATCTCCAGCAGAGTAGCTGGATTTTCTCATGTCTTTGTGGAAGGAAGGAGGGTATTGATAGGACAGGTGGAATATTGGGAAGCAAATAGGGCACAGCTCTACAAGATCAGGCTTGTAGACCCCAGCACTGCAACAAATCCTTCAGATTTTGCATTGCCTCACCCCACCCTGCCCTGCCCCAGTAGTGGCTTCCATTCCACACATTTCATTGTTTTAGTGTTTTGGGTTGGTTTTTTAGGGATCTGAAATTTCTGCACAAGAAGTGCTGCGTTTGCATTGCTGTCCTAAGGATGWGCTTATTTTACCTAAAGCTTGGTAATATTTTAGAAGGAGCTTCTAAACAGTTAATACATAATGAATGGATTAGAGAAGTTTGCTAAATGAGTTATTACCATCCCAGCAGGTCTCAKGCAGTCTGGATTCTGCTCCACAGCAGTTAAGGGTTCTTATATATTAGAGAAGGCTTTTCTCTGATTGAACCTGTATCAATTACATGAAATTAGAAGTATGAATATATGAARAATGTATATTACCCAGTTGTTTGGSCTRTGGKAGGGTTTCTRTGASAGAAGTAGAGGGTGCTAACAGAAGCACTTTATGGCAAGGAGATGATCAGCACTGCTTTGAACTGCTCTGAAATGTAGGGCCTGAATTCCTCCATCTTTTCATTCCTTTTCTCCCCCCTGGCTTTGACAGTCTGTCTCTGCTTCAGGCAAAGATCAGGTTTATGGCAGAAGGAAATGCTGTRTTAGGAGCTGCTGCAAGGTTTGCCTTTTGTATCTTAAGGCATCAAATCAAGCTCTTTTGGTTTTTCTGAATCCTTTCAGTTCCAAAATCTGTTCACACTTCTACTGCTTTTCTGCAGCTTTAAGCCATGTTTTACCCATTTTCCTCTTTTGAGCTGTATCTCTTTTTTTTTTTTTTACTTTTTTCTTTTTTGTGTGTGGGGGGCTTTTTTTGAGTTTTAAAATTTTTTTTATTCTTCCTTGTCTTCTTGCCTTGATGGCTTTATTTTCTGGATTAAACCTTCTCAGTGACCTTTCTTCATAACTCATGTTTTTCTAAAAAGGCTGGTTTCTCATTGGTAGAATGAAGATGTGCTCAGTCCTCAGTGTGAAAGCAGCAAATCTCAGAGGACAACCACGATTTTGAATTGGCAGTGCTGCCAAGTACCTCCCCTATGCACTGTTACTCAATTGGCAAGCATTACACAGCTAAAAGGGATTGAGAAGTAAAAATTACATTGTACAGCGCAATTGTTCATTGCTTCTTTCAACATTTTCAACATTGAAAACCATGGAAGCTCAAAGTCTATTGCAGAGGAATGTGCCTGCCCTCAAGGATCATCTTGAAGGAGGGACACTCCACAGCCTCCACCATGTAGTTGGATTTCTTGCATAATGTTCATCCTTACCTAGTGACTACTACATGTGAGGTATTTAAATATGTCTACACATTAAAAAATAAATAATATTTCTCTTGAATGTTACTGATTTCGTACAGTTCTCCAGTATTTTCTTTCTAGTACCCTGTAAAGGAGTCCTTCAGATTAACACATTTCCAGCACAGCMTTCATTATTGTAAGCACATTTTTCAGATCTGAACTCAGTTCTGATTTATCCTGTCTGCTGTTTGTTTTCTGTGTTACCCAGGATTTTGCCTGTACAAGTAAATGTGTCACTGTACTTCCTTGCAGAAAATCTGTGAYGAGATGCTAAAAATGTCCTTTCCAGACTGAGTGTTAGACACATGAACTATTGCATATTTTGTGACTTATTCTTCCCCAATTAATGAGCAGCCTGTTCTTCCTTTTGTATGTAATGTAGGTAACAGKGTACTTCTTATTAAACTTTTCCTGTGGAGAAGTATCTATGTGTGCTTTGAATTTGGAAAAGATCCTGCTTTTTGTAAGCTGCTGCACTTTTTTAGTTGGCAGTAGAATTGGCCTCAATTTTAAACCTCTTCTCTGCAAAATAGCTTAAGATTTYCTTTACATCCAAATGCTCCTTTCCTGGAGGAAAGTTGTGTATTGCCTTGGCCAGTTAGCTGACATCAACCCTGTCACCTTTCCTGATCCYCTTGCTTTAAATTCAGCAGGGTTAAGAACTGTCTTATCTCCTTYAAGGATTTACCTCTGCGAGRATATCTCAGTGTAGGCTCACATTTKGTAAAAAGGGGTTCTGTTGTCAAGCACAGGGTGAGTTTCTTAAGTTTTCTTATTTATTATCTTTYCTTGTTTCTTATACACTGCTTCAACCTGAAGTTTTTAGATTCTTCCAGTAAACATTTAGGTAATTCTCTCTGTCTTTACATAACTTTCTTCCATCTCATAATTCCTACTTGCTACTCTCAAAAACTGCATCCTGGGTTGGAGATTCATTATTTGAGATGAGGAAAATAAAGSCTTATTTCATAGAAAATAAATCGAGTTTTTTTTGGTTGGTTGATTGGGGTTTTTTTCCTAATTTAAATCCATCTGGTCAGTACAGACTGAAAATTAAACTCAGGCCTTAATGCTGAGTTTCTCCTGTGTACAGCAGAGCTATAAATAATGGAACAGACAAGACAGAAGGAGAGAAGAAATACCGTTGCAGCGTTTTTTTAGGTATATCAGTATTAATTTTTTCCTAAATGGAGAAGTATAATTAATACAATATTAGCAAAGAGAAGTCTAAGAGAAATCAAGAACTCCTTGAGTTCTGTGCCAGGGAGAAAAGAAGGGAAGGAAGAAGCAGGAAAAAAAAGCCAAATACAAAAGGGGGTGACAGCCTTACAATTCCAGCTCTACTCCAAGGGACTTTAAAGTGTGGACTTGAATCTCTCTTAAAGATTGTTAATGCTGTTAACTGTTTCTACTAATTACAGGAAAACATCACCTTTCAGCACAATCACCTTAAAAGATCATTTCACTGCAGATTAAAAAAAAATTTTTAAAAAATCGAAGAGGATTGCAACTAAAAATTGAGCCCACAGGGGCAACCTTCCTCTTCTTTTCACTGCCCTGCTTAAGCATTTGGCATTCCAAGCAAAACAGATGCAGGCAAAGATGAACTTCTTAACTTGGACTTACCTTTTTACATGCCAACACTGCTGTCCCTATACTCTGTGCTAGTAAAATGTGAGTAACATATAACCCAGAGAATAATCTCTCATTACAAAATCGCCTTTTTAAAACAACAACAACAAAAAAATTTGGTCATGATCTGTATCTAGAAAAAACAGTGGTTTTGTACTGTATTTTTTTGATTTACCAGCTAGGCTGTGTTCCAGTCAGAGTGTTTGGAGGGATTTTGTTGGCTATTAGCTCACTTGCTCTCTCTCCTTTACTGAGGAGAAGCTGTGTGAACAATTTGTCAGGTGAAATTAAACACCAGTTGGAAAGTTTTATCTGTGGAGGCACTCAAATGAAAGGTGAACAGCTGCCATTTCATTCTGCATTTTGTAGCCCATTTCACTTGGATTTGCGTCCATCTCTTTTGGGACTGATGCCTTCAGGATCTCAGAAGGSACTGTAGTGATTCTCCACTCAGTCCAGAACCCAAAACTATCAGTGAGCTTAGCAAAACATCAATGACATAAGTGGTCTGTCTGAAAGCAGCGTGATGGTTTGCACAATCTCATCCTAAAGCAGTTTTGTTTCTGTCCACTGAAGCATGTGAAGTTCAGATGGAGCTGGATTGAACTGTAACATCTGTTCTGAAACCACCTAAKTTTGCCCACTACCCTCACACTGTCCTCCCTCAGAACATAAAAACATATTGCACCACCCAGATTATTCTGCATGACTTACATTTTCCACAATGTGTTTATTTGTGTTTGGATTTTTTTTTCCCCTACATTGTTCCTCTGCATACAAATTTTAAATCTCCAATTGTGTATTATGACACTTYACTTAAGGGCTTTATTTTGTAATCCCAAAAAGAATTTAAATTTATGATCTGCTTAAGAGGACTGATAAAGAGACAATGGAGAGCAACATTTTATTCTCTCCTTTTCTGCAGAGTTGCTCCCTGGTCATGGCCCTCTCATTTGCTTTGCTCATAACTCTCTGAAACTGGTCATCTGAATATGAGTTTTTAATGCCTTTGGTCTCTCCTACTAGAAAGGCAATAAAGAGATATGGAGCAGGCTAAAAAGTATTGGRTATTGACTGTTTCAAATATGAATATCCTCAGAAGACTGTATTTATTTAATAGCACTACTGCTGCTGTGGCAGTAATAAAGGCAATTTAAGACCTTTCTAGGTGGTGATTTTGTTTGTTCATCCCTCCACTTGGCTTCAGAATGACTGTTTCTTCTCCTCAACCCATTTTGCAAGAGCTATTAAAWAGCTTCAAGCATAATCCAGCAGAATCACTGATGCTTTGATTCTTATGTCCTTGATTTATCCTTTAGAATTCCYTGCATGCAACAAACAATTTGTATTTCTGTTTTCAGCCCTGTTAATGAGTTGGTGCTGTTCAGTTAAACTAATGGTAAATTTTTGCCTTTTTATCATCTTCTTCCATCAAGTCAACCTGCTGAATGTGATGCCATGTTATGAGCTTAATCATGTGAGAAGAGAAACAAAGAGAAATATGTGTGTGTATAAATATATAAATATATATGRATGAACTAAACAGACTCACCTCATTCTGTTCCTACAAGTCTGGTTTCAGGCTGAGAGTGACATTTTTGCTGTCTRGATCCAAAAACATGGATCCTCATCACTCTGGATTCATCATGCTTTCAAAATTCAGCTSTCAATTGTCTAGTTTGGGCTTAGCATTTTTTAACATCATATTTCAGCCTTTTCACTTTCTTTGAAGACACAAATTGAGGTAAATCCTAGGCTTTGAATGCGGAGTAAAACCTGTAATGCTCTTACATTATTTCTCATTTATAGATGTTGCCCAATTGCTTGCCAGTACTTAATTTGTTTGAATTTCCCATGATGAAATTTATTTTTAAGTCATTTTCTTCTGCAGGAAGGGCAAAAAGGGGTTTTACTGTGTGTTACTCCATGATGTTGTACATCTCTGTGCGTCTTTTTTACAGTTGCAAAAATGAAGGTAGAAAACTTCTCAGCTTTTGTGGTTTCACTCTTCCTGTAAAGGTGTAGAGTCACCTTCAGAGTAGAAGTCAGCTGGGCAACTCAGGCCCCTGCTGAATTAACCATAATGTGGGTATCAATCCTTGAAAAAGCTCAGGAGTTGGTGTTTGGCTCCTTGAGGACAAGTTTTATCAAAACAAAAGCCCTGTTGGTATARATTGAGGTGAATATTCTATTAACAGTAAATATATTCTGCCTTCCTGAGCTCCCTGCATGATAATTGGGGATGCACTTACCCTGTTCAACATCACCTGTGTTTGCAGGCAGTTCAAATATTCATCTTGCTTTGGGTTGCTGGAAGTGGTGATATGAAYAGTCAGTATCCAGATTGACAGTGAGCTCTTTTACCTCTTTTCCCATTGTCTGTGAGACATCCCTTTATGTGCACTGCAGATGGGACTGGAATGTCTGATACCCAATAATGAAATCTTTGCTCTTGTTTGCATCTTGGATTAAACCGACCCCAAAAAATAATGCTGAGATCTGACTAAAAGTGTTGGAAATAACATTCTTCTGGCATTATTTACCCCACTTGGGGTGAAAATAAAGCAGCAGAGCAGGTCTGGACTGACTGAAACACCTGGGAGAAGAGGAGAGATGGGCATAAAGGATTTCTCACTCTTGTTTCAGCCCCCCAGTGCACAGATGGATGCCACTGGTGTGTGACAACTGCATGAACGGGTACACAGCCACTCTTTCTCAGGTCATTTTTTATCCCTTCTAATTTTCACCATTACTGTCCTTTACAGATTGCAGGAGGAAAAAGTGGGATTTTTTTTCTCCAAGAGACACGTGAGAATCTTAGAGGAATCAAGTAAAACTTTGAGAGAAATGTCCACTGAATGGGTCTCAGGAACCTAAATGTTCAGTCTAATTTTTATACACCCATGCAAAGATTTTAAATGAAAATATCAATTCACCTAATCTCAGTGTTTTCTTGGAAGGCATCATGTCCTTGTAAAATTAGGGGGAATCCACTTTTTAGTTGAGTGAATGCTGGAGTAGCTTCATAAGTCTAAGTAGTTTGGATGTTTGACTTATGCAGAGACTCAAATTCCTTTTGGGACTGGATTTAAGCTTTCTTCTACTACTTTCACGTGGATCAGCTGCCCTTAAACTGCACTTGCAGTAATCAGGGCAGATCGGCCCTTGGTCTGTCCCACAGGGAAGGAAGGTGGGGATGAATACAACTCTTTGTCTAATGCATGGTTTCTTGTTTAGCTGGGGTGTGCAGGCCCAAAACTGCAAACCAGAGAATAAATCAGGGAATTCTTTAAATAGAGTTCAAAAGCTTCTTGAAAGGAGGGAAACTGCTCCAAGTACTTTCATTGTTCCTCCCTCCATTTGCAATCTAATGCCTGGTACTTAAAACTGTATTAATTGAGGATGTTTCCACTGAGGTGGAGAATTGAGGTTCCATCAGTTTTTTCCTTAATCCCATCATCATTAACTATTATAAAGATGTTTGCCTCAAACACATTTGTAGGTTTTTTTTTTTTTTTTTTTGTCCTGAAGGGGGTTGTTTCCCTTACCCATAGTGAGCAAACCACCAAGTGTGAATGAATTAACAGCTAGAAAAGTTATTTGGGATAAACTGTTCCCTCTTTAAAAAACTTTTAAGCCTTTTTCAGGCTGGGACCAAGAGTCAGGAAGCAGTTTGATAAAAGAACATGGCCAATGGAAAAAACAAACAAACTAACATTAATAAACAAAATTAATAGATTATTAAGCCAGTTAGAGCCATTATGACGTGCTGCATAAAATAGGCCATAGGGCTTCTCCTGGAATAATTCCTTTGTCTTGGTAATTACCCAACACTGAATTTGGCAATTATTTTATATTTCTGTATTCAGTCTTATTTTAAAAATCGTTTGAATGAATGGAGAATCAACCATATAATTTATCACAATTTTTTTAGTATTATCTTCCCTATCAAAAATACAGATTTTATAATTTAGCTACAGCTTTCATTCAGTAAGCCATGCCATTAAGGAAAAGCCTTAAAAAGGATTGCAGGATGCTATCTGGTCCATCCTTCATCTTCTTGGCAGAAGCAAACCCCAGAAGTTTTCCTTGCCTCAGGGCAGGATTGACTCTATCTAAAGCATTCTTAACTAGAGTTTGTCTAAACTGCTCCTGAAAGACAAAAATGATTCTGTGATGCATAATCTCCCCAGTAAATCTATGCCAGTACTTTGCTTACCTTCAGATAGCTTTTTCCTGAGGCCTAGCTGAAGTCTCTATTTCAGAAATATAAGCCTCCTACTGCTTGTTCCATCCATAATGAAGAAAAAAACCAGATTAGTTCCTTTTTTTCTTCCAGGTATCTCATTCAGTTGAAGTCTCTGTGCCTGCTCTTCCTCCCACAATGATCTGCTCTCTGTGGTAGAGTCAGATTTCCTGTACTACAAAAATTTACCAAGTTCTTAATTTAGTAATCATGATTCTGGTCTTCTTGGGAATGTATTTCCAATGTATATGGCAAGCCAGCAGACTTGATTCCATTATCCATAAAATAATATGGGTCTAATTTTTATTGGTTTATGTTTTTTTATCTATCTATCTATCTATCTATCTATCTATCTATCTATCTGTCTGTCTGTCTGTCTATCTATCTATCTATCTATACACCTAATAGATGTACACACCTATATTTATTGCTAATGTTGGCCTTTTGAATTCTAATAAGATACTTAAATTGACCACATTAGCCAAAGAGACCAAGTCCCCTTTTCAATAAATATGGTTTGTCTTCATTGGGTGTGGTATCCAGGGTACTGAATTCAGTTTTTTTTCCTTCAAAAGAGGGATGTATTCTTCTGTTTTGTCTCAGGACAGTCATGAAAAAGAGCAAGATCAAGTTTCTTACGAATTATTTCTTGGAATGATGTTGCAGGTCTGAAATTTGTCTTCCCCCACAGTGCAAGAGAAGCTCGCCCCAAGTTGCCATCATGTTTTGAGAAGTGAGGGCTRCATTCTTCATTCTGAAAGCACCATGCAGGTGGCTGAGAAGTGCCATAAATACCTGCCAGGTTCATGAACCAGGCCCACCCTCCAGCCCTTCATGTTTTTGTCATTCCACTTCAGTCATTACCAAGCTGTGCTGCATTTTCACTCTGTGGTCCTACATGAGCTGGCAGAGGATTGACACATCTTTGGCAAGAGCTATTTCTAAGGTGAGATAGACCTTATCWGATACTTTAAATAGTACTGTAAGAGGTGAAGGAGGGGGAGAGAGAAGGCTTTGGAARTTCCTTCTTTAGACTGCTCTCAGTTTGTGAAGGTAACTTCAGATGTTCTTGCGAGTTTGTGGTCACGATGAAGGATTAGATTGAAGGCAGGGTCACAGAAGGAGCAGGAATAGCAGGCAAAGAAGGTGTCTGAAGCTATTTGAATAAAGTAGGAGTATTTTCAAGGAAGTCTTCAATTAAAGAAAGATGTGAAGCATAGGAAGGAAAACGAAGTGTCTGTTCTATGAAGCATTTGAATCAAGAACAAGGATAGATGTGATATTTGGAAGTTGCTATGGAAAAGAGCACTTGTATCATCCACAGAAGTTGGTGTCTCTGTAACACCTCCAGAAAGAGCTATAAACATTTCTTCTGACTTCCCCAYGATACCTCAAAGAGATAAGCTTACCTCAGGCCATCAGATATCTTCCCCTCCCTGTATAACCCATGACCAATTTCAAACCAGCAGCTCAGTGTACAAATGTGTCAGAAACTTCAAAGCTGCCTGAGAGGAGATCATGAGAAATCAATGGCAGCTCAAGCTCCTGAAGTAGCAGGAGACTTGTTAGATGAGAATTCACAAGTGAAACATGTCTGTTGCTGTGAACACACCATTTCAGGGTCAGATCCTGGACTGTCACGTTTTCTGCTCRCTGTTTCATCTCCTCCTACATCTGAAAACTTTCATCTAAACTTCCCTCGCAGGGACAGGCCTTATCTGCCAGCCTGCATGGTTTGAAACGGAATAATTTCCTCCTTTTATTTCTGTCCTCACCTTGATGATATTTATAGACTAAGACCATGTTGCCCTCCAGTTTTTWCTCTCCCAGACTCCATAAATTTAGCTCCCTTATTCTCTCACCTTTATGTCTTATGATCTTCTCRTTCTTACATTGGTTTTGTTTCCTGATTTTCTATTTCCCTACATTTCTTCTTCATTGAGAACATCTGGTTTTTTCATTCTTTAACCCAATTTTTTACAAGTAATTGTTATTTTAAAGTTCTCAGTTGCAAAGTCCCCTGAAATCTCTGTGCTGAGAGCTGCTTTACAGCCCCTTTACAGTCCATGTGTCTGTATTTGTGTCATGAATTTTTACAAAAAGGGAGATAAATAGAAGTTATTAGSATCTTTGCAAAGGTTGTCAGATACAAATACTTCATCTGTATTACACAGAAAACTGCAACCATTATCTAGTATCTCTTCCAGCTTTAAATTCAATAAAAGGTATCAAATCCCTTGTATGAAAACTCCCCTAGTGGATTTAACAGTTTAGATATAATTTTTAAGCTTCAAAGGTTGTCATAGAAAAGGTTGGTCTCCCTCTTGCTTGTTTAATGATGTGTGAGAAGTTGATGAATTCTGGTAGTTACCCAGTTGATGATGCCACTTTGAGGTCTTAAACATTTAGCTCAAACAGTAATATTCTATTTTTATAATGTTGTTTACCCCTGACTGAAATCTCACTGTCAGACCAAAAAAACTGACTTGATACAAGAAYTGGGAGGTTTTTCCAAACAAGTAAAGAAAACTTAAATTCAGAGAAATGTCATATTGAAAAAGTGTGTGGTTAGCATTACTTCCACTTAAAAAATACTCTTCAGAAACTTAAAAATTTGAAACAGGAAGTCTCTAAACTCTTATTTATGAGATACATTTAAATCACAACCCGACATGGAAACTGTGTGAATTAGACTACAATTTCGTGTTTCTTTTGTTTTCTGTGACACCTGACTGGCTGTGAACAACCMGAGTGTTTACATTTAAAGATTGTCTCCCTGCTGATAAAGATGATTGCTTAATGATAAATGCTGCGATCTGAAATACATCAAAGCACCACCTCACAAGGGTAATGCAAAAATGCCATCAGAAATGTCCTGCCTTGTGTGAGGAACAGTACAGCAGGTGCCACACATAAAATCAATTCTAATACCCATCAAACCAATTTCCAGACTTTGCCTGTCCATCAACAGATTCAAATGACRTGGATTTTAAATTCAGAGATTGTAGTGGAGAGGTGAAAAAGCAGTGCATGGCAGACTTGGGTTCTGTCACACTTRATGTCAGGAAGCTTTCAGAGATGTCTCTATCCTTTTACCTGTGACCTTTACAAAACTGGAAGTTAATTTATTAGAGCCAGGAATTTCTATTGTCACTATTTGTTCATGTAGATCCAAGACTATTTAACAAGAACAAATAATAGCCAAGAAATTTAAATCATAGAATAATGGAGTCTCGGAGTGGTTTGGGCTGGGAGAGACCCTAAAGATCCTCTCATTCCAATCTTCTGCCATGGCCAGGGACACCTTCCACTGGACCAGGGTGCTCCAAGCCCTGTCCAGCCTGGCCTTGGACACTTCCAGGGATCCAGGAGCAGCCTCAGCTTCTCTGGGCACCCTGTGCCAGGGCCTGCCCACCCTCACTTAGTCTTCTTAGTAAAGAACTTCACTTAGTCTTTCAAGAAGTGCTTCAAGTGGGCTGTGTTGGAACAGAAGAATCAGCTCAGGTCGTTGCCCAGGAACTCAGTAACACATTCTGTGGTTTATCTTGGGCCCCTTTGACTGTGCAAGGAACACCCAATATTAGTATTGATGAGAGCAGCACAGCACTGTGGAACAAGGAGTGTAGGGCAAACACTGAGTGTCTGGATGAATACAGACCCCTGATGATTTGATTGAATCAGTCATTTGTTTATGGGATTTAGTTTTATTTGTATGGTAAATTCTGATGGATGGCCTGTCAGCTTGATAAGGTTACTTTTCTAACTTTATTTTAGCCATAATGTATTCTATTCTAGGAGTTCAGTATATGATTGAGGACTTCAAAGTGTAAACCCCTTGGAAGACAGTGAAGGGTGAAAGCTCATGAAAATCGAGTGAAGCCCAGGGTGAGGACTCAGGAGAGTGCTGGTGCATTTTTAGTTCTGCCACACTTCTTTGTGGCTCTCAGGATGACACTTGTCTGTCCACTTGCAAATGGAAATGATAATCCTCACATCAGTCACCTTCTTCCTTTCCCTTCCAAATTAAAAAAAATCTTTAGAGCAGGACAATATATCAAGATATGTTTGTGCTGTTCTCATCACAGAGAGTCCTTCAAATACTTCTGTAATGAGAGTGCAAATGAATAAATACATCCACCTCATCTTTTTGGGAGGGGCCTTAATTACAACCTTTTTCAAAAACCTCCACATTTTTCATTGGTGTGAGCACAATCAGGCTTTAAGGACAGGAAAAGAGAAAGAAAATTAAGGACACTTTAGAAACAGCTATTGAAAACCATAAGTGGTGTTAAAGGAAGGCAGCTTTACTTAGGAAACTGGAGTTTTTCTGATAAGAAAAGGACTTCAGCAGGATACTTTGGTTTCTTTTTCTGTTTTTGGTAGCACTTTTTCTTAAGAGTTTAATTGCCAGGTTGATTAGAAGGAAGGAATTTGTGTTCATAAATGGCACTTAGAAAAATCATCTTTTCCTTCTTGGTCTCTGAATGAAAGATGGTCTCTGATGCCAGCTTAACTATGAGTAATTGAATAAAAGAGCAAAATACACTACCTGGTAATGGAATCATTATGGCCTACAGGGCACACACATAAAATCAGCTGAAATGTATTTCTTCTGYTCAACAAAACCAAAGCTTTTATAATTATAACTTTGCATCTACAGAGGAGTATTTCCATTAATTTCATTAATTATGAAAATGGCATATTAATACTCTGTAGAGCAGTGTTAYAATCAATGTTCAGGAGTCAGTAATTATGTCCAGTTGCTCTTCAGCRATGCACAGTCTCCTGTAAGGGACTCTTTATGAGAATTTCACTCTTTAAAGAAGCTTTCAGTATTAAAATAGAGAAAATCCCCTCTCTGTCAGATGGGATGCACTTACTGCTGAGAGTTACACAGCATTTTTTTTGCATCAACCAGAGGCAGCAGGTTAGGGAACAGCAGAGCAGCTGATGTGAGGAGCACAGGTGCCTCCTTACTCAGAGCACACACAATACCTCCAGCAGTGTTGGAACAGACTCTGAGTTTCTGAGGTAACAGAACACAGCCAGAGCAGCCCAGATCATTGCAAATTCATGAAAGTTGCAGAAAACAGAACACACAGCTTTTTCTGTATCCATGCATTGTTATCTTTATCCTCAGCTTAAGGCAGCAAGAGGARAACACATTCCTTTTTCTCTCTGCTATGCAACTCCTGCTGTTACTTTAAATGATTGTGTGACATAGTGGCATCTATTAAAATCACCAAATCAGAGACCCAACACCTAGTATGGATTGATAAACTGAGTTGTATTTTGCCTTATGGTCGATGCTTTCTCATTACCTTGCTGTTTTCTTTCACTGAGTGGGTTTGTTGAGTTAGTGTTTTCCCCTGTTTGGAACAATGTGATATTTTTAGASCCCTTGATCTGTTTTGGCTTCAGCGTGGCATTTCTCTGCTTTCTGATTGCCTGGTTTTGTGTGCACTGCTGGGTCTTCTCTCATCATTGTCTTGGATATTGTCTTATCCTCTAGATTTCTTCATCTTCCTCTTCCCCCTTCTCATATTCAAACAGTGTCTGTAAAGTTACTCAGTTAAAATCCTTTTCCCTACTGTGCCAGAGTTTCCACTTCTTAGGAAAGCAGTGGCTCCCTTCTGCAGGCAACCATTGGTTTCATGTGCATGAAAGATATATTCAGCTCTCAGCACAGTACAGGTACTTTTTCAGCTGCTGTAGGGCTGTAATATCATCTTACATATCCAAATCTACYTGAGTCTGTCCAGTGGTGGGGGTGCAACAGAAATTTTTATTTCATTCTTTGGAAGTGCCCCCAGGCAGCTCTACCTACTGCAGCAGGACCAGAATAAGAATATGGACTGCCCAGGTAGTGAACCTCTTCTGCTTTCACTTTTGAGTATGTGCTGTCTCTCTTGCACAGCCAGCAGGTGGCTGAGATGAAGGATCACAGTGGTGGCTCATGGGGAGTAGCAGTTTCAGGAAAATACGGGTGGGAGAGACAATATTGTGATTCAGAATGTGAAAAAACACTGATGTTAAATGCCTTTTTTTTTCTTTGCTTAATTCTTTTTGGAAATGCCTACTCCAAGGTATCTCTGCATACCAAAAGGGTTTGGAAAAGAGGCAGCAGCAGTGAGACAAGAGATTAAGGGCTGACAAGGAAAGCTGAACATGCACAAGACAGTGGGGTGCTGCAAGAGTTGGCCAGTTTGACTGGGAGAAAGCTCTCCCTCCTCTGTAAAGAAAACAGCAGAGGAGAAAATCAGTGTTGCACTCACTGTACTCAAAAAGTCAAGAAAGAAAYGTTGAAAGAGAAGAAGGTGATTGAAAACAGTAAACACCATTTCTAAGGAGAGCTGAGGCTTGGCTGTCATGATCTCCTTGTGTGACTGGGAAATACGGACAAGGATCTTCATGCCATGTTCATATTCACATGTTTTATCACTATATTTGTAGTCCTATACAGCTCAGATGACTGTGAAGTCACATGCTGGGAAGTGAGTTGCATGAAAGCTGCATTTAAGTTACCTTTGAAGGAGGTTATTTGCTTTGGTGAATTTCTTTTGCTTGTTGTTGCTTTAGACCTGGCTGGAGTTTTGAGCTGTATGTTTAGCCTTTGCTAAAATGTTAATCGAAGTGTACCTGATGGAAACAGGGACCAGCAGCTGAGTGGGCCTAGGTATTCATGAAGCAGGAAGAGCAGGAGAGGGAGAGAATAAAGCAAATGGCCAGCTTGGAGTGAGCCATGTGGAGATGTATCAAGTCTCTCTGAGGGTGCCTGCCCCTCACAGAAGGGCTTAATAAGAGCGAGACCACTTCTCCAGGAGTTTTAATAAAAAGAGAAAATGACAAACAGTATAAAGCAAATAAAAACAAGCTGTATGCAAGTGCAGGGGAGACCCTAGCACTATGTAAAGCACCCCAAAAAAGCCATGAGGCACTTTGTGCAGTCTTTTAAGCACCTAATGATTGGGGAGGTGTCCTTGGCAAGCTGCCCAATGAAGAACAKCTACACTGCTGAAAGACAGGTAAAGAGACCTATCCATGCCTCTGTCCTGGCATAAAGCCAATGGCAGCCTAGAGGGCAGAGAACTTTCTRGGGSTTRTTCCTTTTTGGTCCTAAGGTAAAACTAAAAYTTATCTTCCCTATAAGGAAMAWATCTGCYYGRTCTAAARCTGCCCRRCTACACTYCCTGTGGTGCCCCATGGACCCAAAGKTSCMWKRGAAAACTGAACTCCAAGTGCCCAGGGTAATACAGAAYGTGTGTTTCARTKGAGCAGCARAGTTCTTTTCTGTGTGACATCAGAGCTGCTGTGGAGCTTGAGGGCATGGGKTCATTCTGGGCATAAAGGTGGCTGAGTTGATTTTGGAGACAGCCTAACCTTGGGACAGGATGTGTAGAAAACGCTTTTGCCTGCTGTGTCTAGGTTTAATCTTGAAGAAAACTAGCTGGTTTCCCAAGRAAATCAGCATGTACCCAGCCAGGTACACCAGGATCAGGAGACCAGAACTGAGGAATGAAATACAAAGTTCCCCGCTTACAGTCTGTGTACAGCTCTGAGTATAACTTCTAGAGGAAAACAGATTTGAACCTTGCCCATTTTTCTGTTACAGCTAGAAAACACTGCTAATACAAATAATTCATCTCCAGATTATTTCCTGAGATCAGCAAATCACCAGAACAACGTCAGTTAATACAGAATGAGTTCAGAATTCTTTTCTTTGGGCAGAAAGCACAACGAAATTCTCTGCAAGTTTATCAGAAAAGTATTCAGAGAATCAAAGAGTGATTTGTGTTGGAAGGGAGTAGARTATCATTTACCTGCAGGACCCCTTATTACAGCACAGCCAGGTATTCTCAGCTGTGCCACTGAAGTCATGCCCTTGTCAAATCCTCTAAAGGCAGCTTGCCACACTGTTGTCATGGCAATATCCAGAAGCATGGCTGGATGAAGGAATGCAAATCTGGRTGTTCATGCAAGACTGAGTTACACWTGGTTGCTGAGTGAAATCAGTTGCTAATTTAGCAAGTGAAGTGCAGYAGGTGGGGGATGCTGCTCTGCATGTTGTGAATTATGGATTGCCATTTCTCAGAGCTTCACCCTGACCATGTTTGTATTTAATTGGAATTCCCCACAGGTGTGACTGCAGTCAGTGTAGCCTGTGGGACCACGCTGAAGTGCAAAATTTAATTATGGCTTAATGTGACTGTGCTATAAGTTTCTACATCTGTCAGACAACTGGCTTCCTTCCTTACTGCTTCTGCAGTTTTTAAGGCTTTCTAAATTGTCTTTGCTTTGCTGCAGAATATATTCAGCATTTTTATATCCCTAAAAAGGATGAGAGGTAGCTTTTCATTGAAATCAGCAGCACAACTGGCCTATATTGATTCAGTGACACTTACTATTTATATAGTAATTTAAGAGACCTACCTGTAGCTTATGAAGGAAATAYTTATCAGAATCCTTAATTAATGGCTGATGAAAATGATGTGCCCAAGGCTCATACCACTTGTTGATAATTAAAAAAAAAAAAAAAAAGACGTCTCATTTAATTTTGCTTGAACCAGAGTCTCTGCTCACTGGGATGTACTGCATGTAATCTAATTATTTTAAACCTTGATTTACTTAAAACTAGATCCAGATTAATTAATGAATATGGGGTTTTTTTATTCTCTGTTTACCTGAATGTCATCCCCAATTCATTACAAATGTACTCACTGGAGTTTTCCTTGTACAGGGTTTGTAACTATTGTATTGACACCCTGTAGTATCAGCACATTACATTAAAACAGTATAAAGATGATCCTTATAAATCCTCCTTTCATTTCYTTGTTCATCACAATCCTGTCCAATGGATGTCATATAATCATTCMTTTTACACAAGTTTTCCATGTACAAGTCAGGTACCAAACTCATAAAAAAGCAATCTGGGCTCTTTTCATAGTATTCCCAGGGATGGGATTATTTGGATTGATGGGGTGGATTAATTCCATTCTAAAATAAATACATGAAGTAGGTAGCTATATAATTTCATGGCTGAAGCTTGATCCAAACAATTCTATAAGTTTGATAGTCTATTATCATATATATGGGCCTGATCAATAGCATCAGCAACATACCAGACTAAAAGATGGTGAGAGGCCATTGAGAGGAATCTCATGCTGATTCACCAAACTGGGTGAATTTCCCTAAGGAAGAGCATGTATTTTTCCTGAATTGCAGAAAGAGACTGAGAATATAACTAAAAGGAAGTATTTCAGGTGGTCAGAGGAGAACACTTTTGTGAGTGTCTAGAATGAAAAGGGAGACTCTGGAGTAAGGAAATAATATGAAATATTTCCTCACTGTCTTTACATGATTTATGGCATCCTGAGGGTCCTGTTAAAACTTTATACACAGATCTCATCTCACTTCCACTCTTTTTTAGACTTTCCACAGATATATTCTTTTTTTCTCCCCACAGTTTTGTCCAAAGCAGAATTAATGGATTTTGTACATTTTCTGGGACTTCTGGAGGTCCTCCCCATGAGACACTGTGATCAGAGTGCAGGAACTCTGGAAATTGTTGATTGGCTGCTACAGTTGCAGCCCAAAAGAGAGAATCTCCAAACATTTCATATCAAAGTTTAGCTAMAGTGAAAGTGCTGCAGGATTTTGAACTCACCTTGTTCCTTCTCAGGTGGGAACTGGAAAAGGCAGATCTGTTGTTGGTCCAGGCTGACACACCCTCACTTTTTGGTGCTCCTGCAGGAGGCAAGTTGAATTTGTGTCAGAGTAAACCTGTCCCTCCTTTCCTTTCAGTTGTGCATTAAGGATCACCTCCTCAGTGAGCTCCTTCAGCATAAAAAAATGTTCTCCATGCAACCACATTAATGGAGAGGTGAATAATACTCTGGGAACTCCTGGAAACTGCCTACCAGAATCCTCTGCCATGTGAAAATCCTTGGATATCTGATCAGATGGGCARTATCTCTGCCCACCTCACACTTTCACAAAGATTCCTTTTTTTTTTTTTTCCTTGTCAGAAATGTATCTTTTGAAACTTTGCATTTCACCTGCCAACAGTGTGTGTTCTGCATGCAAAGTTCCTTTGGAAACTGCCTTCCTGCATGACCTGTGACTTTCTGCTGGGAGTGTAGGGCAAGCTTTTTGGCAGAAAAATGTTCTAATTGAAGTGGTACTTCTGACTTATAACACAGGTTCTTAGAGTCTGTTGGACGGAGGAATTAATATTCTTTTTCACTTCCCTGCCCAGAACTTCTTGGCTGGTATTAAGAAGGCACTTCTACCCCATTCCAATTCCATTTTATATTCCAATATATACTTGTTCCAACACTCCCTTTTTATATGCAGCAGTAGTGCATTCAGTACCCTTGTAGCTACTTTTTCAGAAGTCTTAATGCTTCTGCAGATCCACTGGAATCCTCAAGTAGCAAGTGAACAGCATTGGAGCAGAAGTAGGTGGGAATTACCTTGCACTACATTTGAAATGAGCATCAATTTTTCAAGAGAAATCCTGTTGATGATAGCTCCTACTGTGAAAAATGTTCTATTGGTAAATTGGCTTTGCTTTTTAAAAGTTTTGGTATATTAATCACTTTTGTTATTAAAAACATCACTTTTTTTTTTCTCTTGTTTTATCTTTTAGTTGAAATGCWAAGTTAAATGGGAATTATATTCAAATTAAAAGTGGAAATGTTTAATCCCTGGACAAGCTTCCAAGGTAAACAGCAGATTCCCTCTGTCCTGATAGTATTTATATCCAGGTTTCATTTTAGACACACGCAGTTTCCTCACTGAGTTCAAAAGTGGCACAAGGGTGAAGCACAAGTGTTGGTAACAWCTAAGTAATCAAAGTAAATCTTAAAATTATTTCCTATGGCCTGGATATCCCTGGAGGCACAAGAACTACAGACAGTGTTTGTATACCCATTCCAACAACATTCATACAGAATTATGTGGGTATAAATTGGTAAATAAAATATTCTGGTCTCTGGTTGGGTTTTTTTTGCATAACTCAACTCCATGTTCTGATTCTTTGTCATTCTCCACAGAGCTTCCTTTTGTAACAAAGTGTTAAAAACTTAATTCTGATACATATTTTAAATGTATTTTACCATTTATCTCATCACATTTCCTTGTGAGTATTCACCACACATAATGACACATTTCCACAGTTCAGCATCGTACTTAAGAATGTGTTGAATTTGAAACACCCCAAGTGTCCCAAAACAGATGAGAATGAACTTGAATTTCATGCAGAATCAGGATCATAATCATGTTTACATTAAATGAAGTTATGCTTTCCCCTCTTCTGCTACGTAGGCATTAATCATCCGTGAAATCTTTCTGTTTCCCTCAGAATGTGATTTTGTGTAAGTGCCTTGCATCAGTTCATGCTCTTGCTGCTTCCTCATAAATTCAGGGTAATTTCTTTGRTCAGTAATAGCTTCTTCACACGGCTCCTGCCTTCTGTTTAACCAAGGTCCATTACATTTGCAAAGGGGCKGCTTGGCTGACCAATTTCTTTTCATACCATTTACAGTCTTTTCCTGTTTTTAAACTTGAGTCCATCCTTATCACTCATCTGCATTTAAAAACCTTGACCTGATGTGTGCTGTATCATTTCTGGCTGGAAAATGTTGCAGCACGTGTAGCTTGTATGTGTAAAACATAGATATTTGTGAATGTTTTAAATTTTATCACATATTTGATAACTGAAGGATTATAACTTGTTTTGTGAAAAGTTCTCTAGAGTAAAATGTCATCTTTTGGTGGTTCCCATGAGTAGCAGTTTGTTTTGATTGCTTTACTTTACAGAGTATTTAAGAAACCAGAATTAAAACTGAGAACGACGAGCTGATGTCACCAGATGAACCAGCTGCAGTGTGGAAATGCTCTTGATGGCAGAGCACATGTGAGCATGACCTTTGCTATTTGCTGTTATATATGGATACATCTTTGAAAGCAGCAAGAATGAGAACTGTGGTCCTCGTTTGGGGAAGCAGTTGAACAGTCCTTCTCTGGACATCTGTCTCTCAAGTATTAATKCCTACACATCATCAAGAGAAGCCATTTAGACAAATGCATTAATTGGATGGAATATTCCTTTTCCATAAGTGCCACAACTCCCAAGTGCCTCCTTGATGGAGTTATTTATAGAGAGCTCCCCACCACTTCTGCGTGAACAGAAGAAAAAATAGAAATTAGCAATCACCCTCTTCAGGGTGGGGTTAAGAGTTTGCCCAGAAAAAAATGATTTCTAACAAAATCTATTTGACTGCAAGTCAGAGGGAGTAGAATTTGATGTTACTGCAAAAAAATTACTACAAGCCTTGCTGCTTTCTTTTTCTCTTGAAAGATGTCCTCATTAACGCCACTGTCACAAAGATACATGGCATACAAATATAAAGCTTTATATCTATATGAAATATTCATATGCAGAGTGTTTTCCTCCCATTTTAATTAGAGGTACTTAGCTAATCATCAATAAATCTGTGCCTGTGTGTAGCACAGTGCCCCTCCCAGCCCCAGGTTGGTGGAGGTTTGGTACTGAAAGCTTGGCTCCAGTGCTCTTCCAGTAGCTGTGCTCAGCCAAAGCACCAGTGTGACTGTACAACCCTCAGAACATCTTCCCTTCTCCCTGAGAATTCACTTCTTTGTCTCCCATTTCCCTCCTGGGGCAGCTCTCAGGAAGGTCATTGTAAAACACCCAGTCTGAGCAACACAGGATTTATTCTGGCCACAGGAATCACTCAGCCAGCYTTAATTAATATGACCTGTTTTTCATATTTTTGCTTAACTAAGATTATTAAAAAATAATAATATATAGGAATGTTAAAGTTAGCTTTATTGGTTATGTGGTAAGTGAAAATACCCAGAAGTGTGGAGATGAAAACTGGCCATCTTCATGATAAATTAAAAGAGAAAAAAATTATTGTGTAAGGTTTCACCCAAGGAAAAGATGAGAACAGTGATGAGGAACCAACCAACCAAACAAACAGAATGGCCAAAAAATGGCAGTCACATATTTAATGAGAAAAATTCACCAGGCAAAACCAGTAAGAGCTACAGAGCATTATGGGGAAAAAAAAAGTCTCCATCTGGAGGGACACCATATACAAATGTGCAATATGATGTTACAGGGTATTGAAAATCAAGTTTATTGGTGTCTGTTTTATAAACAATTAACTATGTGTGCATTTTTGATGGTCTAACCACACACTCTCCTGTAATTATTGTGTTGAATCCACACATTGAGTATAATTTTTATTTACACTTCATCTTTCAGTTGGAAAGAGAATTTGGGTGACATTAGTTGATGTTTTCAGACTCATATATTCTGTTTCTTTAGAAAAACTTAGCCTSTAGAGAAACACTTTTGGAGAGATACTTTTGGGTTGAAACAATGGCAAGCACAAAAAAGAATGRAGGCTGGGATTTAAGCTGAATGAATTTTTGCTAGAAATCAAGTTCCTTATTTGGCAGAGGCAGCGTTGGTTCAAGGAAATGTGCAGGAGYTCTTACTTCAGCTCATGCTTTTCATACAGATGCCTGCAATCTCCCTAGCAAATTTAACTGCTCTGTGCCTCAGTTTTCCTCTGTAAAACGTTTATTAGTTACACTGTGCATGCATGCATGTAATATTTACAAATGTAAATAGAGTAAATGCATATATATATACACATACATACATGCAGATCATGGATTTCAGCACAACTGATGGAGTTCAGTGACTTGAGTGAATGCTGCTGTGCATTTTCACAACGTGTTTCATGTTATTGTGTGTTCCAAAACACGTTGAACAAGGTGACTTCCTGTTTGACAAGAAGACAAGCAGACTTCACCATGGAGATTTAACACTGGAAGAGGGTCCCAAAACCTCACAGCTTTTAGGTTTTAGGACTTGAACTCGGACACTTCTTGTTCAACTTTGGATAATTGGTTCCACTTTGGTGTAGAAGCAGTGTTGTACCTGCATTTAAAATATTCTCATCCTAATTGATGAAAATCCTCTGCCTCACAATGTGTGCAGTGAGCCAGTTCTTCCCTGGGCACTGCACTGCACAGAGGATGGGGGTAACCACAAAATGAGGTTTGCAGCCTCCTGCACCAAAATATCCATGTACCAAAGACTAAACAGGGATGCCCAAGCTAAAGCAGACAAGCTCTGTGAACAGTGCAAATGTGACATTTTTCTCAATTGTAGTTTGCTACATTTTAACGTGCTTATATTTCAAAAGGTGGAGGAAAACAAAACTTTGTTAGAGTGTGGATGCGATGGAGGATGCTAAAAAATCCCATTTGTTTGATACCAAATAGGAATTTTGGTTAGCCTAAGTACCTAAATGATGTTTCAGTGCAACAGCTCCTAATTTACCTAAGTTTGATCAGCAGACTGAAACATTATTCCCCATCCACAGTCTCTCATCTGTGTCTTCTCCAAGGAAGAACTGATTGTAGAGTTCATCACTGAAATGTTTGGTCTCTCTGCTGGATCATCACCTGGCAGTGGCTGTTGCAGGTTTGCTTGTCACAGGCATTTAAAACCTTGGCTCATATCCAAAAACCTGAACAAGCAGCTTGTGCTAATCAATAGTGAAACATTTCAAATAYTTGTTTCTGCTCACTGTAATAGCCAGGGAAGTTGTAGGAAGAAAGTCAGTGCTGACCTTTTTAATGGATTATTCACTGTAGCAGAAGGAATAGGACAGCCTCGAAGTGGGTGACCATAGATTTCACATTTGCACAATTTCACTGAAATGTATGTATTCATTAACTGAAGGGGAAAATGTGGGGATTTAACAGCAATAACATATATTTAAGGAACTTTTCAGTGCTATCTAAATCCTGGCCAAATTGCTTTGAAAGTCTGGAGTTTAATAGTAAAAATTTTCATATGCTCCTACCCAAATTCAAAATACAACAGTATGATAAAAATTAAGTGAACTCATAAAGGACTGTAATATTAATTAATGTGCACTCTAGTATTTAAATCTGTAAGTCTCCATGACTTCACACTGCYTGTGCTGGAGATGGTTTTACTCTCAAGGTAGGAATAAAATGGCATAAAATATAAGCATTTTGAATATGATTGCTAACAAGGCAATAGCAAAACTTCAGGTGAAATACAACATCTGGGAAAATGCATAGAAAGATGTAAATATAAATGCATGTTGCAGTATAATATTACTCCGTATCTTGGAGAAAATCATGCTGATAAAACTGGAGATAGTGGATGATGTGGGAGAATTGCTCCAGGATGAGACACTAAACAAATTGGAACAACGTATTTAAGCAGAAATATTCTAATTGCTTACTGCAGTTTTATGTTATTGGAAAGTGTCTGGTCATTTCAGCACCAGACTTAGCACATAAAATTTTATTGGAGGTTTTTATACAGCTGGTGTTAAAAAGGAAGAGAATTTATTGAAACCAATGAAGTATACTCCTCTGGATGGCTTTTTCCCCCTCATATACACCAGTTTTACATCACTGTAATTCCTCAGGTGTCAGCARGGTTACTCTTGATTTCCACTGGGATAAAAGAGGGAGGACTCATGATTCTCCCTTCCTGTGTTTTTATACAGCTGCAGAATTCTTGCTGTTTAAAAGCCATGATGGAAAAGAACTGYGAAAAGCTTTTAGTTTATTGCTTTATTCTCACATTAAAACATTTTCACATTTTATGGACTTCACTGGGTTTTTTTGTTAAGAGGGCTGAGTATCTAAACCAGCTGATCTCATTCTTTGACTTTGAACAGAGTCCCTCCTAGAGTAAGAAGAAATTCTAATGTGCATGTTTTAGCACCATGCTGAAAATGCAGAATAGGTCTTTCAAGCTGTGGATGGTTTAGTTGCTTGGAAAAAAATTGTTATATATTTAACTGAATTAATTTGTTTGTGCCTTAGTATCAAGCTGTGATMTGAATGTAATATTTAACAACAAGCATTCAGAAACTGTGCTGGGTGCTGTCACGGGTGGAGTGACGCACTTCACTCCCAGGRGAGAAGTAGCACCGTGTTTATGGATGTAAAACACTGATTTAACAAAGTTTGGTAATGAATGAGGCAGTGTTTTAGCAAGGTGTAATGGCACTGGATTATTCACTGCACAGAGCACAGGGTGAGGCAATATAGTCACAGAGGCCCTGCCATTGAGTCATGAGGTTTAAAAAGGGTGTTCTTGCTTTCTAAACATCTTCTTAGTGAGGAGATTAGGTTTAGCTGGATCCAGACTTAGTCCTAGACTTGTCCAGTTCTTTATGTCTAAAGAACTACATGTCCACAATCAATCCTATATATTACTTAGCTAAGACTTCAAAGTTACCATGAACAAGAATCTGTTTCAGCAAGGAATCTCTCGGYCTGAAGGAGTAACCTTGAGAGGTGTCTTGACTCAAGGGCTGATCCTGGTGTGCATCCCACAGCTGTGCAGGAGAGATCCATGAGCTGCCCATTGGTCATGGGGTGAGATGATTCCCTTCCCGTATTTGCATACCAGCCATGTTTTAGTCACTGCATGCTCCACCAGCCCTCAGYTTTCCAGCAGCATTTATGGCCCTTAGCTACAGACTCTTCCTAGAGTCCATCTCAAGCCTGGTGCAGCCACCACCACTGCTGGCTGTTGCTTGAGCAGAAAAGGACAGGGGGAAAGCATCCAAGGACAGGGGTTCCACACCCTTTTCACTCTGTCAGACCAGTGCTTCACTCTAGTGATCAGTGGATTTAAAGTRAACAAGTACAGCATCTTGCTTTATCCACAAAACTAATGTTTCTTCTTTTTATCTTTTCCGTTCTCTGCATGTTTCTTATATTTGAAAATCAGCACTATGTGTCCCGAAAGTCTTTTCTTCAGTGGCTCAGTGAAAACTTCCCTAAGTCATGTTTTCTAGTTCTTCAGTTACTCTGGTGGAGGCCTCCCAAATTCTCCATCATTCTGGAARTACAGTCAGCAGAACTGAGTGTTTTACTCTAAGTGAGAGTTTAGCAGTTCTTGAAAGCCAGAAGGGATATTCACTTTTCATGCAAATACTCAAAGTCATAAAACATCCCCAAGATTCCCAAGAGGCACTTTCCCTTCTGAACTTCACTTGGTTGGTGATTGCCCAGCCCTCTCCTCTGCTGAGGTCTCTCTGCAGGGCCTCCCTGCCTACAAGGGAGTCAGCAGCTCCTGCTCAGTGTCCCTTCCAGTCCTGCACCCAGGTCATTTATGAAGATGTTGAAGAGCACAGGGCCAGGGATGGAGCCCTGCAGAACCCCAAAAGTGACAGGTGGCCAGTCTGATGTCACCCTGCTCACTGTAATGATCCCTTGGTGCCCAGCCCATGAGCTCACCCAGCCCATGGTGTCCTTATCCAGCAGAATTTTGGRTATTCTGTCCAGAACAATCCTGGGAGAGACAAAATTCAAATGCTGGATTCCCAGTACTCAGGAAAAGACAAGACATTTAATTTTCCCACCCCCTGCTCACACAATGTCATGAAAAATAATAGTGGTATCAGTTTGCATTTATGCACACCTCCRCAATTCCAGATTATCATACTCATGAGATTAATATTCTGTATTTATAGATCTACCAAGGAAACAGTCAGCAGTGGGGAAGCCCAAACCTCACCATACTGAGGGCTGCATTAGCAGTTTGCCAAGAGCCTAAGGCTGCACAGAATTTGAATATTATATGTACACTATATGTTTAATCAGACATGCATAACTATATTTACTTCTGCTGCTGCTTTCCTGACAGCTGAATGTTAACCATCAGGRTTTCCCAGCTTTTCTCCTTCCCTTCCCTGCTTTGCATGTGCAAACTCTCAAAACCAAAGGTACAGTTTGGAGGATGGAAGGAGGCAAATGCTGATGTTCTGAGCACTGTCTGAGGTAGAAAACTCAGATCCTATTGCTCAGTGTAAACTTCACTTGGTGACTGAGCTGACCTGCCTGTAAGAATGTGAAAGGTATTTTTTTGGCTATCTTGAGCCAAATTAACCCAACAATGTGTGTAGTTTTAAAATTATAYGTATTGATTAAAATGGCAAATTGTGGTGGGTTTGTTAATCCTGGATTTTGTGTCTCCTCGTGTTGTCACATTCATTTCTGCCTTTGATTCTCCTGCTATCCTCAATGAATTTGCTGCCCTTWAAGATGCAATGTGACACTAAAATTCAGCCTTAAGTGACAGAAAATTTGAAAGGAGGAAAAGTGGGATCCAGGAGCAGTTCCTCTAATCTGCCTTGGACACACACACTCAGAGTGGATAAATCATCCCAGGGAGATGTCTGGCTTTCCCTACCATAGTCACAAAGCTGGGTTACAATACTAGATTAGACAGGTGGATTAGATGTTGTAGAAACCAATTCTGACTTGGAAAGTCTCTGGGCTATAARCAGTTGGCACCTGACAACACACTGGTGTATTTCCTTGCAGTGATTCCTATTAGGAATCCATTTTTGGCCATTGAGAAGAGACAAGTTGCTGTGCTAGGCAGAACATCTTTAGTCCTTATTAACTTCTAGGTGGTASAAATTTGCTGAAACAATCTGGACATTTAGCTGGGAACATTAAAGAAGAGAAGTGAAGTTTCAGCCAAACTATTTCTACCAGAAAGCAATCCTTTTTCTTGACTAATGTTTCACTGGAATGCCTTGGATGACAAGAGAAAAATACTATTTAAGACTTGTGTGCCAAAAGGCTTGTACTTGCTAAGTTRCTTGGAAGTGATTGGTTCTCCTAAAATCCTTCTGCACTGTGTGAAGGAGATGTACTAAGTGTGCTATGTGYAACAGCTCTCGTGTGACTTTGTATGCACTGCACATTGAAACAGCAATCCCTGACTACTATTCCACAAAATTTCCATCTTTTCCAGGGAAAATTCCATTTTCAGCCAGTCTTTTTTTACTCAAGTGATTTTTTTTTACTCTTACTCTCACATTTAAATAACCAGAAACTATCTAATTAAGCACAAATGTCAGCCATCTACAGTGACACAATTCCCAAATTAGCATCGCTGCACAGCATTGTGGTGCTGCTCATTTTGGTGTTGCAGTGCACTCTGAAAAACCCACCCACACATCTGACTGTCCTCTGTGAAGAGAAAAAAATATTCCACGAGCTGTGCTCCCGAGCATGTTACCTGATCAAATTTAATCACAACCATGACCCTGTGCTCCTGCTCCTGTCTCCTGTTAGCACTCCCTCGTTTCAGACTGACAGGACATATTCTTAGTAATGATCTTCCTTGAAAGGTGCATGGTATGCAGCATCATTACTTCCCTAATAATGTCATGTTTTTCTGTAAGGTGGCTGTCTACAKGCAAGGCTTTGCTCATTTATTTCTCTTCATCACTGTGTTTGCTGTTAGCAACTTTCCTTCCTTCCTCCAGGTAGCAAGTACTTCYCCCTGCCCTCCATGACATGGTGTTAATCCCTGATGGTCTGGCAATGAATGCTTCAAAATTAACTTCTGAATGCTGTGTGTGCAAATGTGTTCAGACCCCCCAATTGCTCTGCCTGCAAGACATCAGCTTCCCCTCCTTCCTCCCAGTGTCCTGMAGTCAAGAGCATCAAACAGAACAAAAATGCAAATGTGGCTTCTGCAGTGCATTTTGCATTTGCACTCTGCTCTGGTCAGCAGAGCTGGGGGCTGGCAGAGAAATCTGGCTGGGTCTGAACAAAACTGTCTGCTGTCATCAATACCCGTGGATATTGATGAAAGAGTTACTTGTGCTACTCAAAGGCATTTTTGGAGGAGTTTGTGTGGGAAAAGAAGAGCTTAGCACAATGGCTGGGATCAGAGGTGCAGGGCTTAGTCACTGTAAATGTGCTGRGGCCTGAGGAGCTCAGCAATAATGGCAGGAAGGAAGCTATAGAACAATCCTTTTCTTCACCCCTCACATGCAAATAGGCTTAAATGAGATAGATCTGGGGCAGTCCATCTGTCAAATAGTGTCATCTGTGTCAGGCACTGCACCAGCAGGGTTGTGAGAGGGGGCAAGTGAAGAGTGGCCACAGCCCAGGCAGGACCTTCCCCAGCCCAGGTGCATCTGAGCAGCAGGGCAAGGTTCTGGTAAGGCCTCCTGGAGGTCTCAGAAAGGCAGGATGAGGATCCCAGTTGCAGGTCCATTCAGGAACTCCCTCACTCAGGAGCAGCAGGAGCTGGGCCAAAGGCTGGACTGGAGAAAAGGGCTGCAACTTTGGTGTGATGGTTGATCCAGGAGGCAGTGCCAGAGACRTGACTGGAGCTGGGTGCACTTCAGAGACAGCCAGGGTCCATCCAGGAGCCAGAAACAGGACTGCTTAAACCTACAGTGCAGATCTGACCAGGGCCAGGATGGAGATTAAACAGATCTGCAGAGCCCATGGGCAAAGGGTGGGGTAGGGCTCCCAGGTCAGGCAGGAAAATATCCATAACCACATTTATAGTATTGACACTGTTACTACAAACTCCCTGGAATGCAGAAATGCAACAAACAGACCTCAAAAAATTCTGCTTTTTGTCATCTTTGCTCATCTCTAGCCTCAGGACATCTCAACTCTTCAGTTTTTGTGCTCTGCATGATGTAGCTAATCTGGACACTTAGATTGCTCCCACTGCAGTAACACCCCATTAGCATAATCCTGTTGTCTTCAGGTTTGTGATTTTTCCGAAGACCATGATAGGGATCCCAGTGCATGTGACACTGTTCCCTTGTTCACTTCAATGTGTGTTATATAAGCAGATTGCTTTTGGCAGCAGGTTAGCCCGATTCCTAGTGCAAAACCAAAACCAGCTTTTTACAGAAATCTGGGRAAACTTTTCCTTTCACTGAGCCATATTTAGGATTTTGTGTCATTCTTTATTCTAAAAAACTGGTGATGCATGTAGTTATTAAATGGTTCTCCCTCTTTTTTTTTTGCCTCTTGCCTTGAACTGTCAATGTGCAGGAGATGAGAATAAGCCCTTGACTCCAGCCATTGGTATGTTTGTTTTAGAGCAAAGCATTTGTGTAGACAGGGAAAACCACATTCTGTCTCAATGGAAATTGTTCTTGCTTAGAACTGAGGTTAGGTCTATCAGCCTGAATCATCTCACAGGCTTTCTGAGCTGCAGACACACTGGTAGCTGAAATGCAGATGAGCTCAGAGCACACCCTGCCCTGAGAGCTGTGTCCATTATCAGTTGCCATTTTGTCATCTTAATGTTGGCGAGGTTTATKGAATAATTCATCTTGCCACTTCCTTTATTTACCAGTAGAGACCAGTGCATTGCATCCTCCCCTYGTGGCCCCTGAGGACATGCTCTGTCTGTTCTGATGCTCTGCTGAGGTGAAACCACATTCTCCACCACTTCACCAGGCAGCTTCATCTATTGTGGAAGGAATGCAGCCATACAAGGAAGTGAATTTCCATGTTACCCCTGTGTGGACTGTCAGGGCAGTAGAACTTGTAATTCTCTCAGAAAATCCAACAACAAATTATAGACTTCATCTTTTCATTCTCAAAGTAAGGGGAAGAATTCTATTGCAGTTTGTTGGTCTATTTTTTTTTAATTCTACATCTCTGATGCTTTATTTGTTCAAAGGTACAGAGAAGCCTGTTCTGCATAAGATTTGGGAGGAAAGTAAAATCTCATGGAAAGAAATACAGCAGAAGCTGTAACTGTTTATTTAAAAAGCCAAATATATGTTTGCAAAACTTCTTTTTCAGAAAACAAGCATCATTTCCATGAAGAACAGCTCCTTGTGGCTGAGGTCAGGAGGTCCTGGCCATTGTCTTTCGGCACCAGATAAAGTTTAATTTTCTTCTGTTTTTCCAGAGTTCTCACTAATTAATGTCTCCTCAAAGTTTCTTGCACTACATAGCATAATTATTTATGTTTTATTTCCTTACTTCTGAGGGAAACCTAGCCATGAACCAGTTACCAATGCATTTTATTCATTGTTGAATCATTATTCATAGATAATTTTGCAGTAACTGARGATCAAGTTTTTGTGAATTCACCTTCTGTCTGTCTCTCTATCAACATTTAACAATTCTACAAACCAAGTAAATTTTTATAGCCTGAGGGGGGAATATTCCAAGACAAACAATCATATTTTCTTCACCCTTTRGAATAATATGTTACAGTGAAGTTGAAATGTCACTGACTTGTTTCTGGACAAAAATGAAAGATACTGCATGTTYAAAGGGGGATAAATTTGCTATTCAAAAGGCAGCTGCAATCARTATATCTCCCTGAATATCAAGCCTGCCACATCAGCCTGATCTGAATTTTATGTCTAGCTCAGTATTAGAAACTGAACAATTTAAAACTGTAAGGTTGGAAAGACAAAAGATATTCTCCTGTGTTGTTTATAAAAAGTCAGACTTGTCATGCCTTGTGTCTTTGGCAGTGTTTTTCACATAYGAAAACAAATTAGGCAGCAGCAGGTTGTAATATTTGTCAGAATAGCAAAAAGGTGCAGCACAACAGACAGTCACATTCTAAATGCATACTGAAGAAACCTAGTGATATATGTCTGTCATCCCTCAGGAATATTAGATCTTAGGAGGTTTACTGCTTTAAATAGTCACATTTTCTGTCATTAAGCCCCCTGGATCTTTCCTTTGCTCACTTTTCTCAGCTGTCTCCCCATCTCTCTCACTTCTCACCCCACCACACACAGAACTCCTGTAAGGCCTTTTTACCTTGCCCATGGCCAGTCCTGGAGCTCTGTTTGATCCAGGCCAGGTTCAAATCAGTTGGGAATTTGCCCTAATGGCCCTTCTGGTCACCATTCAGCTTCAGCCARTTTGACTGGGACACAACTGCTTWACCCTGAGTGTTGGGTATTTTCTCCCCTTCCAATGCCCAGACCCCCTGCATTCCCTGATGGTGSYRGGGAACARTGCATTGTACCYAGAGAGAARGTCAAGCCAACAGTACTAAAATGCTGTAACCAAATGGAGAGCAACAATTCCAAGGGATTTAATGCAATATGGGCAATGATCTGTTTTCCTCAGGGGCAAACATCAAGGATATCAAGAACCTGTGTTGCTAGAGGATGGAGTCTCCATAAATAGCAAACACATTGTTCTGCTCCTGCCCCTAGCWGAGCACAGTAAATTTGCTTATCCACTACTAGGCAGAAGGAGTCAGTGGMAACTCAAAGAATCCACAGGATAAAACCTCAGGGGACAGGAATTTTAAAGGAATCCAAAACAACAAAAACTTTTGTGAAGTTCTAAATATCAACGGTTCTTATGGTAGACACTTAAAGTGCACTCAATTACAAACACATCCGTGAGTTGGCAGTGGAAAAATCCAACTCCTGCAGCAGAGATGAGCTGCAGCTGCAGCTGATAGAGAGGGATTCAAATACAAAGAACACTTACGTGATGAAGGCAAGACTGGCAATCAGTTGTGTGCTTCAAAGCAAGAAAGCTCAATCAGTGTGACAACAGGGCCCCATTGTTGGCTCTGCCTTTCTGTTAAAGGGACTTGCTCAGGGGAA
>CADDXX010000615.1:120538-140121 GCA_902810485.1 Alauda arvensis
GCAAAAGCCCTTGAAAAACCTAAAAACAAATATTGGGTTTTGCCTAAACAGAGGCTTATAAACTCATGAGTAGGGGAAGAAAGGACTGAAAAATAATGTAACTTAGCTCACCTGTGAAAGGTGTGGAGTTAATTTGACARTACCTGCAGGCTTTGATAATCTGAGAATTTGAAGTCACATCTCAGCACAGTCTGTCACAGTATTTGTGCTCAGTGTGGGAATCTCTAACAGTCACTGTACCCAAAATTTCCCTGCCCTCTTCCTTTTAGGACCAGGAGTTAAAGGGACAAAATGGTTTCCTTCCACTAATTGAGCCCACCTTGTGAATGTCACTGGCCCTTGGCTGGCTGCAAACTATACACCAGTCCCCTCTGACRGTGATTTTTGGTTTATTTTCCTGGTCACCTCTGTCTGTGACATGAGAATTCACCATTCAACAGGGTCACCTCTCCAGCAGCTTTTGGTGCTTAACCCCCAAACTCCAGCTGCTGAATTTTGCTGTAGTTTAACTCTCCTGGAATAGATTTGCTAGAGGATTACACAGAGTTGACAGAAAGCATGGTAAACAAGAAAAGAGTGGTAATTTTCCCAGTAAAACAAGAAAGAGAGCATTTTTAGGATCTGACTGTAATGGGGTTTGCACTGTTGTGAGAGTCCCTGACAAAATCCTTTAGAGGCAGATCAGGTCTCCATCAAACTCCTTCATTTGAGCTGGTGATCATGAAAACCAGAAATCAGTTTTCAGGGAGGACCCTAAAAGGAGCAAAGTTATTTAGTAAATTATTTTATAATCAGAATATGAKCTGCTTGTGAAGAAAATGAACTTTAACCCAGCCAAAATCAACACACCCCATTTGACAAACTATTCCTCTTAACCATATATTAATAAATTAACCATGTAACCATAATCCAGGCCCTTCTGTGTTGGGCTTAAGATTCTGGTTGTGGTTTAGAGGATTGTCCTGCTTTAGCAAACCTCATCTATCTTTATGCAGCCTTGAAAATTTCAATCTTCCAGCCCATCTGAGAGGAAACAGAGCTGTGCACTGAAAAKAGCATTGGCAGATTGATGGAGGCACATCCAGAGAGCATTTCATGAGTAGCCTCAGGGAGCACAACTTGGTGTAACTTCTGTTTGATTGGGGCCTGGAGGAGGTGCAAATTTCAGCTGCTCAGATCCCTCTGATGTTACCCACCTGTGTCTAGATGTACTTCCAGCCCTTTAAGATAGTGCTGCCTGTTTCATGCAGAGCTGTGAGTGCCAGTTGTGTGACACAACAGACAAAGGCAACACTGAGCAAACATCTGTGGTGCTGTGGTGTGCTCTGCCAGGCTGCTCTCCTGCATTCCTGCAGCTGGAATGTGGGACTGGATCTGGCTCCAGAGTCTCTGAAATGGAGCTGCAGCAAATCTTAGGCCACTGTGGTTTATCTCAATTAGAGTTCTGAGATGCGATTTCATGGGTAGTTCTGTCTTTCTGGCAGTGCTTCCACCAGRAGAAGGGGATGTCTCCCATTCCCTTGGTCTTCCTTAGTTCTGCTTTTTAGAGGTGTGACTTGCTGCTGACCTCCCAACCCTATCTCCTGCCTTGCTCCATTTTCAGTGGATCATTCCATGAAGTCACTAACATGAGAGGAAACAATCCACTTTTTAAAYCCTGAATTTAGTTTCTGCTAAATCCGTGACATCAAACAGCTTGTGAAGGGTTCAACGTGTACCAATACCCACCAGGAGCACAAGTGGGGAGAGGGATGGGGGAGAGGGAACTYCCAGTTGTAATGGGACTGGTAGATGGAGTTACTACAATGGCTCACCACATTTTACTGAGCACAATTCCTGATGCCATCCACTTCTTGCAGTAGGTGTTACCCAAATTATAGGTTGTAGGTTATTGCATGCTTTTTTTGGGGGGGAAGGACAGACATTCTGCAGCTTCTGGCTGGGTAGGACAGCAAGTGCTGATAACTGCAGGCAACAAAACGTGATCAGGAGATCAGAACTGATGGCCACAGAGRGCTGAAATAACTCAGTGCTGACTGGGTAGGTTAAATTTATCAGTTTAGTTACAATGACACATTTTAGTTCAGTTTACAGAATATTTCAGAAGTCCAGGACAGTTTAGTAGAGGCTGATCACACCCACATTGTTATTTGGGAGTGTCAGAACCTGGGTTGGTCAGCTCTGCTTTTCACTGCAGGCTTTCTCKGAACATATTAAAGACATTTCCTTTAAAACGTTCGGCCAAAAAGCCAGACTTTGAATTTAACCTGCATTTCATCTCGGGTACCTTACTCAAGGCTCTCAGTTCTGCTTTTAAACCATCACTTGACTTTCAGACACTTTCCAACTCATAAGCTGACATGGACTCTAGAGCTTATCTTTTGGGATTGGTATTTTGTCCTGCTGCTCTTAAAATATTGATGTTTATGAACTTTAAAGTTTTTTTTTTTAAAGGTAAGATAAGCTGCAGAAACAATGCTTAAATTCAATAACTCAAGGCTGGAAAGCAATTCATATTTCGTTTTTCAAACATCTACCAGCAGTGAATTTCTCTCTTGTATATTATATTTTTAGCTGTCAGTATCAGACTCGGTGTCAGTGCCAGGCAAACTGTGACACCAACTAGACTTTTAAGTGTGATCTGTAATCCAACCTAAGAAGTTCTAAGCTGAGACTTCCYACTGCATTATAGCTGTATCCATGCATTTATCATTTAGAAAAAAAAAACAAAACAAAACAGCCTGTAATGTTTTATTTCAGTAAACTGAAGTGACAGTTTTCAACAATTCTGAAACAAATCCATTCCCAGTGAGGCACAAAAAGTTTGAACATTTCCAAAGTTCTTGGTCCACCTCTTGTGTTATTTAAGGAACATTCTTAAGCTAATGATGCCTGGGGAATCTTTTAAGCAGGCTTCTCCTGCGGGCTGATGGACACAGGCACGTGGCTTCCTCCCTTGCCAGGCCTTGGCGGGTCTGGCAGCAGAACAATTAACAAACAAGGGGAGAGTGCTTTCATTAGGGAAATTAGGATGTGTCTTCCTCTCTTCTCTAAACATTTGGGGCTGCTTTTGTCCCCACCTYTATCTATTCAGACAGGCAAAGTCAAGCCAGATGGAGCGTTCAGGAGAATCTTGGTTTTTACTTTACTTTCTAAACTTCTAGAGAACTATTTTGAAATAGGAAGATGAAATAAAATTCTGCTTTTATGAGCACTGAAAAGATGACACCYCTTCCTTTTTCTTAATGCTGTTCTTGATGAGGCACCACATTTCATTGGCTTCTTTGACTGCCTGGTTTAAAACAACTCAGTTCAATGTTTGGCATCGTGTATACATGGTTTATGTTGTTTTTCTGTAGATGCATTATTCATAACTACATAAAGCACTTGGGCTGCTTTTTTTTCCATTATTCACTCAGTTTTATGAGGTCTTTTTTGTTGCTCCTAACCTYCATTCTGACTTTTGGCTACCAGAACAAGATTACAAGCTGGATGTAAATATTTATTTTTCTGTTCATTGTTTTTGAGTTTGTTTGGCTGAACAAAATCAGCTTCAGCMCTGTTTCCTGGGGGACCCCTTGTGTCCCTTTTGGATTTTCCCCATTCCTAGCTTAAATATTTTTGTATGACTTTCATTTGGTACATTTGAATAGAACAAGTATCTTTGCAGGATGAGTTCTTCAAATCTCAGCAATTTCCCCAATTCATAGTAAATTTAAGTCTCTCTTCACTCCACCACCATCTCRTTGCTGCTTTGAGACTCTGGATCTCTCTCTGCCTTTGAAGCTTTGTGTTTGACAGCATTCTGGAGAATAAGAGTGTGCAGGTTGTCCTTATCCTGAGGTCTGAGTCCACCTTTCCCATCCAACACGAGGTAGTTTATTCTGCAGCCACAAATAGAGATGTCCTTGCACCTAAAAATTGAATCTTCCATTCTTCCTGCCTGCTGCTCCCTATCCATGAAAATCCAGAGGGTTCTCTGACATCAGCCTGTGTCTTCTCAGATACTGCAGCCCCACTCTCAGCTGAGTGCCCTCATTCCCTGAGCCTCCATGGGCTGAGTGTGTTCAGGTTTCACCTGCAAGGTCACAGCTGTAGGACAAATCTTACAGCAGGACACCTTTTCCTTCAGTTTTGCTGATAATGTTGCAGTTTTTTGTTGGCTGTGATGTGCTGCTAATACTTTATAATCCTRGAAGATCAGCTCATCTTTCTCTGGCAGATTGCACAGATTTCAGACTTTTGTCTGTCTCTATTTTAGGAAGTGCACAGCTTGTTTTGGGAGCTACCCCAAAATAGTGTTTGCTCATATGCATATGTTTACCTGCCTGCCTAGTGATTTCCATCTCCTTGCAGGCTGTGTTGTTCAGTAGCTTTGGAACTTAAAATAATTCAGGTAAAGCTGATGTCTGGGGGGATTAACTAATTCTTCACATAATTGCCTTCATAGATATAAGGTTAAAAAATTGTCAGTGCTAAGCAACTGCAATTACAATTAGCTCTGTCATTTGAGGGTTTGTTGCATGARCTCCTCTAACACCCAGTGTATTGGTAGATTTTGTGTTAATTCCCTGACTAGGTCTAATGAATGGMAATATGGCCTTGCAGATTTAAGAACTGAGAAAAYCAAACCTACATGAAGAAACAGACTTTCTTTTCAGTGTATCAATATAAACTCTGTTGCTTATGCACAGGTTCAGTGTTACCTGTGAGTTTGGTGTGTGAGGTACACAGAAGATGCTCACTTAGTGTGCAATTTGAATATGAAGTCCAGATTCTGATAGTCTGACCCAGAGACTCATTTGCATGATGGACTCTTGACCCCTTTTAGTGAGAAACAGACTCATGCAAGATGCAATTAACCTTCCTGTTCACATCCACACTGGGCTTGCTTTACATAAATAAAACACAGATGGGAAGAACACCCTAAAATACCATCAGGGTGAGCTGTTTCTTTGATTATACTGATTATATGTGGCTTGTAGTTGATTCATGTACATTAATGTACACTCATGTGCGYTCATGTCCATAATTTTCATTTGGATTCTTGGAAAAATTTTTGGTAAGGTAAATTCCACTGGTTATGATTAGGTTTTTATTGCAAATGGTACAGTAGAATCAAATCCACCACAGATCTTGTCCTACAGTTGAAAATTTAAGGTCCTGGTGAGTGCTGTAACACACARTTTGGATGGGTTGTAGTGTAAAAGAAAAGCAGTCTCCATTGTCAACAGGTTGGAGTGTGAAAGAATTTGTGTTCTTCATCCAGAAATAATTAGAGGAAGAGTAAATAACTTTGTTGTTCTAGCTTCAGTTGCAGTCAAACAAAGTCACCAGATTTAGAATCGCTTGATTCCATCTCCTTTACCTCCAGTGGGAGCACACACAAGTGATTCATATGTAGATATTTACATGAAAATCTCATTTTGGATAGTTTAATCTTTAAAGGATATCATACACCACACTGAGATTTCAGTTCCTCATTCCAAATTCACARGCAACATGCATSCCTGTTAACTGGCTAATCAACACTTCTAAAYAYCAGGGTACTTTGCTAATGTTCTGGAACACAGCTTTTAATGAATTAATGGAATTCCACATCCATCCTTTCGTGAAGGGCTCCTGTGCATATGCAAATGAGTGTCTATAGGCAAACAGATGACAGTGAAATCACTTGAATATTGAATGGCTGTGTCTGAATGTTCAGTCCATGTTATTGACACACAGTGCTGCTGATTTGCTCTGTGACCATTCACTGTTCAGGGCAGCTAATACTGATAAAGCTGATTGTCAACAGAAAGAGTTTAGAATAATTTCTAAGTACATTTCCATCTCTTTTAAGTCTGAGTTGTTTGTTTATTTGTGGGGTTTTTTTTTATTTTTTTAGCAGGACAAAATAACTTTCAAATCATTAATGACAAGGAAATCTCTCAATGCAAAAATACTTCCTGTTGTGGTGGGTGGGTTTTCTATAAATGCACAATATCCTCTCATATGCAACAGCTTCAATTCTAGATTGAGAGAATGAAAATGCTGAAAACAAACAAAGTGAAGTGCTCAGGCAGAGTAAAATTCAAACAAAATGGCAGTGGCAATGGTCCTTAGGAACAAAACTAATCAAGCAATTATACTTAATGGAAGTCTTAATTGGCTCTGTGCATCTTCTAAAATTGTAAACCTTGTACCTTACATTGTATTCCTTTTAGGTAAATAGGTTAGCAATTAAACACAATTAATGTATCTCAGTTTTTGTAGTGGCTGTGGAACAATATTTGCACAGCACTTACTCTGCATTAAGTTTCTTAAAGTCATGTTTCAAGAGATAGATTGAAAAAAAAGAAAAAAAGCAACAAGATTACCATCCTGAGTTGGAACAAATCACACTTAATACTGTGTGGATTAATTCAGATTTTGCTAATCCAATGAAAGTCATCTATAATGGAGACTCAAAACAAAGAAAATCCACTTTTCTTCTTAGTAAGTCTCCTCCTGCCCCAAATATTTAAGCCCCTTATGCAAGGTTAAAATTTTAAGAATATAGAATCTTTCAGACTTAGAAATACCTTTTTATGAAAATACACTTTAGTAGAAAATGTGTAGAATCTAGTGGAAGAAGTGTCAAAATAAAAATCTAGTAATTTCCATTCCGTCACTACCAGCTGTCAGTCCAAGACAGTTCAATATTTGAGATATGGATAGTATCAAACCCTGTTCTCTGAGTTGGTTGGTTGTTTTTTTTTCCTTAGTCAAAGCTTTAAGATATAAATAAACACAAATTATTTCAACCTTGACATTGACTTTTGCTGTGAGCACAGCACATCCACCTTCCTGCCTCAGCCTGTGGGCTCCAGAGAGAGTACATCAAAGAACTTTTCTTCTCAGAGGGAAGAAAATATGAAAATTCCTGTGTTTTGAGAATGTTCATTGTCATGAGAAATACCTTTAACATGAATAGAAATGCACTGTCAGACTGGGGCTGTGGCATAGCCTCTGCTAAGGAGCCAGAATGGTTTTCTCTTGGAAGAGGACAATTCAACACCTGTTTCAGAAAAGCCTGCTTCTCTTGCAAGAACAAATTTGGGTCTTGAGGACCAGTAGACCAATGGGATGGCACAGACAGGAGCATGCAAACATGGGTGCATGTACAAAAAAGTCCCTACACCTTCTACGTAGCTGTGACTGGAAATGATGAATGTTGGTCTAGATACTGCAGATCTCACTGGAAAAATATTCCAACTCTACAAATATTTGTGGAAGTGAAAGAAAACGTGTTAGAAAGCCTCGAGTTCAAAGTGGCCTTACTGATTGCTGTTCCTCTAGTGTTAGCCAGGAAGCTCATCGTGGTTTGGGCTCAGTCTGTGCATAAAGACATCTTTACAATCGCAGAATCATTCAGGCTGGAAAAGCCCTCTCAGGTCACTGAGTCCAACCATTGCACCAGCACTGCCAAGGCCACCACTGAACCACGTGCCCAAGCACCACATCTACACATTTCTATTCCTTTTTTAGCACTTTCAGGGATGGTGATTCCACCACTGCCCTGGGCAGCCTGTTCCAGTGCCTGATCACCCTTTCTGTCCCTGATATCCAGTCCAAACCTCCCCTGGCACAACTTGAGGTCATTTYCTCTTGTTTTATCCCTTCTTACCTGGGAGAAGAGACCAACCCCCACCTGGCTACAACCTCCTGTCAGGTGTCTCTGTGTAGATGTCCACATATGGGTTGGACATCGAAGACATTGCAGGCAAACAGATTTAAGTCACCAGATCCTTAGAATYCCTTGATTCCATCTCCTTTGACTCCAGTGGGAGCATAGGCAAGGATTTCATAAGTAGGTATTTACATGAAAGTACTCATGAGAATTTCATTTTACATAGAAATCTCATTTAAGATGGTTTAATCTTTGAAGGCTATCRCACACCATGCTGAGATTTAAATTCCAAATTCACAGACAACRTGCATCCCTGTTAACTGGCTAATCAACACTTCTAAATACCAGGGTACTTTGCTAATGTTCTGGAACACAGTTTTTAATGAATCAATTAAATTCCACATCCATCATTTTGTAAAGGGCTGTTCTCTGTCATTTTGAAGCCATTCCTCCATGTCCTGTTACTACATGTTCTTCAAAAATCCTTTCTCCATCTTCCCTGTAGGCTCCCTTCAGGCACTGGAAGGCCACAATTAGATCTCCCCAAAGCCTTCTCTTCTCCAGGCTGAAAAATCCCAGTTCCCTGTCTCTTTCTGAGGGGAAAAGTACATGATGGAACCTATCCAGGTTCCACAACCTTATTCCCCACAAATGTGAGCACATGAGGAGGCAAATGGAAATTTTTATGTGGAGGCTAAACAGCCTCTGTATCAAAAGCTGACTAAAAATAGACATATTTGAGTTGTTCTTACCCCAAGATAATGGAGAAAATGTATTTAGAAAGATTTCTCTTGAATGTAAGTTGAATACTTAACCTTAAGTGTGCTTGATGCGGCATAAATGTTTAAAARATTGGCACTTCCAGGCTGTCAGTCAAAAAGCAGTGGGGAGGGTGGATAATCTGCTGCAGGACCCTGCAGAGCTGCAGGCCAGGGGCTGAGTGCTTGGAAAGCTGCCTGGGGGTGCTGGTGACAGTGGCTGAACATGAGCCAGCTGTGCCCAGGTCACCAAAAGGGCCAATGTCACCTGGCCTGACTCAGCTGCAGTGTGGCTGCAGGAGCAGGGCAGGGATTGTCCCTCTGTGCTGGGCACTGGTGAGGCCACACCTCGAGTGCTGTGTCCAGTTCTGTGCCTCATGACAGGACATTGAGGGGCTGGAGAGAGTCCAGGGAAAGGAACAGAGCTGGGGAAGGGTCTGGAGCACCAGGAGCAGCTGAGGGAGCTGGGAAAGGGGCTCAGCCTGGAGAAAAGGAGGCTCAGGTGGGACCTTATGGCTCTGCACAAGTCCCTGCCAGGAACATCCAGGAAAGAGGGCAGCTGAGAGTGGGTTGAGTGTCCAGCTCAGTTCCTTTCTCTGGACATGCTCCAGCACCTCAGTGTCTCTCATGAACCTCAGACTAAGATCAGGAAGGTCCCTSCAGTGCTGGTGTCTCTGTGGTTACTGACACTTCGGTCTATTAATTCTCCAAGTATCCCCCTCTCTACTAACACTGTAACATTTATGTTCTTAACTTCTCATCTACTCACAAAACCTGAACTGTTAAACTGTCAGAACTAATTCTGGCTTTGGCCACTGAGCATTCCTCCAGATGATTTTTGGAAGAGTATGGCTGTCAGAAAGCAGCAGAGACTTTGAGCAGACAGCTTCCCTGGATTTGGAGTCAGGAGGGTTCACTAGCACAGACATGAATCCTGGATAACCACAACTGTGGAATAACCCTGGATAACCAAAGACCAGTCCCAAGGATGGTTAATTTACTATTGCAGATGTGGTCATTATGCATCACTGATCAAACAGAGCAGAAGAGGGAAAATTGTTTACCATCCTGAAGCTAAATAACCCAAGCCATGATTCTTGCTTTAATATGTATTTAATCCCTCTGCTGTGCCATGTATCGTGCATCTTCTAATGAGTTTCATCTTCTCTCACACCAYTTTAAAGCTGCTAATTAATCTACCTACATAATTGGCATTCCCACAAGTTCCAGGCTGTAGTATGCACATCCATACATGGGTTTTTATATTTCAGAGAGATATTTGGGCATTTTTGAGTGTTGTGTGCCCTTTCCTACTGAGTGCCACACGTATCTTTTCTATCCTGTGCTCTGTAAATATTACAAAGACCTTCACAAGTCCTTTGATGTGTTACAAATATCCACCTTGTTAAAGTTACTGTGTTAARCTCATTATTTCAGGTGCACAGCTATGACAATTAAACTTGTCATCTGTTCAGCTTCCATGGCATTCATTTCTGTACCTCTCCTTTCCTCTGTGCCAACCACCTTCTTAAAAAAAATTGGAGTAATCATTTTTGTTTGGCTTTTGAGCCATGCTTTGCTGACCAGACTTTTGAGCTCTATAACATTTTGTAAAAAAAAAAAACCCACAAAATAACCAAGAATGATGGTTTATAATTATAACATTCAAAAGTAAACAGAATAAATCAGCATTCAGCTCTTAATTGTTCTCTCTGCATTAAAACTGCCCGCTGTCATTTATACTTCCCTRAAGATTTCAGTTCTAGTGCTGTTTTACATTTCTTCTGGATCATGGACCAAGGAACTGCACATCCCAATTATGAAAAGAGTTATATGTTCAATTTTCCTTGTATCAGCAGCTCTGCAGTTGACGTATTTTACAGCACTGAGTTGTAAGACAGACAAGCAAATGACAAGGGAACAATGTACAAGAGRCTCATATTCAGTTTAGTCCTCAAGTGTGAGATTATCCTGCAGACATTGCTGAAGAGAAATCGTTTTGTAATGAATGTCTCTGGATCCACTCACATATAATGTTRCTACATAATCTTGCTAATAAGTGCATGAGGCTCCCTTTTAAAATATTTACATTTTTWAAATCAAATATGTCTGCTGTGGGACTTGTTTGAAAACCCATTGCTTCAGTGACTGGAGAGGTTTTTTGTTTCAAAGTGAGTGCAGTCATTGCCAGTTTCTTAATTTTAATGCCAACACAGTTGTTTAACTTTTTTTTTTTTTAATTTTTAAAATAATTTCTGGTTAAAAATACTGATCTTGTAAACCAGGTTTTACAGAAAGTCTGTGTTTTGCAAAAGCAAAGAAAGAAAATTCTGGTTGTGTCAGACTCTGTTTCATGATTATTTAGCAGCTCCTGTATACACTTGTCTCAGTGAAATAATCAAGATAAGAACTGCTGATAAGCTGGCTGAGAACCTCAGGAAATGCTGTGTGGGGATGACAGGAAGATAGAGTACAGGCCCAGTGAGCAGCATTGTTGTGATGATACAAGTGGAAATGTAAATACAGGAGAAGAAGGGTAAAATTTCAGATGTTTTAGCAAATATAGGAAGTCAGTGTCAAGGGGAAGAAAAGATGGAAGTCAGGGCCAATATCCTTCAAACACTAAAAATAGGAGGAGGAAGTAGAGGATATACTGACAGCAAAGGGAATTGGGGCAAATACCATAGTGCATGCAGTTGTATCAAAAGAAGCAGAAATATTATCAAAATAAGAAAAAAATTATAGTACTATTCACATAAAAAATTTCATTTCTGTATATAAGGGATTAAGAAGTGAACCTTTCTGAACCTTTAGAGGGAGAAGACTATGAAAGCCTGTGCAAGGCAGTGCAGAATCAAGAGCAAACCCCCTCCAAAAGCTCAGAAACAAAGCAGTGGCAAGGGAAATGTGTTCAAYAGCAAATCCAGGTGTGTGGCTCTCTGCAACCTGCACTTTGCACAGCACAATAGTTCCCAACCAGCACAAGAGCAGAACTAGAACAAAATCAATGCAGCAGCATCCCCTTTTCTTCCCTTACCACTGAGCCAAGCACTGAAAATTCAGAGCAGCCCTGAGTGATAAACATCTCTCCCTCTATAAATGACTGGCCCGTTGCTAATGGCAACAACTCTGTTCCTAAAGTTAGCTGAGCCTCTTGCAGTGGCAAATTCGATGTCCTCACATAACTTGCAGGGTTCAGCTCATCRGTTTTGCCAGCTCCTGCAGCCATACAACTGCATTTAAGCACAAACTTTTCCTTTCTCTTTGCACGATGTTTATCAAAGAGAAATGCAGTTAAGAGCCTGAGTGACAGGATCCTGCATATGGAAGTGGAATCCACATTTAGCCTTGCCATTTTATCCCATTTGGTGCCATGTTTTTGGTTTTTTTGTTTTAAATAATTCCCTACTCTACTGTAGGACAGATCMTTTAATTCCAGATACAGATGGGTGGAAGTAATTCATCCAAATTATGGGACACAGCTAAAAGAGGACTTAGGACTGAACCATGTGTTACTTAGGGTTTCAAACTGTGGATAGCAGATGTTTGCTGGGATGATGTGAAGTGAGAGGCAAACATTGCATTAATTTATGGTTGTAGYTTTGCAAAAAGATGCACGCCATATCCAACCTCTGGGGTAAATGAGAAGTTAAAAATAATCCTTTGTCCTGATTTGTGAGCCTTACTTTTGGTTTCAGAGACCCTTTCAYCAAAGTCATCAGGAGAACTAAAGTTTCTTGCACAGGAATTATTTAGGACCAGTTTGGAATGAGTTTTGTGAATGTCTTGTGGTGTTTGGATTTAGTTTTGAGTTCCAATAGTTTAGAAAATTGTGAGTCATAAACAAGATATGAGCTGTTGCATTAAACAGTGCTTAAAATTTCCTTTAATGAACTAATTTCAAATTTCACGTTGAAATTTTTTAAAAGAAAAAACTGCATTTCACAAAAAAGAAACTTTTCCTTGTAATTACAAAACTATGGAAATAATTAATTCCAGCCATCCTATAATCATGGAATCATTTAGGTTGGGAAAGRCCTTTAAGACCACCAAGTCCAACCCTTGACCCAGCACTGCCAAGGCCACCACTRAACCCTGTCCCCAGGTGCCACATTTAAAAGGWTTTTGAACTCTTCCAAKGATGGTGATTCTGCCATCATATGATGGTGACAAAAAAGATAAATGGGGAAAAAYGTCAAAGTATCTGTTCATAACCTTTACAATATTGCACTTGGAGCTTCATAAACTGTAGAGATAAAATACAAATGATTGCTTTTCTTCCTTTATGGCTTTTCAAAGGAAGGCGTAATTACCTAAAGTCAACACTGATTGTCCCACTATAAAAATTATTACAGTGACAAACCTGGAGCCTTAAAGAGAGTCAGGAGCTGGGACAATAAAAGCACAGCACACAGGGGTACCTGCTCAGAGCTGTGCATCAAACCTAAACTGATTTCAGGGAAAAAACACATCAATGTGTTTAATAACTCTGGGTTGGACACCTCTGTTCTATTCTGTGCAGTTTTRTGCCACAGAAATGGCCAGAGTGTCTGGGACTCTGTTTGCTAAAGACAGTTTCATGCACCCACTTCCAGCTGCTGTTTCTGAGTGTGAGACGTGGAGATGAGGGCTGGGGAAAGGTAAAACAATTTGGAAAATCACAGAAGGGTTTGGTTTGGACAGGATGTTAAAGCCCATCTCATCCCACCCCCTGCCATGGGCAGGGACACCTCCCACTATCCCAGGTTGCTCCAAACCCTGTCCAACCTGGCCTTGGACACTTCCAGGAGTCCAGGGGCAGCCACAGCTCCTCTGGGCACCCTGTGCCAGGGCCTCACCACCCTCACAGGGAAGGATTTCTTCTGCAAATCTAACCTAAAGTAAGTAAGGACATCCTCTTTTTCAGTAACAAGGCATGGTGAGTTTTTATGCAGGTTTTACACAGTCTGAGGTGTCTGCACCTAAAGCAAAAGGAGCTGATAAATAAGGTCATGGATGCTACCAGAAAGCTCTGTGAGCTTCACAAGCTTTTACCTCTTGTCTCTGAGACACTTTGCAGCTGTTTCTGCTTGTGCAGCACACTTCCTGCCAGGTAAATAGGAATCTGCTCCCTATAATGCTTTGCAAGCATTATTTGCTGCCATAAAATGTGAATAAAAGCATAAAATATGGAGGAAGATATAATTTTATAGTGCATTAAAAATAATAAAAAAAAATTAACAAGCATGACAGGTTAACATTTTACAAGCATCAAAGGAGCAGGTGAATTATGGCTTTCTAGGCAGCAGAACAAGCTGTCTTGTGTTTAGCCTTGGAGCTCTTTATTTTTCCAGACCATTTCTAATTAGAGTCTTGAAAATTAGATCCTGCTAGCAAACCCCTAAATTACAGGGAGTAAAGAGGGGATTCATTTCAGATATTTTTCCAGTACAGGACTTTTGAGCCTGACACACTGTTCTGCATACAAAGCACTGGAGCTGTACAGGTACAGAATGATCATAAGCAGTAAAAGAAAAAGAAAGTGTAGGTGTTAAAAAGAGAGAGAAAATAACAGTTCCCCATGCAGGTAACCTTTTGAGTTCATTTGCCAAAGGAGGAATTGCCATGTTGTGCATAAAGCCAAGAAAACATGGGGGGTTTTTTTTAGAAAAAAAGGTGAAATTCCACATCAGTGTGCATAAGAACCGAGGTGCTCAAGATCAAGAACTAAAAAAAATCATGTTCTAAGCCAGGAAAGGGAAGAGGAAAGGAAAAGGGCAGATGGAACAGGTAAAGGGGAAAGAGTGACAAAGAGAAGGAAAAAAAAAAGCCAAAAGCTTCCTTKTGTCTAGAATAAAAACCATAAAACCTTACATTGATAAGATATAATCTGGGCCAATGCACCATYTCAAGCAAAAAGCAGGGTGTCTTGGGCAAATCTTCCTTTTTACTGACATCTCACATAGGGTGTAAAGTTTTATATTATCCCTATGAAGAAACAAGAAAACATCTGCCTCTAGATTGTGTTAATCTGATCCAGGGTGATTCCTTTGGGAACTGAGGTGTATAAAGCACGTGATTAAATATCAGCTTCTTAGCAGAGGACACAGGAGGGAAGTTCAGTCATCTGAAATCAGTGGCACAGGTTGTCAGTGTGTTTTAGTTCAGTGAGGTCAGTGCTKCTCCAGGATTCCAGGGGGTTCTTTGCTTTCTTGGTGACCTGTTACTTTACAGTCAGCGAATTCTCTGGTGTCAGTAAGAATATATAGTTTTTGCAGTACATGGAAAAAAATTGGGACTCTTCCTCTCAAGATTTTTGGGTTTTTTTGAGAGTTTGTGAGAGTTTTTACTATGTAAAAAAAAAAAAAAAGGAGGACCAGAGATATTGGACTAAAAATAATTAAAAGGAAAATACATTGCTGAACTGCAGRAAGTTCTCATCTGGGGAAGATGGAATGGGTAAGGAATTCACAAAGGGCAAGTCAGTGTCTTTTGTCTTATTCCATCTGAGAATCAAAATGAAGAATGGGCTCCCAGAGCAACAAGAAACACAACAATGTAAAGGCAGGGAAAAAATTGAGGGGAAAGATCCATGAATTTTTTTTTTTTTAACAAAGTGGTAATTTCAGCACTGCAACAGAGATGGGAAATGGCTCTTGGRGCAATTCAGTCTTGAGATTTTGGACATCTGGCCTCGGTGGATTCAGAGAAGACAGAGGAAGGTTTCTACTTCAAGAGGGGACAGCCCAATAATAACATTGTCTGGTGTTCATCAGAATTGTTCCAATAGTACCAAGCTTTGTGCTCTGAAACTGTCACTCAGAAGCAAATTACAGCAGTGACAAGCTTGACAAGCTTTTGGTGCCCATTTGATGGGCAGAAGTGATAACATTTATGAGTGGTTCAAAAGGTGCCATTATTCTGGTGAGTTGAACCAAACATTGCAMAAATGAAATGGTAAAAGGAGACACAGGCAGGAGGAGGAAAATTGTTGGTGCCAGACATTGGCCTATTAACACAATTTCAATTACATTTACATTTCACTCCTGGTAGAAGATCCAGCACAGAAAAAAACAAATAAATAATTACATTACTCTTTTTTTCCTTTCTTGTTTTTTTTTTTAGCAGGAAGGGAGATAATCTCAGACCATATTGATTGAATAGAAATAAGGAAAATAGAAATAAGGAAAGAGTTCCATTGAATGTGCTACAGAAAGAATTGAAAGACCAGAAGATTTCAGTAGGGCAGGGAGATGGAAAAATCTGTGAAAGTTACAGTAAAGCAGAAAGGACAGCTGACACCTGTGTTTAGCAGAAGAAAGAGTTTACACCAAAGGCAGAGCATTGTACAGGACCATRCCACTTTCCCAGAAAAATAAAAATTATCTGAGGAATTTTGGCCTTAGGTAGAAACAAATCCTTACTTCTATTATAATAGAAAAAAATTGGTATGGACAGAATGTTGAAAATCTTAACCAAAAATCATTTTTACAGTTTAGATAATAATTTTTTAGTCAATCTAATAATGGGTATTTGTAAAKGCAAATGAAAATATATACAGGAATGCATCATAAGATGTTTGTGATCAGTATCCAGGTGAGCTGGAGAAAAAGAAAGTCCTTGGAACAATATAATGCAAAGTATTATGTTTTCCTACTGAGCAAACAGCAAAAGAAGGTCAAGGATGCATCAGAAGCAAAAAGACAAATTACTGAGGAGATGTAGCCATGTGTCTTTATGGGAATRGAAGAGCTGCCAAGAGAATATGAAATCAAACTTGTGTCATCAGCAATTCCAGCGCAGCCTCTGACCTCTGTATTTTCCTTCTAGAGAAGGTAAAAAAAGAGCAAAAGAGAATGAAAGACATGAGGGGTATTTGACAGATAAAAAGTGCTTAAGGACTCATATGCAATGAAAGCCCCAAAGCTCAGCAGAAAATTAGCATATGTATGTGGGGAAATAAAACAAGCTTCTTATATTAGCTTGTTTATCAGGAACCAAATACTCCCAAAGTTATGTACTTTGAAAGTCCTCTTGGCCTCTCTCCTCCCCAGCTTTTTTCATGGAAGAATCTCAGCATTAACTGTATTCATCATTCTGTTTGGAAGGCACTGGTGTCAGCTGGCTCCCAGTCAGCATCACTCTAGCAACAGAAAAATTTCTGAAAAAGAAATCTAGGATGCTGCCAGGGTTGCTTGGCATCCTGTGCCAGGCAGAAGATGTGTTGGTTTATGACAGAAATAAAACTGAGGGTGATGAATTTTGAGGCAGCTTCAGCAAGCCTTGCTCTGAATGAGGCTGCTACCTGTGGAAAGGAGCAGATGAATGTGTGCTGTTCATTATTAAGGGATGGAAGTTGTGGTGAGCCACTGTGCTTGTGCAGCTCCAGGAAAAGCTCAGCAAAGTTTGGGAATGCAGCAATGTTTCAGTCACCASAAAGAAGCAGATTTTGGAAAAGAAGTGACAAGGTCATTTAACATAATTAAAGAAATATTGATACATCTTCCTCTTCAGTGCAATGTTCTGTATTCTGCCTGTGATGCAAAGGCAAGGGATGCAGAGTTCTTCAGTGCATCTATACCTAAATCTGTCTCCATCAAGGAAAACCTGTCTGGAGACAAAAAAAACTCACACCCTGTAGTATCCATATTAAAAAAAAAWATCAGAGAAATCAAAAAAATGGTACATTCCAGCATGTGTAGGCTGCTGAGAAACTCACAGAGACCTGCAAAAGGCCCAGGCTTTACATTCTTGGCAGTTTGATAACACCCAAACAGATTGAAGCATCTCAGCCCTTAGAGAACTCACATTCAACAAATAACTTTGTCTTTTAGTTTCAGAGACTCTGATCAGGGAGGGTTGCTTTCTTTTAATCTTTGTTAGCAGCAAATAGTCTCAGGGAAAGTCTTTGCTAAGCAGAAACTCATGTGAAAGAAGAGACTTTTGGGGAAGGCATCTTCAAAATACTGACTCTACCGTACCCTTTCAATCAATATAAATCACATTTATTAATTTTTTATTAGTTAATTATTTATTCAGTGTGAATCAGATGAACTCAGTGCTGCCCAAGAGGAGAGAACCTGGGGGACGAGATGCCAAACAGACCAGTGGCCACAGTGTTACACTGGGATTGTGGGATGGAAGCATCGTGAATCCTCTGAGGTTTCAGGAGAGCTGCTCTCCAAAATCTGCCAGAGCACAAACAATGGCATGGCATGCSTGCAGCAGTTTGTGGGGTTTGGCTAGGATGGTTCCAACCTAAGGAACAGCTGGGAAGAATTTAATGTGGGAGGAAAAATAAGCAAACAAGGATGAATATCCAAACACGCCCCCATGCCCAGGAAACAGTTGCTAATATCATGAATCTCTGCAAAACTGCCTGAGAGACCTGGGCAACAGGCAGCAACAGCTTTTTTTGCTGTTAGTCTGATTTTTTTGAGAGGACACACACATGCATTATTGTATGTTTTATTTCTCCATCCACACAGACTTTATTTTCATGGTTGTCAGCTGCACAGGTCATGCACAAAAACTAAAGCTATTTCTTGCCAGGTATGAAATTCCTGAAATCTTCATAGAAGGCTGTGAGSCTTTATTAGCACCTCTGAACTCCTCAGCAAAGAGAAGGCAGAATTGCACATGCTTAAGGGAACAGAAACAAAAAGGTAAAAATCAGGAGAAGCTGAGTGTACAATTATGAGGTATTGATCACCTGTGTCTGGAGTCTCTCCAGTAGAACTGGTGATAAGTATATTAGGAATGGCTCTACTTGAAGCACTCATTAATCTTAAACCTCACAAGTCCAACCAGAAGGAACTCTTGGAGCAAAATCCCAAGATACAAACTTGGCCACTGTAATGGTTGACTGAAAAAAAAAAAAAAAAAGGAGAACCACTATTTTTTTTTCTTTAAAAATCTTAGAAATGTTTTGGTATGCTTTGTCAGAGCTCTTGTGATGGCTGCAAWGGTTTTTCTTCAAAGGAATGAAGTGCTACCTTCTTACTTCCTACTGCAGGGAAGAGAAAATAGCTAAGTTGTAGTGGTGCCAGGAGGCAAAAGCCAAGAGGGGTGTCCTGCCCCCAGTCTCTCTCCACATCTTGAGGGGGATCATCATGGGATCAGTGCCCATGGAACTGATCCAACCTAGTCTAAGTTCAGAATTCAATTCAGATGTATTTCTATGGCTGGATGAGAAGATATGCCTGTGGAGATAGCTTTGAGTTGTTTGAAATTGTTTTTTTGCTTTAAGAAGGCAGAACACATTTTTACATGGTGGGAAAAAACAATCTCCCAATTTACTTCATGGGTATATCAGTTAATATTATGTGTTCGTTGTACCAGCCATTAACTCCCTTACAAATGAAATTCCTTGGGCTTTTTCTTTGAATGATGAGATGTAAAAAACCTGTTCAAAAACCCCTGTCATCTCCTAAAGTAAACAGARCAGTATGCACTTGAATTTAAAACAGCACACAAAATGTCAATCATTGAAATTAGAGATCTGTTGCATGSAAAATTTTATGCATAAAACGAAACAGTTCTGAAGCTCTGGGTGATATAAAATCTTCCCGTGCATAGTCACACAGTTAGAAATTTGTGATTTAAATGTATTGTTTCTCCTTTGTCTTTCTATTTTGTTTAAGTGTCATATTCAGTCTTATGTATTTAGATGCTTGGCTCTGCACTGGTTTATCAATATTTCTCTTCTGCTTCGTGGGRATTTCCTCACAAAGACTGATACAACATATACCTGCTGTCTGGATAAACACATTTCTATTCTTTTTTTGTATATTTTATTTTATGTCTTTTGCCTTAGCTTTTAGACTGTGCAGGCATAGCTTTGCRCTGCTCCAGGAAATTGAAGTGCATTTTCTTTGTGAATTTTGTAACCACTGGTTTTGTCTCTTTGGGAACAAGGAAAGGCTAGAGGGTTCCTCCAGAGAAAAGGAAGTTCTGTTATAAATGACATACAGAAAGATTGATTTGCTTAACTATTTTTTTTGTCTGTTAAAAGGAAATATATATCCTCATTTTTCACTTGCAATCCACCAGCACCTGCAAATCCCAGTCCTGAAACAAGCCCCAGCTCTGTTTGGCAGGGGGGTAGATCCTTTYTGCTCTTTTTTGGAGAACTGGTGTAGAACAGATTTGGTTATTGTGCTCCATGGCAATTTTGATATTTGTCAACTGGTGCC
>CADDXX010000615.1:141001-155147 GCA_902810485.1 Alauda arvensis
CCTCCCCTGGGCTCCAATTGCAGATCCCTACCTCAAATACACAAAACCTGGCTGGGGCTGGTGCTCCAGACCTCAAGGAMAGGTGAGCTGGGCTGACGTGGCACAGGGAAGGGGTGAGTGGCTCCCATTCCCACATGGATTATGGCTGATGTGTTCCAGAGGGAAGCTGAGCTGGGCAGTGTGACTGYCCCCTGCAGTCAGAGACCTGAGCACAGCCTGGTGCTTTTCCTGGCCTTGGGTCAAACATTTCCTTTGTACAGAGTATCATATTTGCTTTTCATAACCTGCTTTTATGCATTTCGAAGTGCTCAGCTGAGGGCACTCTTTGTTCACCTTCATTTTTTCACACCTCTTGAACACTTTTGCTATTTCTGCCTCCTTTTCTAAGCCCAGGGGTAAAAGTGCTACAGCCCCTGACTTTTCAGCAAGCWGATCATCCTCCTGGCCTCAGTGCTTTGTATTCCTGATGGGATATTCAGGGTGCTCACAACAYCAGGTCTTGCAGGTTTGCCTTGCAGCAGACTAAATGAAACTGGACAGGTAAAGAACCACAAATGGCAGCACTGCTGAAAATAAAAAAATCTCTAGTTTCCTTAAACTCTGAAACTCCCTGTTTTGCTTTAATTCAGTTTCTGTGGTTTGCTATTTGCATAATTATGTCCTTCATGCTTTCAGCATTGAATGTCTCATAGGTGGTGTTGGGGAGGAAGGAGTGTGAGTTATTTCCCCAATATGGAGAGACAAAGGGGTTTTTTCCTTGACCTTGTTACTTTAAAATATTTATAACTATATGAATAATTGCTCTGAACAATATCCCATAACTCTGGGAAAAGATAAAAAAATTCCTCACTTTAATTACATTTTGGAGCTCAGCATTTTTTAATATTATTTTATCTCAAGTAACCCAACTGAAATTTAATTGAAGGATTGTTTAATTAAAAGCGGAGAAATGAAACAATTGCAAAATTTTTTCCAACCTCAAAATAATCTATAAATATATTTATTTTGTCTCAAGAAAACCGATGAGAAGGAGTTACAAAAAAACATCCTCCCCACATGGCTATTTCGGCTGTGCAGCTTAAATGGAATAATTCACAATCAAAATTTACTCATGTCTTGGAAAATGAATCTCATTTTTCACCTCAGGGATCTGTATGAGAGGCCAGTGCCAGCAGTAAGACATTCCCAGCTGCACAGTGGTATCACACGTGAACCCTGATTTCCACATGCCTGTCCATTAAATACCAGCTGTCACCTGTAATGGCTGGCAGATATAAATGAGGACACTAAATGCCTAAAATYTGGGTACTCACAATTCCTTTTTATGAATAAATATGCATTTCTTGTGTCTGTGGGAAGCAGTTTATGCACAGTTCTTGCATTTTCAAAGTGCAGCTAAATCTTATCCTCATAATCTTGGTTCTGATGGGATTCACAGCTTTGGACTAAGTTTTGTTTAGAACTTTTGAGGTTTCAGCTGTTGGAGCACATAATGATGTGTAATTCAGTTATCACACCCCAAAAAGGAGCATCATGCCAATATCCCCATTTTATGTTATAATCTATGACATGAGAGTTCATCTTCTGTTCTGAGCASCACAGCTGGAACCTGCTGGAAGCTTCAGACATCTCCTGTGGCAGCTGTGCAGGGATTGGCCACTCTTCAAAAAGACAGGTAGAGGAGGAGGAAGCAGCATCAGATAAGAATCCTTTCAGGAAGGCACATGCCAAACCAAAGGTGTTCTAGGGTTTGAGCTCCCCATTGSAGCTAATCTGGATCCCCCCATTTGTTAGGTGTGCCCATTTGCAGAAGTAAAAAGAATAACCTCTCTCCTTTCTGCTGATTTTGTGTCATTTCTAGGAAATAATTAAAAAAAAATTAAAGAAAAAACCCAACAGCTTAATATAAAACTAATGTTAATGTGGATTACATGAAGCTTAGAATCAGAGAATCACAGAATGGTTTGAGTTGGAAGGGACTTTAAAGACCCTTATGGTTCCATGGGCAGGGACACCTTCCACTATCCCACATTGCTCCAAGCCCTGTCCAGCCTGGCCTTGAACATTCCAGGAATGGGGCATTCATCTGAGTCCAAGTCTCTGTGACACATATTTCTGAAGAAGAAATGGAGTCATTGGACATTTTAATGTATGAGGCAAATACAATTTTACACACACATCCCCTTTGTAACTTCTGCACCGATTTGTCAAAAAGGTTCCTCATTCATTAGTCCACACAGAACAGTGTTTCCACATTTAATCTGCTGGGGGAGTCACACAGGGCTAAAGTTTTTGTGTCTTTTGCATAAAAACTGACCACTGAGTTTAACATTCCTGCTTGGGGGGCAGATTGCTGGGGGACATCAAATCCTGGAAAGGAATAAGGGAGTGATGGTTCTGTATTGCAGAAAGAAGAAAYTSATTAGAAAACAGAAGGTTRTGWAGARATMCTGAGAGGGGAGATGAGCACAGAASTGATGGARGAAGAACTTTCCTTGGAAAGGTGTAAGGCAATTGGAGGAATAATCTGAATCCTACATGTAAAACATTGAGAAAGATTATCCTTCTGGGGAGGAGAGGATCCAAAGGTTAGCTGGTGAAAGAGGTCAGCTCCACTTCCTCTTTCCAAAAGAAAATTAAACTTTAAAAAAAAAAAAAAGGAAGTCTTCCTGGCATATGCTACAGAGACTTGTTGCCTCTTTTAGGTCTGTGATGGATTGATGCTTTCGATGTTTTTTTGGAAGCCAGAGAATGTCTCATCGTCAGATGCTGAGATTATTTTGTACCGAAAATAATAGGTATAAAAATAGCACCTGGAAAGGCACAGACGTCTCCTTCCCTCCCACTCCCCAAAATGGCAGGGAAGAAGCCCTGTGATGGCTCCAGCTATGGTGTGACTGCTCCTGAGAGCCCAGACACATCCAGCCTGCACAGCTCCTTGGCTTCGTCAGCGTGACTCAGACCTTGAATGACGAGGGATGCATTTGCAATGTTCAAGGGTGCATTTTAAAGTCAAAGCAAGCCTGTGAAATGTCCAAATTTGTACATGCAGAGCTGCCTYGTGTCATGTACTTCCTGCTATCTTCAATTACACTAATAAGATTTTCATTTAGGGAAAGAGGTTGGGTATAGAACTGGATGAATTCTTGGAGTMATTTTTTTTCTTTTTAGATTATTTATTAGTGATAACAACTAATGTACTGCTTAAGGGTAATGAATCTTATTAAACACACTTTAAATTATCTCCTAAATTAATACAAGAGTGCAGTTCCAGTGCTAAAGACCCACATAGGACTGGCAGAGGAACTAATATTTGCTTCTTATGAAAGACTCCACATTGCCTGCAGCTAAATTATGTATATCCAATCAAATTCTTGTCCCTAATACAGATGTAACATGTGTAAGCAGATTAAAATGTTATGTACTGCTTACTGGAGATGTCTATAGATTTCATTCAGAGGGTCTGCCTCTTCACTTAGTGATAACTCTTTTTTTCTTTCTTTTTTTAATCTATTTCTCAACACATTCATCAGACATTACTTGCTCCATGACACGGGTCAGTGTGTAATCATGCTGCATCAGTATGAGCAAAGGGATTTTGTCTTCAGGGATAGAATTACTACCTCAAGATGCAGATTTATTTTGGAGGTGAAAGTCAGATTTCTACAATTTAAGCAGTGTGTGCACGTAGCTGCCTTAAGAAAGCACGACTCCAGCTATTCCCCAGCTTCTCCAGTTCAGCACAGCACCTGCCTCACTCTCAGCTACTCCTCTCCTCTCCTACCTCTGCTCTCGTGAGCTTGGCTGTGGCTCTAGGGAAGCATTGGATGTGACTATAATGAGAGAATGCTTGGTGGGAATGGTTATTTGCATTCCCTTTAGCCTGGGTATCCCATTAATATTCTGCATTTCGAACACGCTGCCAAGTTTGAATTTAAATGCATCTCTGTGTCTCCTGTGCACTGCCAGAGGTGAGCTACCACAAAAAGTCAGTCTCATTTCAGCTCCTGAGCATGAGAGAGAGATTTAAGGGAAGATTATTAGCAAAGAAGACTGAGGAAAAAGTCTGGGAAAGTGARAATATTAGTGGTCAGGTTTTATACTCAGGAAGGTTTCCATATTGATGGAGTGAATAGTTTTCTTCATCTCCTGTCACATGTAGTAACACTCCTGATGAAACAACAAACCTTTTTAGGTTTCTCAGCAGTGTGGAGGTTTCCTAAAACTCCTGTGGCCAGAGGCAGGCAGTGCCTGGGTGCTGCTGAGTCTCCTGTGACACTGAAAAWAAWTTCARGTACTGCAAARGAAAGGCTGGSAAAATTGCTGAACACAAACAAAATKAGTAAAAAATATATCMGGTGCAAAGAGATCCAAGAATTTTCATTTCTTCAGAGGCCACAATGGTCCAAGACTTTGGTATGATTTCTGTGCTGATTTTAACTGTAAATTAGTAGTTAACCATAAAATGCACATTAAAAATTCACTGAACCCATTTCAGTATTTGAATAATTTGTATAATTTCTAGTCTTCCTTTATGCTTAAAATTAATCTTTTCCTTGACTATTTCAGAAGTRGGTTACTACCAATATTCTTTGGAAATAGATTTAGTTCTTTCAACAGCAGTAAAGTTTTCTTTCCTTTTGATAAAGTTTTCTTTAAACATTCTTTCATGTTTTCACCTTTTTCTTAGCAGTTGATATATCACATTCAAAYTTGTTTGTCTTACAACCATCACTGTCATCAGCAGCCAATTTATTGATCTGCTGGTTTTTCTTCTTCAYAGTTAGTGCACAGAGAAATTTATTTCCATCTTGAGCTGTTCTAGCAGCACACATTTAGAACAGACTAATTAGAAATACATGGGCAGAGCAGCTGATAACCAGACCTCTCTTCTRTCCCCTCCTTGAAAATTCCCCCTTTCGTTTTCCATATATTTTGCACCAAATTAACAAGCCTGTGAGCACTTGCTCTGAGTTCTGTGGTGAGCTGCCTTTCTGAGCTGTCACATCTGATCACWCACAACCAGGCCCCTCAATTTTTGTGGATTCTTGGTTCTCTTGACTGCCTGACATACAAAATTTTGTCGTGTAATGAGCTCCTATTAAGGGCTGGTGCAGAAGCTCAGTGACCAAGGCATGGGAAGATCCTCAGATCATAGAATGTCCTTTCTGTAACAGAGAGAAGAGGATTCTACCCAGGGATTCCACTGCAGGGCTCAGCACTTCAGAACTTGCCTCACGTGAAGACTTCTGCAGAGTCTGAACTGATAAACAAGAAAACAAGCAATTTCAGTGATTTATTATTTTTTATTTTTTATTCAGACTGGCTGAGAAATTTGGGGCTGTCCAGCCTGGAGAACAGAAGGTTTCAGGGAGATCTTTTAGCACCTCCCAGTGCCTAAAGGGGCTCCAAGAGAACTGGAGAGGGACTTGGGACAAGGGCCTGGAGAGACAGAACAAGGGGGAATGGGTTCAAACTGACAGAGGGCAGAGATTGATTAAATACTGGGGAGAAATTCTTCCCTGTGAGGGTGGGCAGGCCCTGGCACAGGGTGCCCAGAGAAGCTGTGGCTGCCCCTGGATCCCTGGAGGTGTCCAAGGCCGGGTTGGATGGGGCTTGGAGCAGCCTGGGATAGTGGAAAATGTCCCTGCCCATGGCAGAGGGGTGGGATGAGGTGATCCTTAAAGGTCCCTTCCAACCCAAACCATTCTGTGCTCCTGTGGTTCATGGAGCTGATGGGAGTCAGTAATTCCACCTGGTCTCCAGTAGGAGTTGTCCATGTCCTGCAGTTCTGAAAATCAGGTTTCATTTATTAGCATTACTTCCATGCAAAATTAGGTTTTCATGCACAATGAAATCATCAAATTTCTGTGAAAAATGATAGATAGATTTCATAAAACCTTTTTTTTTTTTTCTGTAAAGAAAGATAACATCAATCCACACTAAAAGTGCCAAAATAATYTGATGTCAGCATCATTAGGACATAAATTATTTGCTACCTCCATACTCCTCTGCTTATGGGTACATTGATAATTTTGATTTATARTAGTGTTATCAGGCAGTTGGATTAWWACTAATTTATTAAGAGTATCCTGTAACTAATAAAATAAATATTAGGGGAAAAAAGGATCTCCTGGATAAAAAAAAGTACCATAGGACAGGCCCTCTCCGTTAATGGTACAAAGACTGTCATAATGATTTTATCAATAACATAATAATTAAAGCTCCATTGTTTATAAACTGGAGACTCAAATAAGTCTTTCTTTAAACCCTAATGGCACCTTGGCAATGAGAGGAATGCTAGATGGAGAAYAATGATTGATCAAATTGTTAAAAAYGTGAAWRTGGATTRGAACAAGAAAACAAGTTGCAGTGTARTTGCGAGGGACTCATCCTACAAACTGTCACCTAGCTTTTGTGCCTAGAGAGGAATAACAAGAACAATAAATATGGGTTTATTTYTTCCTCAGTGAGGAGGTTTCTGATTAAAAAATGCTCTACTTTTTTTCCCTGTGCCATACTTTTTAACTCCCTTGCTGCTGTGGACCAAATATTTACAATGTGTTGTTACTGCAGATTTGCATATGAAAAGCCAGGTGATGACTGGGAGGTTTTTAGTGTGGACATTCAAAAGAATTTGTAAAAGAGTTGACTTTAGATATCAAGTTTGGGAATATAAAATGATTACCAACAGATAGGAGTAAAATCTGAGGGGGAAGAAGAGAGGGAGAGAACAGGGTGGGGGAAGGGAGACGGATATTTCTTAGCAGGGACAGCATCCCACACACCACAGTGTCAAGTCATTTACCTCTGTCTAATCCATCAGAGGTAATGTTGCATTGCATGAGCCCTGTTAGATTTCACTTGGGCAATTCACAGACCCCTTGAGCAGACATGACTAATTTTATGGACTTTTATTAGCCASAGTGAGGAGATTGGGTAAGATGGTGCTGAAGAAAAGTTGTTTTATCTCTCCGTGTAGTTTTTACAGAGCAGTTGCTAACACCTGGGGATCTCGAGCAGGGTGGCAATGAGACACAAAGGCACCTCTGAGTGGAGATTTCTCATTTGAGTGCATCAGGTGATGTCATGAAGGCTCCTGGACTCGAGGAGCAAGATGCTCCCTGGAGGATGGGGTGTCCTTGCTCAGTTGGGTGTGCTCAGTGCTCAGCAAGGAGAGCTGGACTTCTGGCTGCTCATGTGCCTTGGATGAACATAATTTTCTCCTGGTAGATCAGCTGGTCACTTGTGCTAATATTCATGATGAGTTTATACTCCCCAGGCTCTGCATTCAGCATATTTTTCACTCTTCGTGGGCTGCAGAGGGAGCCTCAAGCATTACCTGAAACTAGGCCCCTAATGGTAATGGGGAAAGAGATGAAAACCTTGTGCAGCACCACCAGAGGAGGTTTTCACTTTTTCTTTGTTGTGGCTCACACTGGATTTAGACAAAAGAAGTTTGCAGTTCAGGGTGTATCTTTCAAAATTCTGTCCTTTCTTAGAAAGGTGTGGATAACAGTTTTGCCAAACTTACAGCAGTGCTTTGACCATTTCACAGAAGACTTTAGACACAACATATAAATCATGTTATATTCTAGGGCCCCACTACATCTGCATTTACAAGAGAYAACAGCCCTGTGCACACCCAATGCCCAGGTTTTGCTCCCTTTATGAATTCAGGCAGTGTTTCAAACAAAGCATGTATTATGTATGCAGCAAGGGAAATGTCTGCTTCAGAAAAGCTGATGTCTCCAAGGTAAACACGTATAAATGTTTATACATTTTTTAACACATATTATTTACCCAGAAGAGCACAACAGCTGCTTCRGAGTTGTTCTGGTCTCAGTGGTAAATAGGTATTTCGGCAGTTGTTGGAARCAGAAATGATTCTTTGGTTCCATTCCATTCTAGCCTCTCCACTTGTTATTCTAATGACTGCTCCAAAGGAATCAGGTGTCAGAGGAGATTGATTTCACTCCATGTGAAGCTTTGCCCAGATKAGGTTGGTACCTCCATGAACAGCCCTGAGTAGAAGGAACCTTTTGTTTTTCATTCTGAGYCATAATTTAGTCTCTGCTCCCCCCTGACCTTGTGATTTGCATGGCCTTCAAATGGAGATGGATTCTTTCCTGTTCAGCCTCACCTGGGAGTTTTTGTGTAGGTGTTCACTAACYACYCTCATCCCAGCTAGCAGCAGTCCARTTGGGATGGCACAGCACTGTTTAAATCTGATTACTTGCCYTAGCCCCTCTCCAGAACTCCAGATGAGCTTGAAAGAAACCTCATTGCTTCTGTCAGGGCTGAAAGAGAGAGGCCAAATGCTCTCACACACGCTGCAGTCAGTGCACTGCTGGCTGCATGGACAAGAATTGGCCAGATGCTTSAAGACTGAACTCCTCATCCTGCAGGATACTGCCTCATCCTGCAGGAAATCAGGAACCTGCCTCTCACAGCACTGGGACACGGGGCTCCAGTGCCACCCCAGTGGGTGGTTCACAGGTTAWTTTGACATTCAGGCCTACAGCCAATCACTAATTAGGCCCCAAGTGTGCACCATGTGCATCACTAATGCATCTTTGTGTTGTATTTTGTGATTCTCCCGGCCGTGCTCATTTGTTACAACATCAGCTCGCTTTCCTGGCTAAAATCCTCTGCAGCACCAGAGATGGTTGTTAGCAGGGATTAGTCCTGATGTGTTTTATGCCCTGAAGTTTATCGCAGATATCTGATTTCTCTGTCTGTGGTAGATGTTCCAGCTGTTTTCCCACAGCTTTCCAGCCTACCAGTACTTACAAGAAAACTGGAGGGACTTTTCCCAAGAGCAGTTAGTGACAGGACAAGGGGGAATGGCCTTAAATTCAAAGAGTTGAGGTTTAGATTAGGCATTAGGAAGAAGTTCTTTACTGTAAGGGTGGGCAGGCCCTGGCACAGGGTGTCCAGAGAAGCTGTGGCTGCCCCTGGATCTCTGGAAGTGCCCAAAGCCAGGTTGGACAGGGCTTGGAGCAGCCTGGGATAGTGGAAGATGTCCCTGCCATGGCAGAGGGGTGGGACTGGATGGGTTTTAAGATCCCTTCCAACCCAAACCATTCTGTGATTCCATGATCTTCATGGCTCTAAATAAACCCCTTGAACTAATGGGAAGGAGYAGGTTACACCACCTCTTCTGCCATTTGCATTTATCTGTGCCAAGTACAATTCTATTTTGTGTCTAAAAGCAGTTATCTGTCATTTTGCTCCACTTCCCAGACCACCATCAGTGCAAACTCATTTCCACTGTGATTGTAAATTCAGCTGCAGAAGGATTAAATGCAGCAGGATATGCACTGGGATGTTTTCTCTTAGCCTGTGTTAAGGGTGTGATAAACCCCCATAGATGGAGACAGAGAGAGCTGAGGGCTCTTCTGTGTGAAGCTGCCACAGAAGATTCTCCAGAGCTCATCTGGAGAGCTCATCTTTGGGAATGAACATGATTCATTAAATCAACCACCAGAGTAAATGTTATGAGATGATCTATTAAAGCAAAGTTGCTTTCTTACRTATCAGGACACAGAGGAAACAGAAATGTCACTGAATTTATAAAAAATGTGCTTTATTGCTATTTTTTTAATGAGCTGTCTTAACATTCAGTGGTTTCCTCACTGAACAGTGTTAGATTTATTTTTTGTACTGAGTATGGCAAATAAATAAAGCAAAAAGGTTCGTAATGTTAAAAGGTCAGAGAGGCAGTGGTGGGATGAAGAAGTGATCACTGTGAGGTCACAGACTGACCAGGAAGTCATTGAGGATGTTCTTACACCAACTGCAGTCTCAGGATGTATTTTAAGTTCRTTTTGTAGCCTTTCTCAGCAGTGAAGAGCAGTGGTCACCTCCAGGAAGTAATTCATCCCACCCTTCATAGATATTGAGAATGGATGGATATTGTTCCAGGAGGTGAATGCCAYCCTGAAATTAGTTTTCCAATCAGAGTTTTTCAGTAGCCAGCTGATAAGAATGTAGACTCTTCAAAGTGAGTTCATGCARCATTCTGTATTCACAAACCAACCTTTCGTTTGCTGACAGCCTTAGATGAGATGAAAAGACAAGGCAAAGTGAACAAATGAAATATTTCACTACTGCAAGAAGATAGAGATCAGGAGAGATTGGTTCCCCTTGCTCTTAAAAGGGAGCTGTAGTCCAGAGTGCAGTTCTTGACAGGTAGTGGAGATAGCTTAATCAGTTTATGTTAGCTGGAAAGATTAATTCATTAGTGTTTTAATTTTCCCTGCACCAGCAGCACATTTACTCACAAAACAGCATTTGAAGGACTTTGTTTAACAGAGTAGYTACTGGAAGTTGGCAAACAAGGGCAGTGCTCATCACATGTGAAAGTGCCTGGGAGTATCTAATGACTGATCTGCATTTCAGGGAAGAATGTGCACTGTATAATTATTGTTTGTATCTGGAGTCAAGTGACAAAAAATCCTTCTAGAAGGTGTTTATTAGACAAGAACTGAAGGAGGTGAAGATGTTTGGGTGGGAGATGCAGTCAAATATCTGCACCATACTGTCAGCATCAATACGGAGGTGCAGTCTAGCCTGCTTATGAGCATCTTTAATGGAGATTTTATTGCCTTTGCTGATTTATCTTACACTTTTTGATAAATTTGAATTTGRAGATCTTTCAATGCTATGTGTCTTAATTTTTATGGAATCCTAAAGACAATTTCCATCCATGTCCAAAAGGAAATTCCAGTTCTTGCTGTCTCAGTATCCGGGAATCTGCCACACCTGACTCCTGCATGTCCTATGTAAATACATTTCTGCTCCTGTCTGCATCAAATATCTAAGCTTCCTATGGCTTTGAGATGATCATAACTTCCTTAACAAGCCCCARTCTTTTTCACAATTTTATTTTTGTCACTCAGATCAACAAAATATCTGGACCTCATGCAGCATTAGGTTCAGTTTTTGTGTCCTCAGTGGTTAATTCTGTGTTACAGATAAATCGTCTTTTTTCCTAGAAACTTCTCACCAGTCTTAACCAACCTTTCTATTCATTCAGTAATCCTAAAACTGCCTCAAAATATCTAATGTTTTSTTCTGAATTCCTTTCTAATGATCTGGGATCACAGTTACTGAAAGGTTCCTGACAACCCTCTGAAGTCTGAGTTCCTTATCACGTCTGACAGATCTTTTTCTCATGTTTCACCCTTTTCAGCCCATTCTGACTCCAGGTCCCATCTTCTTTGGACCTGCTGGCATGGATTGAAAAAAATACTCTAATTCTTTAAATACTTGGTTATCACTTTTATCCATAARAGATAGGAAGGAATCAAAACTCTCCTCCTTTAGAAAATTTCAAAGGAAAATATTGCAGCTCAAGTTTAATAGCCTGTTCACCACAAATTAAAGTGAACACATGGGCAAATTTCCCAATAGTCAAAGAGAAGGATGGGGTAAGGCTCTCTCTCAACTTTATCTTAATTCATCCCATCCATTTAATACTTGAATACTTGAATCTGGCTTTTATCCTCATAGGCTTTTAGAAACGTTCATCACACAACTTCCCTGAAATAGAACCAGACTATTTCTGCTTTACAGGAAAGGATTCATCAGAGAAGCGAAGTGAATAGATGGAGATGAGAGATCAGGATGAAAAAAGCAGGTTCACCAAGATATCCAGCCTCTTTCAGCATTCCTGTTTCTATTTATTACTATTTCTGCTCAAGCATTATGCTTTCTGTATAATGGCCTTTGTTGGAGTGCCCTGCTTGATTCTGTTGTCTATGATAAATGCAGCTACACTGCAGCAGTAAATAAGAAACCTCAGTGGGATCTCCACTATAACTATTTTACATGTTGAGAAGAATCAATAACTTTGGAGTTCAGGACTTGTTTTTGCTCACGTGTGTCCTTGAGCAAATCAGTTTGCTTTTGGGGAAGAATCCTTCAAAGCTGCAGAGCTGGAAGTACAGTTTGGGCTCTTGCAGGAGCTAAGCATGACTGTGAGGAAAAARATATCAGGTTTATTTCCTTTCCTTTGTTTCCTTGGTGTGGGTTTCTCATCAGCTGCTTGGTCCCCTCCTTCCTTGTTTATCCCACTCTCCTTTGGTCTTTCCAAACACTGAGGAAGCTGCAGAGGATCCTGGCCAAGGGCCTAGAAAGGGACAGCTGGAAATGAGTGACAAAAATGCTGATTCTTTTCGACTCCTACCTCCCCTCAGCCCACACACCTCCTTAGCTATTGCTTAGAAAAGAGCCAGCCAGAAAAATATGGTTGGTTTATGGTCTTGTTAGGACCTTGCAGAWCTCACTTTTTTTTCATTCAGTCATTTATATCCAGCAAGTCCCTTTTTTAAAGGAACGTGCTGTTGCTACGCAACCAAAGGAGCCATRTAGAGAAAGGAAGCAGGAAGGATGAAGGAAAGAGGGAGGTGRAAAAAGAAGGATGTTCTTGGGGGAAAAAAAAAAGGAAGTCACAGACCATGATTCGAAAATCAAAGGTAAGAGAAGCTTTTCCTTTAGCTGTGTGAAGGCAAGACACAGAAATGAAGGAGCTCTCCCTTGCCCTCCACTCCTTTTCATGTTCCTCCCAGGTTGTGGAACATGGCCAGATGATTAAAGAGTTGGAGAAATGGCAATTTAAGTGGTGGCTGGAGTGTCTGACTGGGATTCAGGAGGTCTGTCAGATATTCCCTGCTTACTGAGTGTCTCAGTGGGTCACCTGAGACAAACTGTTTAATTTCCTGTCCTAATTTCCTTCCTCTAATATAAGSATAACACCTTTGATTTCTGCCTTGTCATTTTAGACCAGAAAACTTTCTTAAYAAGCAATGAATAAACACCCCAGTGAGGCCTCAGGGTCTCTGCTTTAAAGGATAGATATTAGTATTTAAATAAGGATCATCACACCTCACTCACCTTCCCTCTGTGATGGTGCAAAACATCTCACAGCCCTTAATGYTGACACTCTCCCATTCTGTCTTATCCTCCACATTTCAAGGCTGTGCTTCAAATGCAGGAGGACTTAAATCCACTCCAGCTTATTGCAGGCCTGTGCAGGGAAGTGTTTTGTTCCTTGGAAACCCAGGCCCCTTCTGTACTCTGCAGGTATACCTCTAGATCTAATTCACACTTCAGAAATGCCCATTTTGCTTTCTTTTCAACATCTTTTCTAGCAAAAGCCTTGGGTGAATAGGTGCCCGAGTTAATTCTTTAAAATTGAACAAGATGCATTCAGGTCAATGTGGTTTCCTTCTCCTTTATATATGTGTTTTACTGTGTGGTGTTTCCACACAGTACAAATCTTGCCTTTCCCCATGAAGGAAAATTTTCAGAGTAAGAGAAGCAGCAGAACGTAGAACTGAGCCCTGCAAGAGAACTGGCAGGATGATGCTGCCTCATTTAGAATTAATTTGTTTGTGCAGGCTTGTTACAGTGAAAGTGGCATTTTGTTTGCTCTGATGAAGGCAGAATTAATTTAACCACGATTAACATTTCTGCTTCTTATAGATATTCACTGGTGCTCAGCTTTTTTGCCTGTGATAGAAGATCATTTACAAACACAATTAAGAGTAAAAAGCCCCCCTGTCTGTACTGACATGACAGTGTTTCCAAATACTGAATTTTTTTTTGTAGTGCTTTGAAGTTTTCTGCAGTTTTGTTGAAATAATTGCTGTGGTTGATGTGCTGGCCACTCTCCTTGCAAAACAAGGAGCAGTTGTCATTGGCCATGAAATCAGCAATGGAGATTATTGGTGCAGATTCCTCCTTGCTGTACCTTGCAGTGTTTCTTCATGGAGGAAGTCGCTCACTCCTGATTACCTGGAATATCCTTTGTCTGTCTGATCTATTCAGAAAATGAAATCTTTGGTGGAAAGCTGAGTCCTTATGCAAAAGATTGAATAGTCAAGGGCCTAAGGTGTCTTGGATCAGGAGTTTAGGATTTGTTTCATATTTTTCCATCCCTAAGTGGGTCCTGGTTAGGATGCTAGTTAACCTGATTATCTCAGGGAAACACTTGGTTCTGGATAAAATTGATCTTTTCTGTGTGGCTTCACAACCACCATGATCAGGGAGAAATTTCACTTCCAGAGACAGAATTGGAAATTGGAATTCCCTTCCCTTCCCTTCCCTTCCCTTCCCTTCCCTTCCCTTCCCTTCCCTT
>CADDXX010000615.1:155317-173339 GCA_902810485.1 Alauda arvensis
AGGTCATTAGCAGGGGTGGAGCATCAGCAATTAGCAGGTGATTTTAATGCAAGCTTCAGGTAGCTGACATTAAATTCTGTATTATCTTCCAGGGATGATTAAGTGGGGTCAACGGCCTTTGACTAAACTGTGAGTTTCTGAAGACTGTTGAACTGTGATCCTCAGTTTACGTAAAATATTTTCTATATCATGAGATTTTAACAAAAAAAAAATAATCAAAGTTATGTATCAATTGTACCTCATGCATTGAAAATATGTGAACCTCATGGGAAAAGGGAATAAAAAAAGAAATAGAAATGGAAACCCAAACTCTTTGTCCTCAGTTTGAATTGCCAATTGTTTATGTTGGGCAGGGGAATGAACATAAAATGCATCTTTTCAGACRTACATATCAAGTTTTGTAAAGATATCCATGGGGTTTTTTTTTAAGAGAGTGAAACTCTTGCCATAAGCACAATGAAGTGTATCATGTCTCTGCTGTGATGGAAGGAAGATTGACTTGCTGCCACACTGTTGTTTAAATAGCTGCCAAAACTCAYGTCTGATGAATGCATTGCTATAAATGTTCTCCAGTTTTCACATCCTTCTACAAAGACCTCGTTAGACAAAGAGCTTATCTCCAATACTGCAAAGATTTAGCAATATCKTAGTCATGTGTTACACTGAATCATAGAAAACACTTCAATTCAATATATATTTAGCTTTTATGAAGTAAAAGACKGAGGAAATTTGACAGTAGGTAAAGTAATATGCAGTTTTGATATGAAAAGGTAACTTTGATTAAAAAAGAGGTAAAACTTGGCTTATGTTCCAACTATCTATTTATACTGTTGGATGCAGAAGGAAAGATAACAAGCAAAAACTGGTAAAAATTGAAAAGCTTTTTGGTAATAACTGAATATTCTGAGAACAATTTTAATAAGATCAGCTGATGTCCTTCCCTTCCAGTACCTAAAGGGATTTACAAGAAAGCTGAAGAGGAACTTTTCATTTTCACAAGGGTGTGTAATGACAGGACAAGGGGGATGGCCTTAAACTGAAGGAGGTTTAGCTGTTAGAAAGGAATTCTTCCCTGTGAGAGTGGGGAGGCCCTGGCACAGGGTGCCCAGAGAAGCTGTGGCTGCCTCTGGATCCATGGAAGTGCCCAAGGCCAGGTTGGACAGGGTTTGTAGCAGCCTGGGATAGTGGAAGGTGTCCCTGTCCATGGCAGGGTTGGAACTGGATGGGCTTTAAGGACCTTTCCAAACCAAAACCATTCTATAATTCTCTGATTATTTGCAAGCAACCATTCAGATTGTAGAGGAGAATTCACTTTAGAGAGCTGCAATGGCCCTGGCACAAGCAGGTGCTTAACAGTGCAAAACTGTGTGAGGCAAGAGAAAATGGCCTCAGGATAGACTGTTGTAATTCCCCAAGAAACTGCTTCCCCTTACCCCAGGATATGGAAGGCTGAGATATCCCTCTGACCTTTACCCCTTTCCCCTGTCCCATTGGCCCTGGGCCAGACAGCCCACCAGAGATAAGGCCATATAAGATCCTGTATTTCCTTGATTCGCTCTCTTTCTGCGTGGATCCCCACGAATAAAGACCTTCAAACATCACGGGAGGAGCCTCTTCTGTAATCCCCAGTCCTATCCCTGAGATATCTCCCCCCTGGGCCCCGTGGGGAATCTGAGCTGGCCTTGAGTCTTTGGGGGGCTGCAGGGAGGGAATAATCTCAGTAGACCRGGGGGATGTTTAGATTGGATATTACCAAAAAATCTGTTTCCTGAAAGGGTTGTCAAACCTTGGAATGGGCTGCCCAGGGCAGWGGTGGAATCRCCATCCAYGGAGGGATTTAAGACATGTAGGTGTGGTGCTTAGGGACGTGGTTTAGTGGTAACCTTGGAAGGGTTTGGTTAAGGGTTGCACTCCAGAGGCTCATAGGGTTTTTCTAGCCTAAATCATTTATGATTCTATGAAGTTGATGACCAAAGAGATTTCATCTACTCATAGCTTCACTCAAAATTCCCTGCCCTGGAACGAGGGGGAGTTGCTCATACATTAAACAAGCTGTGGGTTCCTGAGCAGAAAAGGCCACAAGCACTGAGCAGGTACAGAGCCAGGAAAGCAGTGATTGAGATACCACCTCAAAAGCAGAGGGAGTCAGGCAGCCCTGTCTGTTTCTGTGAGGTTCTAGAGGTAGAGGGGGAGAGCTGAACAAAAGACATTTTTGCTTAGCAGCTCTGTGTCTTTGGCCTGCTTTACTGCCAGGATCTTGGCTGCATCTGCCACGTCTGTCAAGTGTGGAAGAGAACATTTGCCTCCCACCTCTTCCTCTTTGATCCATGCCTTCAAGTTGTAGCCTTTCATCCTGGTTTTCTTATGAAAGAGAGCTGTTTCTCTGCATGAAATTTTCTCCTCTTACATGACTGGCATGGGTTATCCTATACTTTCTGCATCTGGTGTTCAGAAGTGGCCTTTTCATGACACTGAGGTGTGTTCTGAKGCTGATCCCACTGCAATCCCTTGACATGCTGCCTGGTGCAGCATCTGCTGCTTCAGGGAGATGGAGGGGGATGGGAATTGCCCAGTCCTCAGCTCACCCATCTTCCTGACATCTTTGACCTCTGGAATCTTGTCATGCCTGAGCCAGTGTGAGGGAAAGGTGAGTATTGTGGGGCTCAGGTATAGATTGCTGAGAAAAGAGATGTGCCCTTTTCAGTGACCCTTTGAGGTGCATTCCTTCCCTTAAAATCATTATTCAGGGCCAATATTTTRGAAYCATAGAATGGTTTGGGTTGGAAKGGATTTTAAGGACCATCCAGTTCCATCTTCCTGCCATGGGCACCTTCCAYCATCCCAGGTTGCTCCAAGCCCCATCCAACCTTAGACACTTCCAGGACTGGTTCAGCCACAGCTTCTCTGGGCAATCTGTTCCAAAGGGGATACATAATAATATATAAAATAACATATATATGTTTATATTTATACCCATTTATATCTTCTGTGTAATTTATAGCATATATCTTTTCCTGCAGTGATCTAAAATGTAAATGTGGATGAGAATGTGGGCCCTAGTTCCATGATTTCTAACTAAATAATTAAGAAAGTTGCTTCAGTTAATGCTTAATCACCTAATGACTGTTAAAACTTTTAGAGACTGTGAATACTCACCTCTTCCACTAATTAAGCAGAACATATTATTGAACAGGCCTCCAGAAAAACAGAACGTTCAAGTGCCTAAATTTGGAAATTAAATAGGACTGATATGTTCTCGGCTATGTCTCCTCCTAATTTATAATGAATAAATAAAAATKAATGTATTCACTAATCTGTTAGGATGCTTTCATGACAGGTATGACTAACATGATCTTGTTCCTGTCCTTCTTTAGCAAAACTTGCCACTGTCCTGATTACTTGCTTAGTTCATTGCGTTATAGCTAAAATTAACCTGAAAATTATCCAGCACAAGCAAGTCCCAGCACAGATCTGAATCCTTTGAAATACTTGAAAATGCTAATGCAGTGCTAATAGTAAAAGTGGGGTGCTGTAAAACTTAGTGAATTACTTAATGCTTGTGAATTATTTTGGAATACTCAAATGGGGATTGCRTTCCTGAAATGGTAATAATAATGTTTCTTGCAGTTGTGTTTTTTGTAGATATCAGTGCTCTCAAAACAATGTGGTAAACCCAAGAGAGGAAATTTTGTTTTTTAAAGGACACTGAGTGAGGTTACTGCTGTGAGAGCTGYTGTGAGAGTCAAAGACATCCACAGAATCTGGTATTCAAGGAGAAGGAACCTTGTTGCAGCTGCCACTGTGCTGGAACCCTGGCCACTGAGAACTTCAGACTTTCTGTACTGACAGGTACTGACCCCCAAGAAAGCACTGCATTTGACCTGAGGCTGTGGAAAAGGCTACCAAAAATGAGTGATAGCACTGGGATTATGGGTGTGTGGTTTGAATAGAAGTGTATGATATCACATGGTGGGAAAATTAGAGTTTCAGGCTTTAGAATATAGTGATATATACAAAGCAAGATGGAGGTTTTAGGGTGGAGGCTTGTCCTTCTTTTTCACCTTCTKCTTCATGGGTCTGGGTGGTATTTTGTAACTGGATAGAAAAATCCACATTGTGGGCCACAGGAGGTTGATCATTGGGCTAAAAGTAAAAAATAATTTAGATGTCATTTCTTAATTGGACAGTTTATCCTTAAAAGGCCTTGTAGAGAGACAGATAGGGCTCCATTTTAGAGTGTCACCTTGAAGGGCTGCAGAACTCATGGTCATGGTAACGTAGATGAGAATTAATAAACACAGAATCACAGAATTTTTTGGTTGGAAGAGACCTTCAAGATCATCGAGTCCAACCCATGYTCCAACATCTCAACCAGATCAYGGCACCSAGTGCCACATCCAGTCTTYYTTTAAACACATCCAGGGWTGGTGACTCCACCACCTCCCTGGGCAGATGGTTCCAGTATTTSACCACTCTTTCTGTGAAAAACTTCCTCCTTAAATCMAGCCTGAATCTCCCTTGGCGCRKCTTGAGACTGTGTCCTCTTGTTSTGTCTGTTGTTGCCYGGAGAAAGASACCAAACCAGAAACTCCATCTCCGAGCATTTAATCCAGCSTCTGGCAGAAGAAAGAAGATAGAAACCCAACACCACTGCTGTACTCAAGCACAGGCCCCACTCCCAGAGGATGGTTTACTTTTGTAACACCAGTGACAACCCACCCTGGTGCTGAGACATCCCCCACTCCTGCTCCTGTTTCAGCTTTGGGGGGCTCTTCCCTCTGCTCTGCCCTCGCACAGCTGTGTGCCCATGCTCAGCCCACAGGCCACGTCCTGTGCTCTGCACACAAGTGCAGTCAAGTGGATCGTCAGCTCAGCTCAGGTCTGTGCTGTGGATGACCCAGAGTGGCACTACAGCTTTAGTAAGGTATCATTATAAGGCATAAAAAGTACTTTTTAAAAAAATTGTGCRTGACTTAGCTCAGTGCGGTGGGACACAAATTATACAGAAGATGACTGCTTTTATGAGCTAATCAGGATTAATGTAATATCATCCATGAGCTCTGTGAGATTCCTCACATTTTTTGGTAAGTATAAAACTGCGTCCATCTTTCCAAACTACCAATTTGAGCATGGGCTGATTTCTTTTACAGCACCTATTACGTGGGCAGAAAGACTCCATTCCATATATCGTGGCACAATATACGTGTCGTTGTTCTCATTGCTCTGAAACAGTGGCTGGGAGCACTGAGCTGCAAAATGTGCATTGTTAATCATTGGGTCATTAACCTTAACAATGTCAATGCATTCCCCTATCAGATCCAACTAAATGACTGCCCGAGGTAATAGTTAGGAGAACATTTCACACAGATGAACRTATTAATGCTTTATTTGGTTCTAAATGCAGTGTGAAGGATTTAGGTAGGAGCTAATGTATGTGAGGAGGGACAAGGAAGATGAAGCACAATTGRAAAAAAGAGAAAGCTTCCCAAAGGAAAGAGAGTAGTCCTCAGTTTTCTGCAGCTGAGAAGTGCATACCTATCTCTCTTTAATTGCAGTCATTCATGTTAAAAAGTGCGTTAATTTGAGGAGGACTTAAAGTCCTGAAGCTTCATTAGAATCCAGAGACTTTTCTAATRTCTAATATCCAATTTCTGTATCTGATGTGAGTTCTGTGATCTGATGTTTTCACAGCAAAAGGCAGATGATGAGACTTTATTTATTTGGTTACRATTGTTGGGCTTCTCTCTGAGCTGAGTCTTCCCTCCATCAGGAAGATCAGGTCTTAAACAACCCTTTGAAGTGAGAAGATGCCACTGCTGTCCACCAAAATCTACTGCACAWACCCAGCACAGCTGACTGATGCCTTGGGAAGGCTGACCTGAAACAGAGACTGGACAGAGCTAGAGAATAAAGCAAATATTTATTGAAAGGCCCCAGGATACCCCTGGGACACCAGAACCTGACCAGGTGGGCCTGGAACAGTGCTCGACCCCCCAATCACGAGGCCACACCCTCTTGTAAGTTTGGGTCCATTTGCATATTGGGGTTTAATTGTCCAATTACAACTCCAGGCTGTGAAGTCTCATCCTTCTTGTTTTTCTCTTCAGTTCATCGTTGTTGATGCTTTTGGGCCAGAAAGTTGTCCTTGGTTTCCAGCAGGAAAGGATTTGTTTTGTCTACCTACTACCTACTAGCACTTAATATGAAGCTTCAAACTACACTGAAACAGCATGGAATCTGGAAAACATAAAAGCCAAAACTAAAGGCATCATGAYCACAAGGCATGAAACTTGTGTTCAGTGGCTCTTTGGATCACTGGAGAGCCTGGGAAGGTGTGACCCAGCAGCAGATTTCTGCCACTGACTTATTTTGCAAGCTGCTCTTTGTAGACCTCAGTCCAAGGCATATCCCTCCAGCCCAGGCTCAGCCTGGGTGGCAGCCTAGGGTAAATCTGGTGCTGCTCCATCATTTCCAGGGACCTGAAGGAAGCCTGTAGTAATTTCCTCTGAGTCATTTCCACATGAGCATCTGTCACCTTGTGGGGCGGCTCAGAAAGCCAGTGGCACAAAAKAGCCTCTTGCCACTGCCTGAAAAATCCATGTGATCTGCAGCCATTTCCCAGGCTGCACTCCGGAAAAAGGCTCTAATAATGCATTGGAAATTGGATGATTGGTTCTGGTGGCCTGCAAATGGCCTGGAGGGTGTAGAGAAAAATATTCAGATTGAAGGACTTCTAAAACAACTGCACCAAGCTTTTTTCACTGCTTCCAAAAGCCTCAGTTCTGGGGTTTTCACACTCTGCTGGTAAGATTAAATACACAAAATTACACATTTCAAAGATGGTTCCTACTAAGCTGTTAGGTAGCCTAATGACTTACTCCTGTAAACACACAGTGTGGACTCACMTTTCCTACAGAAACCAGTCCATTAATGCTGCCTCACCTGGCAATCAGCAAGAACATGGCACTCTATAAATACCTGGCAAGTGTTATCAAAAACCAGATATAGCAATGAATTAGGGACTCAGAATAGGAACTGTGATATGGCTTGGTGGGTGTTAAGAGGATGGGGCCACTGATTTTTGATTGCTTTCCCTTACTTTTAGTTATGCTCCCCTGAAGGACCTAAAATTTTACTCTCCTTCCCTAATATCYCTTGCAGATGGTTGTCATGTTCTCTTAGTCAGCACTTAGCAAAATTACACTGTTTGAAATGGCTGCTGAAGTTGAAAAGTGGAGAATATTATAGGCAAAGGAGTGTTTGTTGTTAATATTGTGGAAAAGTTCACCTGCTGGCTTTGTTGCTTCTCTCACACACATGGCTATAACTCAGTTGTAATTCCTGGTGGATAAACTCTGATAATTCTGCAGGAATTGGGCCTCTGTGGTTACATGGGCTTGGAAAGAAAATGTGGTAGCAAGTTAATTCTAAGGAAGCTCTTTAATGTCCAATTCCTTTTTGGGATTAAGAATTTGGATGCTGATGAGGGGGAGTGAGCTTTTGTCATCAGTTTTAATGAGACATTTATAATCTCTCTTGATTGTATTTAGGGGTTTTTATTGTTGCTATTTTTTTTTTATTTCACTCATTCAAGCAGTCACTGTGAAAGCTTTTTTTAAGTACTCCAAATCTATTCTGGTAATGAAGAAATGAATGTCAAGCAAAGCAATTTTTTCTAAATTTACAACTCATTCTCTTAGACAAGATCAAAACTGACACAAAGAAAATATCCTTTATGTGTAAAAGAAAAAAAAAGACCAAACTGCTACTCCCCAGTTACATCCACTGGGATATAGTAAGGTGGCATCTTTATCCATTATCATTTGTCTCATCTGTCCCAGTCATTGCATGTCACATTAGTTTATCTGGAGATGAAAAAGTAATAATATTTTATAGGAATGAAGCTTCTGCAGCTGTTGCTARGTCCATCAAGATTCAACTACTATTTCTGTGCATGTCCTCAGCCTCCCCTCCCACTTTCTCTCTCTCTCTCTCCAGGTAATTGGAATTTGGCCCAGTGGAGCCAAAAGAAATGAAAAGSAACTAAGAGTAACATTTCAGCCAGGAGTCTGAAAGGAGAGAGCTGCWGCAGCAGAGCCAGCTGGCTATGGAACTGGCATTATAGTCTTGATATTTATGTGTATCCCTGAYATAAATGCATGTGGGACAAATTCTGCCTTCTCTTCTTTTTCAGCACAGTTTTGGTGTTTCACTTTCATTCCCTTTTCCAGAAGAATTCTGACTCTCACCGACCCTTTGGCAGTGTAACCTGGCTTTTAGAGGAGACTTGGAAAATCATGACCTTCTGCAAAGCAAATCTTTGCCCCACTGGGCTCATTTTCCTCTCCTTTTGCAAGGAGGTACTCAAAGTGTCTATAAATTCCATTCTGGAAGATCTCATGCTCCAGAAGTGCAGTAATAACCAGGACTGACTGTTCTGGGATGAGAGAGGCTTGGTCTGGGAGTACTTTGCTTTCCTTCCATGCTGCTGTTTATCTATCCCACAGTGGAAAGAAACAAGCTGTTGCAGTAGATTTAAACTTGCARTCCCTCCTAGCCTTATGGATAAATCATCAGGGCCTTGTTCCAAATCCAGCTTTGTTCCTGCAAATCATCTGCCTGCATGCATGGCAGGCCTGGCTCCTGAAGRTGATCTCAGATGGGCTCCTCCTGGAGCAGAGGTGTGCTGGAGAAGCAGAATGAATTGGGTTGTGACTGGCGAACAAATACATGATCCTGAGTGGAAGAAGCAGCTGCAGCCATGCCTACACCATGGTGAGGAAAAGGATCAGAGGTGGCAAAGGTGATGCTTATGGGTTGATGTTCACATAGAGTTCAACCTGAGTCCTGGTGGCATTATTTTATAATAATAAGATAAACTGTTCCAGTTACTGGCATTGTTGAAATATGTGCTTTTGCCTGGATTTTTCAAGCTTCAGGTTTAGATTGGATATTRGGAAGAAATTCTCCCCTGTGAGGGAGGTGAGGGCYTGGCACAGGGTGCCCAGAGAAGCTGTGGCTGCCCCTGGATCTCTGGAAGTGCCCAAGGCCAGGTTGGACAGGGCTTGGAGCAACCTGGGGTAGTGGAAGGTGTCCCATGGACAGGGAGAGTGRAATGGATGATCTTTAAGGTCCCTTCCAACCCAGACCTCTCCATGATTGTGATGGAAGTATAAAACACATTTTAATTATATGTGATTAAGTCATTGAAACATCTCTATCTAAACTGCAAAGTTTTTCCTGAGCATTTACATAACTGTCCCTCTTCACTGATGCTCCTTTGTCCCTATTTTTCTTGTGAAAAACAATTGTGATTAAACAGTTTTTATTTCTCCATATGAACATTTATGTAGTGATCTGCAAATGCCACTGTAATACACTGCTGATAATCTGGTGTGCTGTTGATTGGTTCCAACTGCTTGAGAATATCTGGGCTGATAAATTTGTAATTTGTACTTYGGATAGKTTTTTATTCKACTCCTTAACCTTTTATAGAYATGGTTCAGTTCTTTCTCAGGCAGYACAGAAAGCAGGATAATAATATGGTGAATCAATAAATGCTTTTGCAATGTTTCTAAACTTAGCAAAATACCTAAATTCTAGKCYACACMACTAAAGTGAAGGTATCCATGCTGKGTTTTTTCCCAAATATTCCTTCATCCTCTAGTTACTTCASTCTTCCAACAGTGCTCCAAAAACACAGGCATTTCATTCTCTTTTGCTGAAGTTAGCACATTTCTCACTGAAGGCCCTCAAGGGAAGTGGAAACTCTGAAATTTGAAATGCAATTTATGCTTGCCTTGTAAAATGCCAAGGAAAAAGCTTTAAGACTGTAACAACCCTTGCTGCTCATTCCATGAACATGCTTATAGAAAATGTTAATTTAATCAACAAATTACAGCTTCACACAAAGCAAGAAGTGTGGAAATACTGGCAGAGGAGGAGCAAAGGTCTCTCATAATTTTTATGTTTAATCATGAATTTGAGACTCTTTATTATTTCTGCATAAATGAAGAACTTCTCCTAAAAGGATTATGTTGCACTTCCCATTCATTTTCTCTCCTGATTAMCATCTACATACGTGTCCATTCAAAATCTGTGGGAACTCACTCATGCTGACAGGAATGCATCTTAGCAAAACTGTGGATAATGTATTTAATTTTTTGCTTGTCAAATATGCTGTCTGAGAGGGAGCTCAAGCAGAGAGCTGGTACTTTTAGAGGAAACCCTGCAGCTTTCACACTGGTTCCTCCCAACATTTTTAGCCCATGGATACYGATCACGGGATGCCTGACACAGTCTAAGTGTTCCCTGCCAAATGTTGAAGCAATGAAGTTAGAAATAGGAATATTGGAATGAAAAGGGCCAGAAATAGATTTCTACAAGTCAGCTTAAACATCCATTTGCAGTAGGGCAATACTACATTTTTCAAAGGCRTATATTAACGGATTAGATCACCTGCAAATGGAGTGTTAATTAATAATATCCATAATAAAGTGCAATACAATTACATTTGCAGGAAAAGCTGACAGATCTATGYCATTCAGGCATTAATCCTAAAGATAATGGACCAAATTCTGCTCTGTGTGGGTTTTTTCCCAGCTTATGTATGGAGTAATTCCAGGGGCACAGGCTGGCTGTTCCTTCATGTGGCTGAATATTGAATTTATCCCATTATCCTTTAATGAAAAGCTTTCTGAAAATACCTGTCAGTGGGGCACACTTGGGCTCTTGCCATCTGTTTGGCTGCTAATAATTCAAAAGACAAAATACTTGATCTCATGAGTGAGAGGAATGCCATGAAGGGGAAGACAGCAGCTCACAGTCAGTTTTACATTCCTCTAATGCTAAATTCAAGTTATCCTTATTTCATGTTCTTATTATCATTATCTAATTCATGTCACCTACAGGAAATCTGCAGGTAAAAGTTTTGCACCAGTAGTAGATGTACTTCCAAGGACCAAAAGCAATAAAAAATAAAAATCTATGGATTACATTGATAGTCTGATGGGAAACAATCCCATTTCCCTATTCAGGGATGTAATCCAMAGCCAGCAGGGAATGATCTGGTTTTTGTGGCAAAGGAATTTCAGGGTGTACACCCAAGCTGAAGTCAGGTCRCAAAGTCCATCTGACCCCTGTGACACGTGAGGTTGACAAAAGGGGAACACAGCCAGACAAATTTTTGGTGGAAAATCTGATTTACTGCAGTAGGAGATTTTTATTAGGGTTGTAAAGGATTTGTGCACTCCATAACTGCTATAGCAGTAGATCCAATATAAGAAGAGGATCCTCTTTTAAAGCCCGTGTCTGGCTCACAGAAGAACACAGAACCAGATGTGAACCACTTTTTCTGTGTTTGGCATTTAGGCTAAAGGCATGTGAGGAAAGGGGAGGTGGAATAAATTGATTAATGCAGTTATTTTCCCCAAGGAAATATTTTTAGATGCAGAATAAATATCCAACCCTGCCTCAGTCTGGAAAAGGAGCYTGCAGCAGGGTGAGAAAGGGCAGAGGAACAACGGGGCCAAGCCTGAGGGGACAAGTGATGAAGTGACCAAGGGAGCAATGTCTGCTGGTCATAACTGTACAGCTTCCCACAGTCAATAGAAAATATTGATTTATTGCACTCTGGAGGCTGCTGATGGCAGARACACTCCAGCACAAGTCAGCACTGCACAGAGGAACTTCTTGGTCAYCAAAGACTTGTTCCAACACTGTTTCGGGTGGACGGCCAACAGCACCAGTAATTAATTGTTTCCTGCATCTTAAAATTTTGTTGCAAATTTTACCAAAATCACCAAAGTTAGGTGATTCTAAGAAGACTCAAATGTCTCAACTTTGTCTCTCACCCTCCTGYTCTCTGCTGAGCTACACTCACAGTAAATTTTCTGTCCTAACAAAAAATAGTCGTGGAATATCTCACTTGATGTGTGGAAATATTCAATGGGTAAAAAATTATRGGTTTGTATCCTAAAAAGCTACCAAAAAATGCACTCCTCACTCTACCTAATTAATATATGTTCTAGTCTCTTTTTCTTGTAGAATCACTGATCTGTTGAGGTTGGAAAAGGMCTCTAAGAGCCAAACCATTCACCCAGTACTGCCAAGCCACCACTMAGCCATGTCCCTAAGCCCCACRTTTCTGTGTTTTTTTAACACTTCCAGGGATGGTGACTTCAGCACTCCCTTGAGCAGTCCATCCCARTGTTTGACCAGCCTTTTCCTGAAGAAATTTTAATGTCCAATCTTATGACAAAGCAGTTTCACCACTTGCAGTGCATGCCTTGAGCACACACAGTGTTTCTCTGCAGGACAGTCATTTAGGAGGTGTGTATTCCAGATGTTCATATCCATGRAGGTGTGAGAGTACAGAATGGGATAGTTTGCTTTGTTCTGCAGGGGGCTTTGTAGCTGCAAGATCTCCTTGGTGAAYTCCTGGAATTATTCCTGTAATTTGCAGATTAATGCCTTGTCCCATTTGACCTCTGTGGAGGATGTAGGCAATGCAAGGTATAGGAGAAATATTGTCTATTTTTATGATGAGTTTTTAAACTGAAGCAGGCAGATTGGAAGTGCCCTGAAGCAGCTCTGGATAAACTTAACAAAGTGAGTACATTGTGTTTTTGTCTGTATTGAACAGGCACTTTTTAATCTTTTTGATGTCTTAAGAGCTTTGTGCATCCCTTCCGCATTTTTCCTCTTGAACGAAGAAATTTTTTCAAAAAGAAATATAAAAGTTCCTGTTTCCTACAGGACAGTTAAACAAACTGAGTAACTACATGAATGCTCTGGCAATAGTAACTGGCAGGTAGCAAGGAGAYTGCCCAAGGTATTTGCAGGAATCCTGAGTGACCAGCCAGCAGCTGTGTCTGSTCTGGCTTCAGCTTCCTGGAATCTGCAGCTGCTTTGGGTTTGTTTACCTTGCAGAAGGAAACACAAATTTTCCCTCACATGAAAGGATCTGCAATCTTTTGTTACTTGGCAAACACAGATCTGAATGTGAGTCTGGGTTTGAAGTGCTTTTTGATCCACACATCTTTAGAAAGCTTCCCCAGTGCTTTTGTTTGAGCATYCATTTCTTTATTTATTGTCTCAAGCAAATAACCCAGACCTTTCTGATATATGTCCCCCAGCATCACTAAGGAATTCCATGACAGTTCCCACCACTGCCTGGGTGTTTTTAACAACAGTTCTCAGCTTGCTTTAGTCCATTTCTGCTTTTCTTCTTCCTCTTGCCTTTTTCTGTCATACCCTGCTGACCACATCACAGGTTCCCATGATGATTCTGAGCAGTGCCACTCTTCAGGCAGAGACTGCTGGRCTGAAACCCAAGAGCACAGAGTGCTTTGGAGCAAGGCTTTCTCCTTGCCAGCCCCTCCAGAGGATTGGTACTGAAACTCAGGGTTTATATTCAGCTGTGGAGCTGTAAGGACTGATGCTGTGGTGTCACAAATCATAAAAAAGAATAAATGTAAATCCAGCAAGTGACTTGGTCTAATCATCATCAGCTGCATTATTCCTTGAATAGTGCAGTTACTTCATTCCTTGAGGGAGCTGAGACTTAAATATTTAAAGTTACAGGACTGAGGCAGCTGGGATTTAAATATCTAAAATCACAGGTCTTCCTCCAAAACAACTGGTAATTTTTTTTAGAGCCTCCCTGTACCAGAATTGTTATAAATATTAATCTTAATTGCATCACTCAAGCCTTGATTGTAGCCTTAAGAGCTCTAATCAAAGATCAATGCCAAGGAAAGATTGGTGCAAAGGAGAAAAAGGATGGTGTTTGTGGATTTTTACCTTGTGGTTTAGGTCAGCAAGGAATATCAGGTGAGTTATCCCAGCAGTAAGACACAAATTTAAATAGAAACTGAGAAAACTGTGTTTAAAACAAACCAAAAAAACTTTCCCTATAACTGGTAAAAAACTGGAGGAATAGGTAATCTGAGACAAGGCAGGTTAAAAAAAATAATTTGGAACTGATAATGGAAGTTCTTCACAAATGTTTAGAGTGACTTTTTCAGCAGAGGATGTGGAAGCAGAAGTGTTGATAGGAAAAGCAGGTGATCAATAACAGTGCAAAGTTGAAGGCTGATATCTTGTAGAAATCACAAGTCTAACAGGAACAGGGTAAATKATTTTTTTTAAGCCTGGCACTTTCTAAAAGAGCTTGAAAATTTTGGGTATGCAAAGGATCAAGCCACACATCGTGGAGGGAAGGGTTGCAATCAAAGCAAGGTGTCAAAGCCAACACCTTGGACAGTGTTGCCTGCACGGATTGAGATCCCAGGCAGGTGGGGTGGCTGATCAGYATCAAGGTGAAGAAGCAGCCACACTTGGTGTGTATTTATTTTTACCTCTCCCTGATGAGACAGTAGTCAGATACCAGCAAAATTTGCCAAAGTCTGACATAGGAATGACAACCTGACGAACAGAAAATGTGCGAATTTTTTAAGTCCKRAGTTKTTTCCCTTATTTAAAAATATGTGCCTCTTCACAAGGCACTGTCATGTTTCTGAGTCTAGCTGGTTTTGAAGGATTTAAGATTCAAAGCTCCCARTTTTTTTACAGATTGTGTGTATGACAAGAGATTCTGTCATGGAGAGGTGACGTGGGGTCAAAAAGATCATTTCAGCCACAAAACACTGCATGAACCAGGATAATTAGCTCATAAAGAAAATGCATTATGTTGTATTTCATTTAGCAGAGGTAAAAATAGGCTCAATCCACAATGTCACCAAAATATGGAGTTTTCCTGAAGCAGCACAGACTGTGATGCACTTGGAGGAAATGGAGCATTGAGGAAACACTGGAACAACAGCTTGGTAATCTTTAGGGTTTGTGAAGTGCTAAAGCAACTCCCTTAGATCTGCTAATTCAGTAGGTGAACTACAGCAATTAATGKAATTTATGGGTTATAAATTTATATAATGAATATTGAAAACATTCAAGTCTCCTGCTGCGTTTCATCTGAAAAACCTTGAATTCAAAAAGATTTGCAGAACCCAAAGTTCTGAGTGAGAGCTTCAGGTCTCTTGGTCACACTTCCTCAATAACCATCCAAAATGCTGATTGCAAAAGGTTGAGTTCCTGTGGTGAAGAAAAAAAAAATTACACACTGTTAAAGATTGTATGGAAGCACAGAGCAGCAAAAAGAGGATTTAGATTGATTACATCACCTTCATTTTAGCACAAGAAATATCTGCATGTGTAACTTCAGAAGAGTTTGGTACTGCATGTTACTGATATGCTTTTTCCAAATGGGCATTTTTAAAATAAAAAACAAGTTTAAAAACTCCCAATACCTGATAAGCAGAACTATTTACAGGGAGCAGGTGATTACTATCTTTTATTTATGTGTGTGTGATAGGGTGATTTGCAAGAAATAATATTCTGTTACTCAGAGAGATGTTGATAAACCAGTGACTAAAAAGAGAGCAGAACTCAGTAATATGTGGAAGGAGTTGCTTTTCCATAGGCACAAGAAAACATTTCAATGATTTGGAAATTATGTATAAGTTTTCTCTACTGTTTAACTTTTGTACCTGATTAAAAACCATAAATTTCTTGGCTGTGATAAATGGTCTCATGCATCCATCACAACTGTTCAGAGAAAAACAGTTCTTGGGCATTTTAAGAATTTTTCAGCAGCTTTCAGGGTTTCAYTTATAAATTTTATTTCCCTTCATGGGCATGCCCCATTAATCAACTACACATTGTAATTATTGGGACCAAAAGTGTCCCAGTAATTTTCCTTTAATAACAGGTAATTCTTTCAATCCTGTTTCCATACTAGATCTGAACAGTGTGCTGTGCACATGAAAGAAACTTCAGCTTCTTGTACAGAGAGAATTTGTACAGGTCTGTAGGCTTTGAAAGCGCTTTGGGAACTGCAATTTGGGGTTTTGTTTCTTTGGCTTTTTTTTTTTTTTTTTAGAATTGTTTTAACAAGCAATTGCAGGTGATATAATTTTACCACCACTGACACCTCTTATGCTGTCTCCACTGAAAAATTGGTTCACTCCCTGTTTACCTGCAGGGTTCTAGATTCTACCTTATTGGACTATAAACACATCATTTAATTCCCWGGGTCTAGCATGTAGGAAGCCAGTTAGTTTCCCTTTCTGGAAAACTCAGCARCAGGACAAATGAGAGGTGCATTAGTGAGAAAACACAAAAAGGAACAATTCTTTAAAAGTCAGAAGGCTACAAAGAAAAAAGACCCACCAATGTAACTAGTCTGGCTTTCTGTTAGCCAGGTTTTAGCTTGGTGTCACTATTTGGGGCAAGGAAGAGAAGAGTGATTTAAGAATTAGGGATCCTCACATCCACRTGGTTCCCACCATGGTCAGTGGGATTCTGAGTGAGCTCAGGGTGGTTGGGTTGTGGTGACCATGAAAACCCACCAGAAAAGAGCACATGGGGTGAGGCAGCCTCAGTCCCCAAAGCCTCAGCAGAGCCTGCTGACCACACAAACAGCATCTGCTCTGCTGGACTCACATTTTATGGGAGAAATGTGGCCCTGCTGTGCTCTTTGGAGGACTCTCAGAGGGCTGAATTCGGGAGGGACAAGGTTTCAGTCCCGTGTTTTGAGGAGGTTTGACCCCATAGTGACAACCTGTGGGTGCCTCTGGCTGTGACAGCACCGCTGTGTTCTGTGCTGTGGCTGTGTGGGGACAGAGGATGGGGCTGTCACCTCTGTGCTCTGCTGTGCAGAACAAGGCTCACCGTTGCTTCACTCCCTGCTCCAGCTGTGGCTGTGGCTACGAGAAAGGCAGCAGCAACTCTTTTAATATTCCCTGTTGAACAAAGGGAAGGTTTTATGAGAGGTGGGAGTAGGACACGGGCCTCATGATTCACCAGGCAGACTGGCTGAGGTAAGATATTTTATTTAAAAGGCCAAGTCGTGTACTCCTCATTCTGACAAAGGAAAGCTGTGCACAGGCAGCATTCGGGATGAGCAGTAAGGAATTCCTTGTCTTCCTGGGATGGTTGTTTCTTGAGGAACAGCTCCTGGGAAGGTGACAGCTCCTGGTGGCTCCTGTGCCACTCTTGCTGCCTGTCCCATCTTGCCCAGTGCCAGCCTGCTTTAGCAAGAAATGGGGACAGATCTCAACTTGTCCCTACTTCTGTGGGAGCTGAGTTTGGGGATGCTCCCAGCACTTCACCCTCAGATCCTATTGCATTTTTACTGCCATCCTTCAGTCTCCATGGCAACCCTGTCTGCACTGTGCGTGTGCAACACCCAACTTTTGCACACCCTGTTTGATTTTTTTTGGGTTTCGTTGTGTTTTCCTTCAGAAATAGTTCCCCTAGCACAGACAATGGGCCTGCTGTGCTGCCAGATGAGCACCTGGGCAGTGCTTTCTGGGTTGGAATCATGCACTAATAATCAAGCACTGTTTCCCCACGCTGTTTCCTGAGGTCAGTTTAGGAATTCATGTTGGTGGTGCTCATGGTGCTGGTGTTTGCACTGCTGAATCTACACCCAAACCAAGGACAATTAGGGTGTAGGCAGTCATGCATGATCCTTTTGGAGCCATTGTACAATATTTATGGGGTTTTTATGCTTCATCTGTTCTGAATTACATGTCTCGTTCAGCTGGAGCCCTGTTGAAAGCCTTGTGCAGAGGGTAAGGCTATTACTGAGCAGTTTATTCAGGGCAGCATGAATTTTACAGCATTGTTACCAACTCCAGATCCTCATGAACKGTGTCTGCATGGATACAGCTCTGCCAGTCCCCATGATGCACTGTCAAAGGCAAAAAAAATATCATAGGGCAGCCTGAAGCAACCAACATCTGCTTTTGGACATGTCACATTAGCAGTGACATTGCCCATGGGAAATCACTTCCTTTCTTCTGGTGGGAATTTTTTCTCTCTGATTCCCAGAATGCGTTTTTGCAAAGAAGAAGAGGGAGAGAAGAGGGAAGAGAACAAAAGAGAAGTAGAAGGAAAAGAATGCCAAAAAACACCGCAGTGAAAAGAAATTAGAAACAAAATAAATAAATAAAAATTT
>CADDXX010000615.1:173606-195852 GCA_902810485.1 Alauda arvensis
GGGAAGGGAAGGGAAGGGAAGGGAAGGGAAGGGAAGGGAAGGGATCATTTTCTGGTAGATCCTGTAGATCTTTTCCAACCTTAAGGATTCCATGGTTTGGTGATTCTGTGTAGTGTTCCAGTGGAAAAATTGGTTGTTTTACATCACAGAGATCATGTGAGGATAAAACTCACAGAAATTCATGAAGTGCTCAGCCCATGGAGTCATCAGTAGAATAGCTTGGAATAATGTTTTATGTTACAAAATGGTGTTATAATTTATTAAAATTTTAAAGTCTAATGGGTTTTTTTGGTGAAATTTCCCAAGAGAGGAAAGTTTCTTCCACATAATTCAAAGTGAATGGTGAATTAGCACAAGCCTTCTCACGAGAGTGCTTCTGTGGAGAGGGGAAGCTGGAAATCTGAAAGCTCTGCAGCTGAAGACAGGCTGGAACAAATGTCTTCTGTTCCTGGACTCATAATCCAACCTCTAAATGATCACTGACACGAGCTTTTGTTAAAAATCCTCCTACAACTGAATGAGTTAGGTTTGTCTAAAAGAGTGTCTTAGAGCTGATGTATGCCAGGAGACTTTACAGACACGGGTTCCACCTGATCCTGAAGCTCAGGGTTGTCGATGAAATCCATCCTTGCACAAAGGAACAGAATTGTCCCAAGGGGCAGGATCATAAACATAAATAATTTGACGTTTGCCAAATAAGTAAATAAAACAATGGTGTAGTAAAATAMTTCTGCTTTCATGGAGAGCATTAAATGAAACAGGAAAAGGAATAAATGTTCATTCATTGATCAGGAAGATATGATATTTTGCAGAAAGGACATTTTCAGGCATTCGAGGTACTTTTTTTCTGAGAAATGAAGGAAATTTTAAAATCTTAAAAATCTTAAAAATCTTAAAAATGAAAATTTACTTCTACTTTTTTGATTCTGTCCTTGAAGACAAAAAAATCTTTGTACAAATTAGATAACAATTGGTGAAATTGGTATAGGAAAAAGAAAGTTTTACATACAGAAGGATAAAGCCAGAAGACAGATAAAGTAGAATAATTAATAGAAATACTCCTAACAATTCTTCATCTAGCTTGTTTTCCTGAAGATATTGCCTGTCTTATCACAGTCAGGTAGCATAAATGCCCACTGCCAAGTCCACAAAATATATTTTCTTTTTGTGACTGGAATTTCTTTTGCACTGAGCCAACCAGCTTTTTATGAAATGAAAGCTGAGTGCAGTTCTCAGGAGGAGCACCTGGGAGCTCTGCTGTACTGACAAAAAATTACATCATTGTCCTTGTCCTAGAAGGTCTTGAATCCTCAGTTTGGCAGTCTGGGGCAGAGATCTCACATTATTTCTTGCMTTTGATTGGAAAAAGAACTGAAACTGTTCTTCAGCAAAAAAACAGTCGAGGGCAAAAGTCAAATGTGATGTGGACAATGTAGTGAGTGGACTACACTGCCATAAACTCATGGGACAGCTACAAGCTGTAGCTGTTCTTCCCCCATATTTAAATTCTCAAAATGAAAAAAAGTTCTTCTTTTTTTGCTCCTTCAGGGGTTTCCTATGAAGAATCAAGGATTATTATTTCAGCATGAGTGGGTCACATCTGCAAAAGCAAAGTGAACACCTGAAACTCTGGAAGAAGATTTGTGATTTTTAACTTTGTTCTTACAATGAAAACATCTTTCCTATTACATGAATAACCTTTGTAGAAGAAGGAGACAGAGATTTGCCTGCAGTCTAAGGGTCATAAAAATCATTGTCACCTTGTGCTTTGTTTCAAGTTAATGCACTGTTTTCACCAACACAGCAGACTAAATATATTCTAAGAAAAAAAGAAAATGGAAAGCAATTCCTTCAAACAGAACCTTAGAAAGCAAAGCACTCATCAGTCCACACATGATTTTTCCTGAGGAGAAAGAAGAATAGAARTGAGCTGCAAATGTTGTGTTTTATTCATGTTGCTAATTCTTRAGTCTTAATCCATGGATTTATCATAGACTAATACTACTGTAGAAAGCAAAAATAAAAAAGAAGAATAAAAATTTAAAAGAGAAAGAAAGGGAAGGAGAGGTGAAAAATGTTAGTCACCCCATTTAAGGCTCTCTCCTACTGCATGACACGTTACAACCTTTAAGGCTTCTGCTCTGATCACAGAACAGAGAGAGGCTTTTCAGGTGCATGGTTCAAAGCACAGGSAGCAGATCTCTGCTTTGAACTGCCCTGGGAGAGAGGGCAGGAGCAAAGAGAACTGCTCCCTGAACATGATTCTCTGAGTTGGGTATCCCTGGATAACACAGAGGTGCCCCAGTGACAACATGAAGTAAAGCTGYCACACTGATGAATGGCACCAGCTATCCCCAAGATGAGTGGCTGAAGAATTAAATTATAGCACTGCTGGGTATCTGCCCTCTGTGGCACCACGTATTTATTCTTTTGTTTCAACTCAGATGGTGYAGTTATTGCAGATGAGTGAGAAGGCTTTGAGTCTAAGTGCCAGAGGCTAAAGAAATTTTTGCCTCAGGATAAAATACAGGAATTATTTAAGAACTGAAAAGTACTGTAAATTTAATAACAATCATGAATAAATTAAACCAGCCCAATTAAAAAATTATAAAATGATAGGTTCTGTAAGARAAGCCTGACTGTGGAAATTGYTCTGCTYATGTGGAAACATTTAACTTTTCCCATCCCAGTGCCTGCCTTACAGATGATATTGTTACCATTTTTTATTTTCATTGTGCTAACACAGTGTCTTTATTCTCCATCTTCTTTCAGTAAATGCCACAGTTCCCCAGTTCAGCTGGAATTATGGACATGTCACACCCCATTGCTTCACCTTTCTCTTCAKGGCAGCCAGCTGAGAGGAGCACAGTGAAATTGTCTGAGCAGCCAGGGACTGGAAAGATAAAGATGGAATTAAATGTGGCCRGTGACATCAAGAGCAACATGAAAAGCTTTGAGGTCTCATCCAACCCAAACCACTCTGTGATTCTATGAACTGCAGTCATAAGCAAAGAGTGACCAACAAACCTCCCAGGCCTGTCGTTTTTTTTCCCAGGATATTTCTCCCTGAATAGCCACAGATGCCATTCCAGGAGTTCACTCCTACTGTTTCATGCAACTATTTCTCTGTTGACCATAATTATCTGCTTCAAACTCTGTTTCTGACTTTGTCTCTTCTGGATGCTCTCTCCCTGTGTCTTGCTGAGGCACAGAACTTTAYTCTGTGTTTGGTTCATTACACAGAATCCATTACTTCACTGGCAAGAAGAGTGAAATGATTGTTGATCACACAGCCTAATAAAATCCAGGTGTTTGGTAGCTGGAATCCAGAGTGAGTTGTGGTTCTTTCTATACCAAAGGATTTKACTTCTCCTAGAACTGCATCTTGCATTATCTTACAATTGATTTGCCTTCTATCATGGATTTCTCTGCCATKTACTTATATTCTGCCATCACATTTRCTAAATWTTTTTTTATTAAATTAATAAARCTGTCATTCYTGCAAGTGCCCAGAGACCATCTGGGAATCAGCTGGGTTTGGTGCTCCTTTGATAATTCTGGTGCACACCCAGCAGTTGCTGGGCCAGACCCTTCCTGCTTTCCTGTACATGATCCAGTGCTAGAAGCAGAATTCTCTTGTATTTATTTACATGCAAATTAATTTATTTATCAATAATTGCAACTTAGGTGGCTCATTTCAGACTCAACCACAAAACTATTTCAACAGGCAGAGCATAAATGTGGTATTTGAACATGTYAAGTGAAATAATAGGATCACAGAACCACAGAATGGCCTAGGCTGGAGGGGASCTCAAAGATCATCCAGTTCCACCCCTCTGCCATGGCCAGGGACACCTTAAACCAGACSAGGATGCTCCAAGCCCCATCCAGCACCTGAACACTTCCAGGGATGGGGCAGCCACAGCTTCTCTGGACAACCTGTTCCACATTACTGGCACTTCAGGTTTTAAAACTCCTTTTTTTTTCAAGTGGTTGAGCAAGTTTCAAACYTACTGACTTTTTTGTTTGTTCATTTAATTTTTGTGTGATGACATGTTACAAGTGTTTGTTTTAATCTCATTCTAGAATTTCCAGCAGCTTCCACTGGAAAAAAACCCCAACATGGATTTTTATATATATATTTCACACTCTTCTGCAAATCCACAGTGAGAAAGAAGATGCTGAATTGAGGAAAAGATCTTTCAGCTGTTTTGAGGACAAGAGACAATCTTTAACACAAGTCTCTGCTCCTCATGCAGATGAGTCTGTGCCCTCCCCAGCACAATCCTGCTTCCCTCCAGAGCTCTCACCTGTAGCAGCTCTCCACGAGATGAACACACACAAATGGACAGGACTCTTCAAGGGACTGGTAAGAATTAATTTGACCATAAGATCATGCCCCCCATGGTGATTAGAGCTCTGTCTTTTAGGAACAAGCTGGATGCACCTGCTGGCGAAAGTGTGCATACACTCATAGAGGTTTCTATCACCAGTGATTAATTCTCTGSTATGAKACMCCCTGCTTCAAATTAGAAGTAAAAYATTTAATGCTAAGGAGCAGCAAATTCTTGACCTGSTAGTTTTGCTCATGTACCAATTATATTCTGCTCCTTGGGACWTTTTTTTTTAAATGTTATTATTTGTTATTAGCTTCATAGCTGGCATTTTAAAAAGTCATATGCTAACATATGTGCTGCTAAATAATTCCTGGTATGCACAGAATATATAGGTTCATTAGCAATGTGATGTATAGTACTTAGTGCAAGCACACACTTCTCCATCTGCAGTTCTTTCTACCTTTAATGGAAAAAAAAATCCTACAGGAAGTGTAATGTTTTAACTCTTTAACCCATTTTTGATCTGTATTTAATCCCATTATAATACACTTCTACTGGAAAAATAARGTGATTTATATTTTGCTACRATTGCTCCCTAATGTCATATTCCCYAACAAAATTCTTAGTCCATTATTGCTCTGAAAAAAATCACAGGCTTCCAAYCTGTAAGGGTACTGCCCAACTGGGACATGGTTTTTTGGCTGGATTTCTTCCTTTTCTTTCTTTTACTTCTTACAGGCAGAGAGGTGGAAGGCTGACAAGGAGCCAACTATAAATCATTCATCTTCAAAATGGTGTTTTGAACTCCTCTGGAACTGAGGAAATGATCATTGCAGCCTTTGGATGTGGTCTCAATTATGCCACAGGCTGTGGCTCCCTAAGTGACCATACAACACCTGCAAACTGCTCATTCCTGCCATTATTTTCTTATTACTCTGATAATCCAATCTTTTCCAGTATTCTCAGCTGGAAGGTGGTGGCTTGAAAGGCAGAAAGGGAAGAAGATAAGATCGGGATTTTAGATTTTGATTTCACAGGAACGAAGTTCTGTGTTTTCCCCAGTCCTGTAAATAATGCCACGGAAATTCTGAGTAGTTTCTGCAATATCCAGGCTGTTTCCCTGGGTTTTCCTCCAAGTCCAYTCAGCAGATATTATTCCAGCACAACTGGAATAGCGTGTCAGTGGAGATTTCTTCTTCCCATTCCCTTGGCATAAGTTCCTCTGGGACAGGATTGCCTTCAGCACCAGCAGCCAGCCAGGAATGCCGTAAGGAAAGCAGTGACTTGTGCTGTTATTGACCTTTGGAAAACTRTGCCTCTGGAAAAGCAGTACCAAAGCCTATAGCAGCGAAAACGAGACCACACAGGGAGCTATAAAAACTTAGCTGGATCTTATCACATCCATACAGAAGAGATAAGCACAGTCTGAGGCACTGAGGTACCTCTGGGGGCAAGACAGGACAAGGGACACTGATTCCCCCTGATGACTCAGGTTAGTCCACAGGAACCCTCTGGCTGTTATAAATTGGTTTGTTTTCTGACTTTTTTCATTAGATGTTAGCCCCTGTTTTTCCTGGGGGTGACACTGGCTGGGCAGGAATGTGTGCACGAGCCTGTGAAAGGTCTGTGAACCAGACCTCTGCGTAAAATGCAGAAGCCAGGTTTTGTGTGGTTCCACCAGTTCTGGACATTAGGAAATATTTCTTCACCAAAAGGGTGGCCAAGCATTGGCACAGGCTGCCCTGGGCAGTGGTGGAGTCACCATCCCTGCAGGGATTTAAAGGACATGCAGATGCACCACTTTGAGACATGGTTTCGTGGTGGCCTTGTGTCAGAGTCAGTCCGAGATCCCTCATTTGCCTCACAACTGTCTACAAAGGGTCTCAAAGTCTAAGACCCCAGACTCTAAGTTCTGGCCTGTCCAGGGTGGGGAGAAAAGCCTGACAGAACTTGCAAGTGTGTGCTCACTGGACCAGAGACTGGGAACAATGGACTGAGCTCATGTTTACCCTGGTTTGTTCTGTTCCTGTGTGTGGGTCGAAACGACTTTAAGTACCGCACTACCTTCACCACACCATGGCCAGGTGCAGCTGGTTTTGGACAAGTGAACAAAGGACAATGGCAGCCAGTGCTGCCAAGCTATCCCCACCCTGGCCAAATGCCTCTCGCTTCAAGAAGACCTATAAAGGCTGTAGATTTTGGGACCTCATTTCGTGTGCACCCCACAGATGGAAGACACATCTATGGGGTCATCACCTCAAGGATTCCGGCTCTTTTCCGTGGTAGCTATTGATCCCTTTTCCCCGCTTTTCTCTCTCTCTCTTTCTCTATTTTCCTTTTCTCTCTGGCTATCGCATACTGTTGTTGGCACTAAATAAAGTGCATTTTTCATTATTTAAACTGGTTTTGTCCCTGTGCTGTGTCTTCTGCGCTTTGAGATCCCCCTAAAAGAACCTATCAGGACCCTGCAGACCCCTGCAGACCTTGACATCTTGGCAGTGCTGGACTTCATCTCAAGGGTCTTTTCTAACCTACCTGACCGTAGGATTCTGTGTTCTCTCCACCTGGGACCTCAGGTCCCCACCACCTCAACACAAGAGACTGATCACAGTGTGTGCATCCATCCTGCTGACACCCCCCTTGTTCCTGTTGCCTGGAGAAGGCTTAGGACAGGAGGCCCATGAGATGTGCAGTTCTGCACGTGGTGAATGACAGAAACTGCAGTGCTGCCAGTCCTGGCACACGTGCAGCAAGGCTAAGGAAAGCTTTTGAGGTATCTAGAAACTTGCATTTGGAACTGAAATTCTTCAGGGACACAATACTGTCCCCAGAAATCCTCGCTAGAACAGCTTTGCTGTATTTTCAGGATTGAGTAAATCCAAGTCAGACTTCTGTATGAACCCAAATGGATTTATAGAATCCATTGAAATAACTGAGCCAACCACTGCAAAGGTCAAAGTTTTAGAGATATGGTCAGAGAGAGATTACTTGTGATGTTTCTTTAGGTAAAGCAGCCATCAGTTCAAAGATGGATCTGAAAACCACAAACCACAGCTCTGTCCATTGGGTTGGGATCATGGACCATGTGTTTGCCTGGTGCCCAGGGTCAGTCAGTGCATCCCAGGGTCAGTCAGTGCATCCCAGGATCACTTTTGGGGCTGAGGACAGAGGGGCTCAGGTGTCCAGAAAGGCTTTGGGGCTGTGCCCAGGATTTTATGGCACACTATTTCATGGCAGGGATGACCATCAGGGTGGCCTGGGCTGCCCACTTTGTCAGGAGAGCCCCAGGGACCTCCTGCCCAGTGGAGTTGTACTTGGGGTGATGATGCCAAGGACTCTCTCAGGGGGTGGGGGTGGGTTTTGGGACTTGCCAGCGGGGTGATGAGGCTCTGGTGGCTGTGACATCACAGAGGATGGGTCACAGAGGGACCTGTCCCTAAGGACAGCACCAGGCAGCCCCAGTGCAGCTGGACTGGGGTGATTGGTGTGTGCACAGGCTGGGCTGGGYTGGGGACTGGCCAGATGCCCAGGGGGGTTCCTAACCCTGAGTGAGGGCTGAGCCCTTCAGAGCTGGGCAAGGCTCTGCCCCTGGGGCTGGGGACAGTGGGAGTTGGGACTCTCTGTGCTGGCTTTTGGGCCTGTCCCTGCTTTGCCAAGAGACCCCCTGGGAGCTCCTGCAGTGGGTTTGGGCTTGGTGCAGCGATGACCAGAACCCACTGAGCAGGGGGTAGGGTTGGAGTCTGGGGCTTGTCACCTCTGGTGGCTGTGACATTACAGAGAGCAGGTGACAGTGGGAGCCATCCCCAGGGACAGCACCAGGCGACCTCCTGCAGCTGGACTTGGGCAAATGGTGAGTGCACATGCACAGCCAGGGCTGGGATGGATGGGGAATGGGACAGATGCCCAGGGGGTTTCTAACTCTGAGTGAGGCCTGGGCCCCTCAGGGCAGGGCAGGGTGCCACTCTCTGGGCTGGGGGGCAGAAGGGCTCAGGGCTCCCAGTGGTGCCAGAGGCACTTTGAAGGGTATGTGCCAGATGGCCCTGGCTCCATGGAATGCTCCAGCATGGCAGGGATGGGCCCTCAGGAGACTGCTCAGGTGTCTCTTGCCCTTTCATGGGTCACAGCCCAGCCAGGGGATGACCATCAGGGTGTCTTGGGCAGGATGGGCACTGTGCTGTGTCCAGCCAGGGACTGTGGGTCCCTTCAGGCCTGTTCACCCAGACCTGCTGGATAAACCTTTCTCCCACCTCCTCCAGGCCATGGCTGTGGCAATCATATTCTTCCTGGCTGTGCTGGCCATCCTGCCTGGGCAGACACAACATCCACAGACTGATAAGGCCACAATCCAGCAGATGCAGCAGCGTGARGAGTTTCTGCACCAGAAGGTGATGCAGCTGCTGCAGGAGATTGAGTTGATCAGGTCCCTGCGAGAAGCCCCACTCCTGTCTGGGTTGCAGCTCTGTTTYTTCTGGGCTGCTGCAGCAGTCATGCTGGTGGAGGTCTGCTGGCTGGCCTGGCAAATGAAGCTTGCCCCTTGCAGCTGCTGTGTGCGGGACAGCTCTGACAGTGAGAAGGAAAATGACAATGAGGACGAAAAGCTCAGGGGAACATACTCAAGGGTCAGGCTGTATTCTGTGCCCAACCTGATGTCCGTGCAGGGACTGTCTGACATGTGCAGGGATGTGAAGAAGATGATGCATGACGTCCTCCGTGTCTGCCGAGTGCTTTCCAAGGACACTTTCATGCCGGAGATGCACCCGGCCACCAGGAGGAGCAGCATCCATGAATCCTGGAGTGTCTTTGAGGACCGGATCGTGTACCAGCTGCTTGTGTTCCTGCAGCCRCCCTCCAGGCACTCTTTCAGGCTGGAGCTGTACGGTGGGACACATCTGCCAGAGAGGTGCTCCAACGTCCGWGTGSTGCTGGAGTGCACCTGCTCCAGGAAYACGGGGAACATTCCGTGTTTTGTCCACCCTTCYCAGCCCCGTGAGACGGCCCCGCGCTCACCCCTGCTGCAGAACCTCTGCACAGGCTCCTACTTRGACGTGGAGGAGATTGCCTGCTGGGTGCAGAACTCGGTGCAGACAGCCTGGGAGCTTCTGCCCCAGTGGCAGGACTGGCAGCTCACGGTGCTGCCCAGCTCCCACTCCTGCAGGATGCTGCTGAGCGGCCCCTCTGAGATGCAGCTCTGTGCTGCTCTGGTGTTTGCCGTGGAGCAGGGCAGCCCAGGCACCTTCCTCATCCTCCAGTAAGAGTGGCCAGCATTCCCAGGTGCTGCTTTGGGCTGGGGCKGAGTGGGGAATTGGGAGTAGAYACAGACAGACAGCTTGACCTCAWCTGCCCAAAGGGATCTGCTGGACAATCGAGCATTGAGCTCAGAATATTAAAAGGGGAGGGAGAAGGAARAGGARTGGGACATGTYTTGAGCTAAGGCATTTATCTTCYCAARWCACCATAACAGGTGATGGAGCCCATCTTTCCTGGAGGTGGRTGAACACCTGYCAGCCCGTGGGAAGGCAAATGCCCTAACTCTGAACATCTCCTCAGAATCACAGAGTCAATCCAGCTGGAAAAGACCTCTGTGGTCCTTGAGTCCATACTATGACCCAACACCACCATGGCACTAAGTGTCATGTCCAGTCTTTCCTTAACACCTCCAGGGAGAGTGCTAAGTACTTCATCCTTTTCCTCACTTTTGGTCACTGTGTTCCCTCCTGGGTCTAGTAAAGAATGGAGCCTTCCCTTGGCCCTCCTATTGCCATTAATGTCACTCATAAAACAACTTTTTATTATCCTTGACAAAAGTGGCCAAATAAGTTCTGAGCTTTTGTCTCTCTAATTTTCTTCCTACATGACCTAACAACATCCATAAACACTTCCTGAGCTGCCTGCCCCTTTTCCAGAGGTAGTTCCCTGGTGGGCTCACCAGCTGTGCTGGGAAGTGAAGTTCTCTTCCACACAATCCAGGACCCTCCCAGGCTGCCCCTGCTGTGTTGTGTTTCCAGCAGGTCCCTCCTCCTTCCTTCTTTCCCCCTCTGTATGAGCTGAACCTGAAGGAATATGGTGCAGAATATCCCTTTTGGGGTACCTTTGGGGTGCCCTAACCCTGGGGTCAGCTGTGCTGTCTGTGTCTGCTCCCAAACACCCAAGTACCCTCTTGTGGTTCCAGCCCCAGCCAGAAATTAAGCACCACACAGCCACTTGCTCAGCACCTTCTCTGCCCCACAGCCACTTGCTCAGCACCTTCTCTTCCCCACAGCCACTTGCTCAGCACCTTCTCTTCCCCCTGACCCTGGTGGAAAGGGGGAGAGAATCAAAAGTAAAACTTGCAGGTTTAGAGAAGTTTAAAAATTAATAATTTAGAGAAGTTTGGAAACTGAAAACAAAGCAAAATACTGCTATATTGGTAAATATTAATAGTATTGATAATACAACTGAAAAGAAAAAAAACCCAAACATGTGATGCACAATACAAGTGTTCACTACCTACTGACCAGCAATGCCAGAGCTGCCTTTCTGAACCCAGATCAGGCCCTGTTCCAGATAACTCTCCCAGTTTATATACTGGGCACGCCAATAGGATTTAGCAAAAACAAAACCATCAGTATTTTGTCAACATCGTTCTCCTCCTAAACCAAAACCACAGCAGTGTGCCAGCTGCTGAGAAGAAGTTAAGTSTATCCCAGCCAAAGCCAGGCCATTCCCCAGCCCCCTCACCAGTGGGGCATTGCAAGAAGCAGAAAAGGCCTTGATGCTGTGCAAACACTGCTGAGCAATAAGAAAAACATCCCTGCATTATCAACACCCTTTTCAGCACAAATCCCAAGCACAGCTCCTCTCTGGTCACTAAGGAAAACTAACCCAACCCCAGCCAAAACCAGCACACTGAGCAGCAGGTTTTGAACTATTTTCTGTGRTGCAGAGGGAACAAAATTCAGGCACCAAAGCCTGCTAGTTCCAGYAATAGTACAAAAGGTCATTCTTCCAAATGGCTTAACTGCACCCCCAGGCTTTCAGGATTATGTGCTGTGTCATTATTAAGAAAAATCTCATTGCATTAAGAAGCAGCCATTGCTTTTAAAAAGACAGATGCAGTGTTTTTTTTTTTAAAAAACAAACCCAAGAAAGCCTTATCACAAAAACAGCGTGAGCTGCATTTGAAAATAAAGTTTGTAGTTAAAACTGACRTTTCCCTGGCTCATGTTTCCACTGGCAGCCATCTCACTGAGGTCTGACAGGTGTTTGCAGGGTTGCTAAACCCCTGGGTTAATTCAGTGCAGGAAGAATGGTGAGATTAAATTATTTCTGTAAGTGGAGTGTTGAAAAATTAATTGAAAAGGTGAACTASTCTGCCCAAATAAAAATACATGAAAGCAGGCCTCAGACATCTTTCAGTATGGGGAAGTGGACAGAGAATGCCCTAAGTCTCAGCTTAATATTAGCTGGAATATCAGACTTCAAACTTGACTCAAGTCAAAGTCAAGAGGGAGGACCKATGCCAGCAGCCATGCACTCATTCATGTGAGAGTTGTGAATTAACAGTACATTTCAGGACACAGAAGCAACTTTCCTCAGTAAGAAAGGCATCTAGACAGTCATAAATAAACAAGCTCTGATGGTTTAACATCCTAATTCACCAGATTTGTTCAAAATCAGCAGCTGTGGCATCTAGATGCTGAGATTTCCTGGTGGGCCACTTGAGTTCTGTTTCCACAACTGTTTTTTAAAATCCACAGACAAGGGACTGGCAGATTTTACTCTTTGCAGTGGGATGGCATGCCCAGAATATTAGTGCCACTGTTCATCTGTGAAGAATCAGCTTGATCTCTTGTGATGATCTGTTTATAACCTCATTGGGGCAAAGCAAGAGCAGAGCTAGTGGAAAGTGTGACTCCTCAAAATGTGCACAGTGCAGACACTCTCCCCTCTGCAGGCTGTTCCCACTGAGCTGCAGAACTGGATTTACAGTGTCAGTGTTGGGCAGAGGGAGTCTCATTTCCTGTGCATCCCTRGCTGTGCTCACAGCACTGAAAGCAAAGCAAAAACCTTCCACAGCAGAGGCCTTCAGACACCCTGACAAGTGGCAGCCCCACTCCCTGAGCTGCTTTAGGTGCTCTGTCTTGGGTGCTAACAWGAAACGTCCCAGCTCTGTCAAACTGAATGGATTTTTATTCTATTAGCAAAGATTTTGTATCTGCAGAGCACCTTTCAGCTGTAAATCACAGCACTGATTGCACTCAGGTCACATCCCCTGTCCCTGGGCTGTGATGTCTCTACACCCTGTGAATGTTGTTATCTCCAGGCTGATACATTCACAGTCACCTGCGTGTGTCTCTCTGTGTGAGCTGCTGCTTTCTGACTAAAAGCAGCCAGCAAAAATAGAAACTTCTACTAATCCCATCTCTGTGGGACCACAGAAACCCCTGACATTTGTCTGCAAGCTCTGCTGTGCACCTGCCCAGAACAATTCAGATTCACCCAAGTGAGACCTCGTGTGGGTCTGCTCTGTCCCCTCAGGACAGTCAGGGTCTGCCACTGACCTGTTCAGGTGTTCAGTGTTTGAGCTCAGGGCAGAGCTGGGCATCTCATCCACATTCCACAGCATCACTAATACACTGTCTTATCTCTTGCACAAAGTCCTTTATCTCGGAAGCTTTGCCTTAGTAATAAAGATAACAGGGAAGTCAGTGTCTCTGCTGATTGTCCATATTCATTAGACATTACAAAATCCACAGGAATTGAATTTTTTACCAGCTGCGCATGTTCCTGTGGCCACCCCCTGGTCACTTTTCCATCCTGGAGCAGGAACCCGTGGGGCAAAACCCAGAGAGGAGCTCTGACATCCGTGTGGTGCTGGAATGCTCCATGGAGCATCTGATGGGATGAGTTTATCCTTGTGTTTTCTCCACTGCTGGGACAGTGAGCTGCCTCAGGATCAGAGCTCACTGCTCCTAGAAACCCTCTTCTTACACCTGGAGCAAATCTGCAGCTGGGTGCAAAGCTTGCTGTTTTCAGCCTGGCTGTGTTTGCCTCAGTGGTGTCTGATGCTGCTGCCCTGCTCCTGCTCTGCAATTCCTGGTGAGCAGCTTCTCCGAGGAGCAGAGCTGCTCTGAGATGGCTTTGGCACAGGCAGCTGCCTGATCCTAGGCCGGGCAGGAGCCAGCTTTCCCAGTGTTTTAATTAGGGGAGAGTTAGACTGGTAAGGGCTTAGGCTCATGTGGGTTTATATTTTCACCTTGTGCTTCCCAAGGGCTGGTTTACCCTAGGGTAGTTAGACTTCTATATATACTCAGTATGGAGTTACATGTACTACATGTACCCAGTGTACACATTTTTATGGTTTGAGTGAWTTTTTTCTATGCCAATTGTGATTATGTGCTCATGAAAATGATGCAAGAGCYTAGGAATGCCTTGTTCTATATATTCTGCCTGCTCAAAACCCCCACARTTAATATGAACCAGTTGATAACCCAGTATCAGTAAGTATTTAATTGACTTTTTATAACTGAAAGAGTTCAAAGCAGCCAGTGCCTTTTGAAACCCTCAGCACGGGGACAGGAAATCAGACAGGTGCAGTGGCCATAAATCAAACATCCCCCCAGAAGGCAGGCAGCAACATTGCCTCGAGGCAGGACACTTCTGCTCTGTTCCAGCCTTTTCACCTGGACTGAGGCAAAGCACTTCATTTGCCTTGCTCCATTTCCCTTATGCACAACGCTGTAAACGCGGGCTGGCTCCTGAGGAAGTAAATCCTGAGCAAACACCACAGGTGTGCAAGTTAGGAGGGACTTAGGGTACTGCTCTGAGCTTTGTCCTGGACTAAAGTGGCATGACTGTGCACATCTTCCCTTGGAGTGTTTCAAGATGGGGTGCACTATATAAAAGCTCTATATAAAAGCTCCATACCATAACCTACAACTCCTGCAGAAAATGGATTAAGCCTTTTATTTCCAATGTGATGGTCATTTGTTTTACTGGCAAAACATCTGACACCTTTTGAAGAAGCTTAAACACTCAGCTCCTCATCTGCTTGCCAAACTGACCTGGTTAACCCTTTSTTTGRTCCTTTTCACAGCRAAAGAAAATACAATTATTTAAAATTTGGTRGAGTGTACTCCAGGAACAAGAGAATACAGGGTATTTTCAGATAACTGAGTAGGAATGGCTTCTTAAAACAGTTAATGTTTCATACATACTTTGCACTCACTTGTAGTCTTATTCTCACTTTTTGTATTCCTTTTTTCTATTTAAAAGAATTGGGTAAGCAAATACTTTTTACATATTTTTAGTGCATTGGCAATGTGAAGTAATCACTAGTCACCAAAGTCATATTTGTAAAAGTAGCTATTTAATAATGGTTGTTTGCCAGTGTACTTAGTGTAAAGGAATATATTTCATCTATAAGGAGCAATTAACTTGTGCAATCACTGTGTACAGTAAGACATTGATTCTCTCAGTCCTGCATTGCTTTTARACTCCAGCTGAATGTGTTCACTAACCCAGGACTGACACATAACAGAGGAACAAAATGCATTTATTTCAGAGCAGTCTGAACCACTYCCAAATGATTAGAAAAAGGATGCCCACTGTAAGGGATTGACACTCCTAGCTGTGCATTTTATTTGATTGATTTCCATAAGAAGTCTCTTTATAGTGTTTGGATTTCCCTTCACCCATAGAAGTTGAGATAATTTAAGCTCAGATATGGCTTGATGTGGTTGCTATTCACAAACACATCAGTTCACAAAATCTTAWTTTTTGTAGCTGAAAAAGCCTGGCAAAAGAGATCTATAATGAAAAAGAGTGTTAAATATTATGGSTGTGAAATCCCCTCATAAAAAGTTAAAGGCCAAAAAATATAAGGGTCAATGTGTGTCATTAATTTTATGTTCATCTGCTGTCTCACATTGGCTAATTTTAGTAGGCAGATCTAGGAGCTATTGACCAGAAATGAGCAGAATGAGTAAGAAATATAAATCTTATTTACTATAATCTTATTAAATATATATTTATGTGTGTGTGTGAACTAWAAACTCTCCCTTCCTTGTATATGGATATATTCACATATATGCACATATAGAAGTGCCACAGTTCTCTCCATTGAAAATCTCCAAATCTGTCCCTTCAGCAAGTTCARTGCCAAAAATCATGTTCATTATTTCTTGGAAATTCTTGGTCCTTCACCCAAAACCTTCCTCCTGCATGTGTCACACAAGAACCTTGTTGTGGAGCACTCACAACTTAGTCATGAGCTCTGCTAGAGATCCTAACGGTGAGAGAACAAAGCTACTCCTTATCATTCAAATAGTTTCAAATCAACCAAAACATTCTAAGAGCTGAAATATTTCTTTGCCTCTGGGACAGGTTCAGGCACATCTTTTGAAAAAGAAGTAGGAGGAATAGAAAGAGTGGATGAGAKAAAACTCACCAGGCTTTATGGGGTGCTATGCTATAACAGGGCATGCAGGTTTCTGAATCCTACACATTTCTTAGGGCTGTAAGTATACAAGRGAGGGGTTTGCTGAAATCTGAAAGAACAAATAGTTAGGTCAATTATGATTTCAAGCTGCTGCAAGTTACACAAACAATTTCATCATTTCTTGGTGGTCTAGCAAAGAAAGACCATTGCATTGTGCCACTGCTGCCCTGCTGATTGCCAAGTTACCACATCCCACTCAGAGGTCACAGCTTGTACTCCTTATGATTAAATTGCCYGGCATGTGTGAGTTAGGAGTCTTTAAGCCATTAGTTTCTAAGCATGTCCGTTTTCTGGGTTCCTCCTCATTTGCTGCCCATCAATGTGCAATTGATTGCCTAAAAGCCTAATCAGTTGGTTTTCAACAATTTGCAAYGGCCAATCAATCACGTCTGTGAAAAGTTAGCAGTTCTGTCTGAATCTTAGTGGGGTTTGGATTTTAACAGCTTTGACACAGCAGAAGAGATTCCATTTGGGGCTGAACAAGATGCAGCACAGCCCGTGCTCCTCACTCCTTACAGTCTTTGGTTACGCCATGTGCTCTTCTATTAAACGATGAGAAGTGTGGGTCACCTTCCTGCTCCTCTATGTGATGTCACATTTTTGACTCACAGTATGATTACATAAGGTTTTACTTATCTAAAAAAGTATCTGTGATACTGCAGTTATCTGATGTACAAATGAATATTTTTGTATAATATATACAAAATATAATATATTAAATAATATATATTGTTATATATATTACATATATACACATATATCCATCTGGAGCTGGATGGGGCACCCCTGAGCTCTCCTGACAGAGGATTCCCTGCTGCYAACACCTTGCCATGGACACCAAATAAAAAAATATAACAAAGTTCTGCTTATTATTGCTGACTGCCAGTGGGTGAGAGGTTCATGGSAGTTGCAGATTCCTTCTTTAAGGATATCTTATCCATACCTGCAAACCTCACCCAAATACTCTTTGCAATGCCAAGAAAGAAATCCTGCAGCTCATTTACAGAAATCAAATATAAGCAACCATTATTCCAGATTAAAAAATTACGTATTTCTCCTAAAATGAGTTTGTGGTGAAGCACAGGCTTTTCTTCTGAGGCCTGAGGGAWAAKGGCTGTTGTTTCTGCTGTTGTAGGTTTGTATGTTCTTGTTAACACAGCCGTGACTGCAAATATTTTTCTCCCATCTCCTGGAGAAAAGATGAGAGAAAATATGGCTCTGTTTTCTAAAAGATAAATCTTTAGCCTGTGTGCTCTGGAGAGGACATGTTGCTCTGCTTGTTCATTAATCCACCAGGCTTCATCACAACTGTGAGGAGTCCCAGCTAGACTTTACTGGCTGTGCTCAAACATTGGCATGTTTGTCAACATGGTGAGAATTGTACATGGAAATTTCCAGCTGCTGTATTCAGGAAGAACAGGTCCTAAAAACTGTTTGTGCAGTGAACAGAACCTAAATCATATTATCCCTTAAAAAGCACGACTTGACTCATTGCAGCCTTCAAGTAGGATTTTTGGAGGCTCCATTCATGGTTGTGTGGAAGATAAATTATTTCTTTGGTGCACAGGAGATGACTGGTTTCATGAGGCTTATCAAATGATGGTTAAAGGATGGGGCATAAAAATTTGACTAAAACAATCACCTAAGTTTCTAGGGTGGAACAAAACAAGTGCCATTTGGTCTGCCTYAGGTACTGAAACATTTGAATGGTTTATCCGCATGGAAACAAACAGGAATACGTTGTGTTGAGATTGCTTGAACTTCTTGGACACAGAATCTCACTTGTCATGTATTGTCTGCATTCCTTAGGGATTGATATTGCAGGAGAAAAAAAAAACCCACGTAGCAGGTTGTCAGGAGGTTTCTTGTTGAGAACAACTACACAATGAARTTTAATACTTTGACTTGTAGGACTTTAAATCAGGCTTGTACTTTTCTAGAGCTTAAAGTGCTCAGGATAAAGTATCCTCCTTCAGACATCTGCTTCACAGTACATGTGATTTTTAAAGTTTCAATTAAACAGCTGAACCTTCTGCAATAASAGGATTCAGAGGAGTGAAAGTTTTTTTTTTAAAGGTGTTTACAATCAAATCATATAGAAATACCAAAAAGAGTAAAGCTAAAGCAGAAAACAGTGAGAAAGGTAACCAAATGTTACAAAAGCATGTAGAATGATTAAAAAAAAATTGTATAATTAGAATAAGAACAGATGTACCCTGAAAAAGGTATTTGAAGGGGAGGGAATAGCAGGAAAGAAATACATCATAAAGACCAGGGAAAAGTGTAAACACAGCGAGTGTTAGGAAATGATGTGCTGGGAAAAACTCCAGAATTCTTTTTCTTGGCCTTCTTTCTTTGTCAGTCAATGTCAGTAAATGCTAACACTGAGTTATTTTATTATCCTCCTCTAATCACTGGCTGTGTGATGGAAAACCACCTCCTGCAGCTGTCTGCCACTGAGGCAGCTGAAGTGACAGATGTTTGCTCCCCCRGATCTGAGGTCTCCAGTCTGCCCAGTGACCCAAACTGGAACCTTTCTGATGCCACGTGATGCGATAACACACACCAAAAACCCCTTCAGATGTTGAATTATGAAAAACTCTYCCACAAGATATTCCCTAAGGCTGTAAATCCAGGCACTTGAAGTTCACTGAATGTCAGAACTGACAGCTGCTTTGTAACCAGCTTGGAGTGCTCACATTATGGGAGTCTCCCCACAAAAATTCYGTGGCATTTTGCTCACAAGATGCTTGCTTCTATTAGCTCAAAAGCTGTGAGGAAATCATGGCATGGATTAAGTGAGGTGAAATGTTAAAAGACATTGAGGGGCTGGAGCAAAATCCAGACAAGGGAATGGAGCTGGGGAAGAGTCTGGAGAACCAGGAGAGGCTGAGGGAGCTGGGTGTCAGAGTCAGTCCGAGATCCCTCATTTGCCTCACAACTGTCTTCAAAGGGTCTCAGAGACTAAGATCCCCCAGACTCCAAAGTTCTGGCCYGTCCAGGGTGGGGAAAARCCTGCCAGGACTTGCAAGTGTGTGCTTACTGGACCAGAGACTGGGAACAATGGACTGAGCTCATGTTTACCCTGGTTTGTTCTGTTCCTGTGTGTGGGTCGAAACGACCCCAAAGCACCGCACTGCCTTCACCAGACCATGGCCAGGTGCAGCTGGTTTTGGAGCCACAAGTGAACAAAGGACAATGGCAGCCAGTGCAGCCAAGCTACCCCCACCCTGGCCAAATGCCTCTCGCTTCGAGAAGACCTATAAAGACTGTAGATTTTGGAACCCCATTTTGTGCGCACCCCACGGAAGGAAGACTCATCTATGGGCTCATCGCCTCGAGGATTCCGGCTCTTTTCTGTGGTAGCTGTTGATCCCTTTTCCCCTCTTTTCTCTCTCTCTCTTTCTCTATTTTCCTTTTTCTCTCCTGCTATCGCATAACTGTTGTTGGCACTAAATAAAGTGCATTGTTGATGATTTAAACTGGTTTTGTCCCTGTGCTGTGTCTTCTGCGCTTTGAGATCCCCCTAAAAGAACCTATCAGGACCCCGCAGACCCCTGTGGACCTTATAACTGGGAAGGGGCTCAGCCTGGGGAAAAGGAGGCTCAGAGGGAAATTTGCCATTTTCTACAACTCCCTGAAAGGAGGAGCCAGGTGGGGAGCAGGCTCTTCTCCCAGTAACAAGCAATGGGATTAGAGGAAATTACCTCAGGTTGTACCGGGGGAGGTTCAGTTTGGATTTTAGGAAAAGCTTGTTCTCAGAAAGGGCTGTCAAGCTCTGGAAGGGCAGTGGTGGAGTCACCATCCCTGGAGGTGCTTAGAAGACATATATATGTGGCCCTTGGGGACAGGGTTTAGTGGTGGCCTGGTTTTAGTGCTGGGTTTAGGGTTGGACTCAGTGATCATAAAGCTCTGTTCCAACTTAACCATTCTATSATTCTAATGCTTTTTTWWAACTYAYCATTGACTGTGTGGAGTTTCTGCCTGAACAGCAATAAAAACATATAAATGTTTCCTAAGTCTCACCTTTAAAACCTTCATTCCGATTAAGATTGTTTCACATTATTTGCACTTTTTTTTCTTCTTTTTTTTCTCTGCTGCCTCTTAGGTCTCTCACAGATYGTTCAGTGTGGATAAGGAGAAATAATTGCAAGTGATTGAGTTACTGTGGCCTAATGAGYAACTCTAAGACACCAAAGTGAAGCCTTTTCTTGTTTACTGAACACATTAAAAAGAAAAGCTGCCTCAAAAATGTGTTTTATAGTGGATGGCAAGACAGTGTAAGCAAATATATAGCTCCTGGTTGAGATGAATTTGATTTATGCAGTTGTGTTGCTCAGTTGGTGGTGAGTCCTATCTCCTKTGAAAAGGAGAATTCTGGTGCTGTAGAACATCTGTAGTCCCTCATTCCTCACATTTCAATGATGACAAACAGGTTCAGGAATACAAGTTATTCCCCACTTTCCTCAATTCTGCAAAATTTCATGGCTCGTGTTCAAACAAATGATCTATTAAATTGTATGTTCTGAGAAGTGTTTTTTAAAAAATCCATTAATTACTATGACAAGATTGTGTTTTTAAAAGATTAAAACAGCAGAATATTTCTGCAAAGGGCATTTTAAAAAACAGATTTATGCGCTTCCTTTCTCACTGGACTTTGTATGCCTCATGTTGTTGCTACCTGTGATCTCTCCCCCTCCTTTGCTGCTGCTCCTGTGACTGCCCTGGCTCTCTGTGCTGCTGAAAAGAGAACCCAAAGCGAGTGCAGAGCCCAAGAGCCTGTTCAGAGAGGTCAAACAGCAAACTCCACTCGAGTCTGACCCTCTCTGCCTCCAAGTCATCCTTCCTCCCCCTTTGGTCAGTGAAACTCATCTTGACTTCCACATCTGGCCTCTCCCTGGATGACAAACAGACATTTATTATCTTGTTAAAGGATAGACACAAGAGAAACAAGGGGGAGTTAAACCCTGTGCAGAAAAAATAGATTTTTATATCCTATGAACTGAAAGTGTTTAACGTGGTCAGATGTGGTAACCTGCATCGTGCAGTGAGAAAAACCAAAATGAAAGTGCAAGTCTTGCTAGCAGGGATTGTTCTGAGTAACAAGAGATCATTCCCTAAAAAGAAAGACTGGCACATGTAGTGTCTATTAAAACACAGAATAATTATTGAGATCTTCATTACCCTTTTAATGTAGTTTGGGTGCTTTTCTCTCACTTTTTCTCTTTTTCTCACCTTTCCTACTCCTAATTTTCTCTTCTTGAAATCTGAGTCATTTATGCTTGGATGAGTTATAGTTTGCTAAATCAGTGCTTTGTGAAATGCTTAATTCTGATTGAGTTCTTGCTTTAAATTTTGCCAAATTCCCAATCTAAAGTTCACCAGTAAAATTTGTTTTTTAACCTCCTGGGGACTTCTGCTGAGTTCTCCTTTGTGCCACCTCAGGGAAATGTGGTRTCTTAATCTCCTTTTAAATGAACTTGCTGGGAGCAGGGCTTTCCACCTCTGTTCCAGGCAGGGTTATGGAAGAGATCATCCTGAGTGCCATTCCATGGCACAAGAAGGACAACCAGGAGATCAAGTCCAGCCAACAGGGATTTGTGGAAGGCAGAAGGTCCTGTTTGACCAACCTCATCTCTTTCTGTGAACTGTCCCATGTGGGAGATGAGGGAAGGGCTTGTGGATGTAACCTGGCTGATGGATGGACTGGGTGATCTTCAAACTTCCAGCCTTCACAATTCTGCAATTCTTGGTGCACCTGATGAAAAACCTGCTTTTTTTCACTTATAGTGCACTATGAGAACTTTCCTTAAAGCAAAGACTTCCCAACAGGAAAACAGCTGGAGCAGGACCCAGGAAATTTCTGGTTTTCTTTGTGGTACCATTGAATTTAGAGCAGTTCAAGGCTTTTATATCTTAAAATATCAAATATCTTGAGAACTCTTTTTCTTGGCACCAGAAGAAGCCTACGTTACAGTAGATTGTAGAGTTTATCTGCCTAAAGTCGGAGGAATTCCAGAGGTCACCCAAGGCAGACTGGTTATTTCAATTCACGTAGTTTTTAGAGCAAATCAGTCTCTTTTACTTTGTCACCTGTGAAACACCAAAGTTTTTTCAGGGCCTATGACAGGTTGAGAAGAAAATCAAGCCTCATGTCTGCAAAGTCATACAAAGCACTACAGCTTCCTTGGGAAATGCTAAAGAGGTCAGAATCTGAAAGAGTGTGATACCATCTATACTGCCAGGACACTGAGGCCTGGTGTCATTAATCTGACAAATGGGTCAGCCTTCTACTACTGTTTGATTTTCAATTTTTGTATTTATAGAATTCCACAGAAAGATTTGACAAGGAGCCAAAATACTTGACAGCAGGAAGCATAAATACATGTTCTCATCAGTTTTCTTTAAAGGTTTTTTTTGTTTTGGGTTT
>CADDXX010000615.1:196137-210900 GCA_902810485.1 Alauda arvensis
TCATATGCTTCTGAATGGGTTTCGGAATTCATTTTGTTATCATCTTTGATTCTTGTTTTTAAAGCAATCCAGGAATTGAGAAATGCATTAGCCTGACCCTGGGGAAATGCATGGATATGCTAAAGGCTGGAGGAAAGCTGAAGGCTGGAGAGATAATGAATTCACTAAACAGTTTGTTTTTTTAACTCTATCTCATAAGTTCTTTCTAAACATGAGAAAGTCACCCTTCCCCTTGGTCCAGCTCTCAGATCAAAGTGGCCAACAGACCTGTTTATGTGCAAACCTGTCATCAGCTTTCTGGTACATGCTTTGAGACAGAGCAAAAGAGCCCTCAAAACAATGGTTTAATGCTATTTTATCTGTGCTGGCTGTCACACAGGTGGGAACAAAGGAAAAGTGAGGCACTGGCAGCCTGCTTCATTTTTTGTGCTTGTGGCACCAAGAAGTCGATCATTAATTTTTAACCCTGCACAGAAGTGGGGATCACAGTGGTCAYTCAAAGGGCCTGACAGTGCATGTCAGACCCAGTGCTGAAAACTGGTCCTGGCCCTTCTTCTCATGTGTTGGATATCACAGAATTAAATGAGGCGGAAAAAAAATTTTAAAACCCATCATGAAACTTAAAAACCCACTTTCTGTTGGATCCTGTAAGGTACCAAACTTGAGTTTCTTTGGCATTTAATGCAGTTCCCTAATTTTTGGTTATTTGTCTCTAAGGGCACTMTCCAGTTGTATTTTTCTCTGTAAACATCAATTTTTACTACAGAAGATACAGCACAAGTTTAGATTGTACTGACGTGCATCTTTATACTCTTTCCAGCTGGAAGCACAGCAGCATCACAGAAAACAATTAAAGCCCTGTTGTGGCCTGTTATGGAGTGAGCCATAGTGAAAATCATTTATTCTGAACCAGAAGATAAATCTTTGATTTCAGCTTGAGGCTTCCCAAAACTGTGGTGAAACAGCACCCACAGTAAGATTTTAAAGCATTCTTTCTAATTTCCTACTTGCATGTTCAGCCTAAACATCCACACACAGTGGGAGGAAAAAAAAAAGGGATAATGTCCTAAAAAGGTGTTTCCTCCACATGATTAAAAAGCGTTGGGTTCTGAAATTACATAATTACCTAATTTGTTGGAGTCATATTTGAGGCAAATTAACTGACTAATCCTTATGATATGTGTTCTACCYAACTAGACATTTGGGGGTTTTTTACTGCCTTTAATCTCATAAACCATCACCTGAAATCAATAAATATTTATAAAGATGATGTTCAGGAAACACGRCACAGCATTGGCTTGACATGAATTGAAATGGCCTTTTTTTTTTTCCTTAATAAAACCACAGGATTTTATTTAATACCCATGTAAAATCTGTTAATGGAACAAATACCTTTCTGTTTTGCAGTTCATTCAGATTTATGTGGCTCTTTTCTGGCTTGTTTCACAAAATAATCTTTTCTACTTTGTGACTTTCCTTCCAAATCCCTGTGTTACTAAGCACTATTTATTTTAAGGCTCCAAGCATTCAACAGCAAAGTAATTTGATTTGCTGAGGATATGTTTTCCTTTAATTTCATCATCAGTTTCTGCTTGGGATAAAAATGAGCCCAGCATTTCCAGGAATAGAGTTTTGGAGATACCTGGTCAAATAGTGTCTCAGAAAAATCAAGGGAAAAATCATTCRAAATTAACCTAGAAGAGAATTTAATGTATCCTTCCCTGTGAGGGTGGGGAGGCCCTGGCACAGGGTGCCCAGAGAAGCTGTGGCTGCCCCTGGATCCCTGGAAGTGTCCAAAGCCAGTTTGGATGGAGCTTGGAGCAACCTGGGATAGTGGAAGATGTCCCTGCACAGGATGGGGTGGAATGGGATGATCCTGGAGGCCCTTCCAACCCAAACCATTCTGTGATCCAGTTTTCACCCACTGAGTCCTGATTTCCCTTYTCCTGGTGGATTAAAGAGCAGTGGAGGAGCAGACGTGGTTCAGTTCCCTTTCCCTCTCTTCACAGGCACTGATTATTGCCATAAGGGATGGCAGGATATGCTGGAACAGATCTAGTTATGGTTCTTCTGCCAGACACTTCCCATAGGGATGTGTGAGGTCCTTATCTAAGGGAGGCTTGTGCCATAGAAYTCTTTTGGCCTGTCTGGCACAGTTRAAAAGAGCAAWKCTCYGAGGTTGCAGTTTCTTTYTTCACCAARRAGTTTTTCTAYYCTATTTTTCCAAACCTCAGATGGTCCTGCCACCACAGCAGTCTTTCCCAATACAAAAGACTGCATTTACACCTCCTTTCTAGAGACCCCTGTAGTGTCTTTGGATTTTTTATTTCCTTTTTAAAACCCTTCATTGAACCCTTCAACTCTTCACGTATCACCTCGGTCCCTCTGTCCTGCCTGAAGTATTTCTGGATCTCAAGACCCTTTTGTTCAGYCAGGAAGGAAAATCTCACTATTCCTGGCTTGTTTCAGCTGCAGTARATGCCCAGGTAAGGTTTAGTGACCAGTTATTGCCTCTAGTCCGACAGTAACTTAGCACAGCCATTACCTGCAGTGTTTGGCACAGACTCTCACAGGTGAACCCAAGACTGCAATGGGCCCTCATTAACAGCCTCAGGAGACTGACCAGATTTCATTAATGTGCATTCAGAATACTCAATCCATCATGGTGGGGCAGAAATGCAATTTTTCTCCCCTGTTCTATGGCATGTGCTTGGGTGAATATATCTTGAGGTTCTTCCGGAACAGCAGCCATTCTACTTCTCTTGTAAAACTTGTCCCAGCTTTACATCTGCAGTGACTGGGAGATGTAAGACCTGTGGCCCTGTAAAAAAAATACTCTCTGCACTTTGCTGTGGAGGGTAGAGTGGAAGAAGTTGGGAGAATTTGGTTTATTTTGCCTTAGCAATTGAAGACTAACAAGGGACCACATTGCTGTCCTCAGCTGGCTGGAAGGAGAAYRTGGAACCAGASTCTTGGATGAGCACWGGGAAAATACAAGGGACAASAGATATTGTGGGAACCTGGGTCMCCTCTTTGGATGCTCCTGGAAGCTTGAGACCCCTGCGGGAGATCCGRGGGTCTTGGRATAAAGCCAAAAATASCTGTGCCTTTGATCTKAKSCCYTGGAAAAAGCTGCTGAAGTTGAGAGAAGAAATGCAAGCCACAGGAGTTTAATTAGCATAATTATTAATATGTCACAGGRTGAAAAGTAGCATTTTTAGATTTTAATATATAGGTTAAAAGGGGCAAAGATGGAAGAATTTGGGTGTGTCTATTCTCCTTTCCTGGTTCTTCCTCCCCTCCATCTCTGCAGAGGTGGTGGCCTTTTCTTGATTGGGTTGTGGTGAGATTTCACTGTCTGACCTGGGTCAGAGTTATTGGTACTTAAAGGAAAACACTGTTAACGTTGGCTTAGGGTATAAAAGTTCAGGTGCCATTGTAGGAGGGGCAGATTCTGCTTTTCTGGCTTCCTGCAAACTTCACGCTGGAYTGAGAGAACTTTTAAAGATAAGAAAATAATAAACAACTCTTCAAAGACAACTACACATACTCTCTTTCAAACTTTATTATTTACTCTCAGGGCACAAAAACACCCGAAAGCTGAGAAGATATCAATTGAAATGTAGGAAATTTCAATTAAATATGAGGAAAAGCTTTTCCTTCATGACAGTCTATAAAAACATTGATCCTCTGAGATATTTCAAAGCTTTATTGGACAAGTGCTCGTGCAGCATTTGGACTTTCTTGCATGGGAGTTGATTCTATGATAAACTTTATGTGAATCCTATATAATTGCTTCCTCTGCATGCTTCCTTTCTGTGTTGGAAAGTAATTTTATCATTTGGAAAAAGGAAACCCCTCTGTGGCTGYTGTTGTGGAGAGTGCTGACTCACCTTTAGTGGGTCAGCACATAACAGGGTATATTTACTTCATGTAGAATATTACTTAAAAATCTAAACGTAAAATATARTCTGTTTGTCTTTCCCATTAAAGTGTGATTTAGTGAAAATGAATTAATCTATTAATGGCAAAGAAGCTTTATAAAATTTTGATTTCCCTCCAAGTCTTTTAAAAGACTCCTAATTTTAACTTACTGTTCCAGCCTTCTAAAGAACCAACCAGTAAAATAAATTTTTGACCTTTTCATTCTCTGGGTTAGTGTTGTGCCAAAATGTATCGCAGAATATTTTAATCAAATACAGAAACTTGTATTAAGATTAATAGTTTACAATTCCCARTGCTCTAAGTACCATTATGTTAACAAACATTGAAACATTAATTACAAGAATAAATTAGGTGACCTTACATATATATCTCACTGAATTAAATTGTAGTGGTTTTTTTCAGCATTATGAAGCAAGGGACAAAAAGAGTGGACAATAAATAATACAAAAATCACAAGGCAACACTTAAAAATTAATAGATTTTAGGCACAGGAGATTAATATAATCTATTGCCTTGCAGCTCAGGAGACTTCAAATTTCACCTAGTGACTCTTGCATAAAACCTAAAACTAGTTGTTCAAATAAGACAAAAATATGTTAAAATGAAGCAACAATTTCTTTTCAAAGTCTATTGAACCATTATTTCAAAGCCTCACATGACAAAAAAAAAATATCAGCCATATCCCCAGGCAGATTCTTTTAGTGGTTAATTATTTTTACATAAAATTGTGGAGGGTTGGTTCGTGCTTGGATGTTTGTAGCTCTCCAGTAAAACATTGCAGGGCTTGTCACAGGCACTTGTCCCACCTTGGAAAATGATTCTGTCTCACTCCCTCGTGCTGCAGAGCCCCATCTTTCAGGCTCTCACGTGGGAAGGAGGGATCAAGTTTTAATATTCTCATCATGCTCAGAGTGCTTTGTTCATAGAGTGGAGCATATTTTATTTCAGGGTACTTCCCAGCTGATGCTGTTTATTAAACCAGTGTGAGAGAAGAAGGGAAAATAACTCCATAAATTAGGGATTAGGAATTTRTTGAGAGGGCCAGGATTTGAGACCTAACTCCACTGAATATGCAAGCACCACAGGAGTAAGTGGAACACTGTCAGTGGGATAACTCCAGAGAAAAGCACAATCACATATTGCAGGTTAACTGGGATACACTTGTGAGTAATGAGAGATCTGCAACTGAATCTCCACAGGTGGAGAAGAAAATTGAATTTCCTTCCCCCATCTCTTCTTTGAGTGCCTAAAACAGTGGATTATTGACTAAAAAAAAGGGTGATGTTCCTTCCTTACATGTGTCCAGTTGGTCAACCCAGAATTTAAACCAGGTCTGGATTGCAAATTTCACTCAGAACTCATTATTTTCTTTTTGCAGGCGGTGAAAACTAAGTGCTATCTTTCCATCTTTCTCTGTTGAAACGTGGAAACTCTCAACAAGAAACTGAAATTACAGTAAACACAACCCTTCAGCTGGAATTTAGACCAGGTTTGATAAAGAGTATTAAAAAGTCATGTAAGGTAGATAAAAAGTTGATGAGAACACAGCCTGGGAATGGCTCTCTGCTATATTATTAGTCAAGTGAGACACAGCAGATTTCAGTGTGACTTCATGTTGGTTTTTTTCCTCACCTTAATTTAATTTTAGCACAGTCCATTCAGTTCCAATTTAACACAAAGTGTGAGGCAAAAGCTTTCTTTGCCCACACTGTTGAAAGTGCAGATGTGTTAACTGTTGCTGAATGAATAAAAACTTCAAATCTCACGTACAAATTGTGCAAATGATTTAAGAGAAGACTTGTATAAAATCAGTATATAGTTCTTATTTATATATGACAAAAAGAGAACACYACCTCTGTTTTTCATATCTTTTTCCATTTTCAACATGTATTTTAACTGTAATTTTTTTTTAATCTGAGTTGCACCAATTTCTATTTAACAAACTCTTTTCTCATTAGCGTGAGGCTCCATTAGAAGTTCAGTATATAATTTTGTATTTTAAAATAAAACATGTTTCCAACAGAATTCATATGTCYTATGGGACATGGTGAACATTTCTTTAATGGGCTGAAACAACAATAAGTTCTGAGAATAAATAACACAATCTGCTYTGCCTTGCTGTGGTTTGAGCTATTCCAAACTTAACAGAGGTATTCTGGACTAAGCTTCCAGCAGGGAACTGGGCATGGAGATCATAAACAAGAAGGATTTCAGAGCTGTGGAGAAGCAAAGTAGGATATCTGTGAGCTGTCAAGATATGTCAGATACTGAAGGAACCCAAATTTTGACTCAAAATATATTGATGCACACACAAACCCAGTTCTCTCTCTCTACATGGATGCACATATAAATGTTATTTATTTATAGTGAAGCCCAAATGAACAGATAAAACAGATTATCTCTCTCACCCTAACTACTCTGTAGAATGCTAATGGGAATTGTAGCTCTGCTCTAGAATTTGGAAAGGTTTTTTTTTAAAAAAAAAAAAGAATGTTACACCCGGGTGTTTTCAGAGCACATTTTCAAGAGCCTTCCTACACTTTGAAAGAGGCCAGTGATTTTTTTTTTCTCAACAAAGTCCTGCTGTCATCACTAAAAAAGACAGACAACAGGACACGGATTATTGTACAATGAAAAAACTAAAATGTGGACTTCTTGTCAATAAATCAAAAAATTAAAAACCACCAAACCTTGGTTCCCATGCAATTTAAACCACTTACAATCTTCTCCCAGCACCAAGCATAATACCAGCAGCAATTATTTTTTTCCTCTGACCTTTTCACTGATATGTAGTGACATTATCATTTTGACACATCGGGGTAGGATAATTAGAAAATTAAGTGGATTCTTTACAAGTAGAAACAATCTTAATTTAATTTAGCCAGCAGAAGAGAGCTTTTCTCAGAACTGCAGTAACAGAGACTGACAGGGAAGAATCCTGCCTTGAGTGAAGACCCAAGCATAACATGTTTTCACATAAGGGAAGATAGGCAATTAGTCCCAGTGCTTCTAAATTATTATACAGCTGTGAGAGAAATGGGGAAAATACACACAGATTTCTTCTGTTGAATTGTTAGGATGTTATGGCTACCCTATTCTCTTCCTATTTGCAAAGCAAGTTACTGTGTTCCTCTACACAGGTGGAAGAGTTAATGTGATACATTGGAAAAAAAAAACCTAAAAAAACCCCCAAAAAACCCCAAAAAACAAAACAAACAAAAAAAACCCTACAACAAACAAACAAAAAAACCCCAACAAACAAACAAACAAAATAACCCCCCAACAAAACCAGAACTTTCCCCAAAGACCTTGAGCAAAAACTTCAGTGAACTTGCAGCAGCACATCCATTTTTGTTATTCTTCAGTGCAAAGGATTTGACATTATGGAGGACTGAGAACTCCTGTCACCTTGCACAAGAAGGCCCTGTGCCAGGGCCTCCCACCCTCACTGGGAACAATTTCTTCCCAATATCCCATCTAACCCCAAATTTGAAGCCATTTTCCTGTTTCCTATCCCGACAGTGAACAGGTATTTGCAGACAAAAGAGGGGAAAAAACAAGTAGATTYATTTCCTACCTTTTCCCTTCATAATCCTTTTTCCTTGATATATTATGCAGTGATCCAAGTTACTTAGTCAAGTCAATTGATGTCTGATTTACCTTTAACAAAGTTTATTATAATKACTTCAAGCATATTTTATTTCAGTATCAATAGACTTTCATTTTTTTTCACCCACCTTATGCAATTTATATAAAAATCCTTAAATTAATATAATTCAAAATAAAAATGCTTTACCTGATCAGTAAATCAAATTTAACCACAATTCAAAATACTCTTGTCTGCTTTGTTGATAATAATAGTGCACCAATGCCCTGATTAATTTCTCTACAGAATCTCTCTTTGTAGATCAATTCCTGCATGGAAAATAATTTCTYTGAACAGTTAAACAGCACAAAGCAACACTAGACTGTCATAGAGAAGAAAGCTGTGATGGTAATGAACTTTTTCTTGTTCCTTTTTTTTAAATTTTAAAATATGTGTTTGAATATTACTGAAATCAAGTTTCTTATTACATTAAATATCTAGCAACTGCTTTGTAATTTAAAATAGGTGATTTTAGTGAAAAAAAAGATCATGTCCAAATAAAGATTATTTTTCATTTCCACATTTCATTCCCTGACGTTATTCACTGTCACCTGTGGGTCAAACACAATCAATACAAACCCTCAATCTCTACATGGGTTTCCTGTTCAGGTGCATTCCACGTTTATGTGTGGACTTTTTCTGAGGAGATGGGTTGATTCACTCAGAGTTATCTTCAGATGTGCATAGTTTTCAGCAAATCCTGCTGCCTTTTAAATTCTCYGTTGAATTTCTCCTTATCATGCCTTTTTTGTTATGTAAAATATAAAAGGAAAATGTTCTATTGTCTCTCACACAGTGGTTAAGCACACAGATCAATGCCACCACATAACTCCAKCCTAAAGTACTTAATGATTTCCAAGTTGAGACAGAAATTACCCACTTTTAGGTTGTGTCTAGTGATATTAAGGCTGTATGACTATGAAAATAAATATCACCCTACTCATAGATACACTATTTATTAGTTCAGAGACCTGTGGAAAGAAAAATAAAGTTGTTAAAACTTTGGGGGAATAATTGATCCTGTTGGTCCATCATCCTGAAATGCTGAAGAGCTGAATTATTTGATCCAGTCTCCCTTACATCAATGTTGAATGGAAACCTCTTCTGTTCATCTTCTCCTGGGTTTCAGAATGGCTTTCAACACAAGCTGCCTCATAAATAAGAGATTTCAGTTATCACAGCCTCCCAGGCATGTCACACCATCTGCCTCAGCTTGTTGAAACATCCCAAACCATGGCATGGTTCAGAGAGCATCCACTCCCTGTCAAAACTTCAAATGGAAAGGTAGCCAGAATTTATTGTCCTGGTGCTACTTCATTTTTCCAAGGGGCATTTTTATCATTCTCATAATTTGACACAACCTTTGAAGAAGAAAATCCCCCAAGATGTTCATTACACCATGGTCACACCAAAAACTCTTCCACCTGCCTTTCTTACCTGACAGAAATGCTTGGCAGATTTAGGYAATATTGACTAATGCCTTAGAAATCACCAGTTTGATTCCCTTTTCATGGACTCTTTGTGTTATCAGTTAAAAATCTCACAGTTCTATTTTACTTCCTGCTGAGGGAGCTGGGATTGTGTAGCCTGAATAAAAGGAGGCTCAGAGGAGCYCTTTACAACTCCCTGAAARGAGGTTGTAGCCAGGTAGGGATGGAGCTTTTCTCCCAGGYAAAGAGAGGACAAGAGGAAATGGCTTCAAACTCCTCCAGGAGAGGTTKAGATTGGATATTGTGGAAAAAGTCTTCCCAGAAATGCTTGTCAAGCACTGGAAAATGTTGCCCAGGGAAGCAATGGAGTGACAGCCCCTGGAGGGTTTTGAAAGCCGTGTGGATGTGGCACTTGGGGACATGGGTCAGTGGTGGCCTTGGCAGTGCTGGGGGATGGTTGGACTCAGTGATCTTAGAGCTGTCTTTTCCARCCTCAGTGATTCCTTGATTCTAAGGTATCATTCAGACATGAATGCCAAATGTAGTGATAAATCAGTGGTGGAGCAGGCCACCAGTCTGTATGCCCTGTAGGAATACGAATATTTTGGTTTAAAATTTGGTGCACTTTATGTAGGTACCAGCTTTGTTTGCAGATGCCTTTACAAATCCCAGATGCTGAAGCCCARGGACAATTTTCCAGTTAAGATCTTACTCCACACATCATATGCGAGGAGGGAGATGAAGGCAGGGCTCCTCATTCTGCGTGAGCAGTTCTTAAGAAGGCCCCTCTCCTCACCAACAGTGTTCAGCAGCAAATTCCAAAGTGGACAGGACAGAGTTAAGGTGGGAAAGTCACACAGAACCTAAAGGAGACACAAAGCTGCAGAAAATGGCTTGACTTGAAACGCCTGAGAGACGAGGCAGAAACCGTTCAGCAAATTGGAAATTGTGAGTCATTAATGATGCATATTGTTCAATTTACAAATTAAATTAATTGTGCTAAAAGTTCATGGATGTGAGTCAAGTAATTTTTCAGAGTATGCACATATTTCGAACCATTAAGGAATTTCYGTGGATGGAAAGTGAGCTGCTTTTGATGATTATGTCTCTTTCTTAAGAACCCTAAATTAAATTTTTAAAATGTCAGGGAAATTACCCATGTGAGCATTTCTGAGGCACAAAACCCTTTTAAGGATGTTATTTCTTCATCTGGTGAGACCCACTATGCCTGAACAGCCACCACACACTGCAGCATCTGGCCTTTTAAGCATTAAAAGCTTCTGAAACWTCTCAGAGGCTAAAGTCATTATGAGGTTTATTTTTAAATTAATCCAATAAATTAAGCAAGAGCTTATTAAATTCAAGTTACATTTATATTTTTTTTTCTTTTCTATAGCTTTGAAAGAAAGAAGAAAACATTGCTTTTGTTCCCTGTTCATTAACTCCTGCACTGCAATTGTTTAGATGGCAAGTATGTAGCTTACTCTTTTATCAGATTTATTTTTCTGGATATTCATTTGTTTGAGAGTCCATTATTATTATTATTATTATTATTATTATTATTATTATTATTATTATTATTATTATTACTACTACTACTACTGCTACTACTTTTGGGTTTTTTGAAGAACAGTACACAACGAATATTAGTCAAAAAATTTATTGTTTTACTTACGTATTTACATTTTCTCCATGCAGAAAATAAAATACACCATAAAAGGACTTACCTGAGAGGAATGCATATTGATTGGTGATCTTTTTTTTGTGTTATATTTCACTCTGYGATCCTGGCTCCATTTAGGTGATGTGATTATCTCAGTTTAGAAGGCAGATTTTCATCTGGAAGCTGAAGAAAGCTTTTTCTCCAAGTTCATAATCTTATTTCTGCTTCTGCCAGAGGAATTTGTGAAACTTCTGGGAGTACTCAGACCAAAATTCAGCTTCAGGCTGGGGAATTTTGCAGTTACATGATTGAGTGGCAKACATTGGGGAGAAGCAGGAAAGTTCTTTTACCAAGGTACAGCACACAGGTCACCCCAGCTGGTGTTTCTCTGTAATCCCCAAACCACAGTCTCTGTGGAAATACTCTGGTAGAAAATTTGAAATATGGTTCTATTCCAACTTAATGACCAGCAGGCTGATGATTCCTCCTCCTCCCTGCCCCCATAAGCAGGAGACAAACTGTAGGTTTTTATAAGTAACAGGAGTAACATCAAGTTTCCATGATAAAAAATAAAGAGGTACTACAAACATCGTAGTGTGAAGAGTCCTAAGGCAGAGGAGAGTCCTGGCCACAGGCAGGAGGTGGAATAAGAAGGACATTTAAGATGAATTTTAAACACAGCCAGGATGAATTGCCTTTGAAACCCATTAAAATCTTTACAAATGGTGACACTTCCATGAGGTTGGTCAAGTTTCCTCAGCCTCCAGCAAACCCTCTGGAAATGATACCCAACTTCCATGGGACTGTGAGCACTGATAGCAAACAAAACTGTCCTGAAGGAAGTATTTTAATGCCTCTCAGTGGCTTTTTCTTTTTTTCCTTAAATGCAGRATCTCTGGCAGCCCTGGGACTGTGAGCAGCACTGGCCCACGAGCCATGAGATGACAACATCCCATYCCTCACTCCAGAACTGGCACTTTCCTCCCTGTGCTGGGGGACTGCTATTCCAAACCAGAGAGTTCTGTTTTGCAGGGCTGACTCACAGCCTAGTGGAAGGCTATAAATATTCATTCCAAAAATGCCAGGATCTGTCTGTCTCACCAGCCTGCTCCAAATTAAAGCTGCTGGTATTGAAGGAGAGAGTCTGGGATGGTGGATAATGAAAGCTAAACAGGAACAGATCTGAGCAGCCACTGCTGCTGTGACATTCTGACACAGAAACACGAAAACTAAGATGCTTYGCCTTAAACACATCTTAGGAATCTTTCATGTAAGAAAAATCACAGTAGCATGTGCTAAAATATAGTGGTATGAGCTGTCAGTACCTGAATTGAGGGCTGGGGAGCTATTTTTGATTAAGTGTGACAAGCAAAAAGGACAGACACTGAGTTAATAATCAGTTCCAAGATTAAACACACCTCTCCTCCTCAGCTTCACAGTGGATGGCATGTTCATGTTTTATAAATTCCCACTGTCTAGATCTCAGGAGGTGTGGATTATTTTTTTATTTTCACCCATGTCTGTTCTGAGTAACTTGAGGGGAAAACAAAACCTGTTCTACTGCAAAAAATGATTCATTCAAAAAGCAATAGCTACAGGTAGACTTTATATGTGACTACTTCAACAATGGAAATAATAATTACATTGTTTAGCTAGGTGTATTTATTCTGTGAATACTATGAAAGTGTTTGTCAGTGTTTTTCTTCTTGCTCTGGACATGTTCTCAATACCTTGTTTTCCCTGGATCAGCAGGAAAATTCCAGAAATCAGGAATTGGGAGCCTGCACAATTTTAATAAAACTGAACATACCTAGGCAAAGAAAAGTGTCACAATGGTTCAGTGAACAATAATTTAAAGTGCTTGGTGGCATCAGATGCCACTCCAGAAAGAGGAATCCTGTCAGCTCCACCTGGAAACCTCAGAYTCCCTACCAAGTCTTCGGTGTCCCWGCCATCAAGCAGGCAACAGAATTTGGCACCAGGCTTTCTCTTTTTTCTTCGGGAATTTCAACCAATTGCTGCGAAAAGTCCCATAAAACATCAGTGTCCTATTTGCCAACTCCTCTTAGATGGGCACAGTGTCACTCAACTGCAATTAAACCTCTTCTTAGGCAGCAGAGTTGCGTGACAGCTTTGTGAAATTTAGTAGCAGGATTCAACTTGCTGTTTGAAATGCCTGAATCCAGGAATCTCTGTGTGGGAGCAATGTGTGGGCTGGGTGACTACTACATGCAGTGTATATCCTGGTAGTACTCTCAGAGAGGGTTAGAGAGCTCTTCAGATCACCCTGGAGTAGATCCTGATACTCATCCMGTCAGAAGAGTTTCTCTTGTCAGTGGGTTTGATGCCTTCAGTCAGCCAGGGGGCTTGAAAACGTGGAAATWTCAGCTTCAAGCACCATGTGGTATTTCCCAGGCTTCCTGAGGTGTTTTCTCAGGCTGCTAGATGGGATATGAGAAGTTGTTAATGAACACAGCTTCATYGCCTTCTGGAGTAAGGCTCTGTTAGAGTCCTGCAGAAGAAGAAAAACGGAATTTTTATTCTTCATTAAACTTCCATCCATATAGGTGGATACGTGCAAACAGGTTTTTAAATCTGATAGGACCAGAACTTAGCTCCAATGGCTTCAGCTAAAAATCTGTTTTATGCCAGGTAAACCTTGGTGTGACAAAATGTGGGGGGAAAAGGTCCCTTTTATTCCAGACCATTCTGTGGTTCTACTGCCTAATCCCCCAYTGTCCCTGCAAATTCCAGGGATAAAAACTTAACCAGAAACACTCCCACTGCAATGCTGCAAAAACCAGACACCATCCAAATTAATTTCCCTTGTCATTTGATCAGTGCTTTGCTTGAGGTAACAGGTTCCATAGAATCTCTCTCTGAAATGCTGTTCAAAGCATCGCAGGACTGTGTGAGATGTCATCCATGGTATTTTATCTGTGCATGTGACAAGGGACATTCCAGGCTGCTGCATCATGTCCCTGTGTGGGGTGTGTTTTATGGCATTTTATTACACCATTCAACGTGTCTGTTTTGAGGTCATTCATGTAGACATTTCATCCAACACAAAGCTTGGCCTTTTAGCAGCAGGTAAAACTCTTCAGGGGAAATATTTCAGAGAGGAAGCTTGAACACGTGAAAGCACAGGAATACAGCAGAGCACAAATGAGGGAGGAACCTGAGAACACCACTGACCTCTCTGCTGCTGACAGCATTTATWTCACTTATTTGTCTCTGGGAAAGATGAAGGAAAAAAAATGTTCCTTGGTTGTTTTTCCAGCACAGAATCTATCTATTCCAATCATTAAGGTTGGAAAAGATCTCCAAGACTATCAAATAGATGAGCTATATCCTGGTGGGATCTCATTAGGGACCATTTTGGTAACTGGCATCCAAAGTAACTTCTAGTCATCTCTCAAGAGTCATTAAAAAGAAAAAAAAAGTCTTTTTCTTTGTTCCCGCTGATCAGGGACTTGCTCTGCCACCATAAGAAAGGTCAGTTTTACTTTACCTCTGCAAGTCCCAGCTGCCATTGCCCCAGAAGGCCAATTTAACACTCAGTATGCAAAGCATTTTCTCAATCCCATTCTGCCCAGTATCCAGTGGAGAAAAAAGCCATAAAAGTGGCATTTCAGAATTGATGGAGAAAAACGGTCACATTTTTATTCTTAGATTTTCTTGATAATCTTTTACCTCWAGAGCACAACATCTCCAGGCAGCATCTGGCAACAGAGCTGCTGAGAGCTCAGCTGAGGGAAGAACAGAGTTTGACCTCTGGAAATCAATCCATAGGTGTCWGCTCTTCATCCCTGGATACACCTCAGGCCAGCAACACAAACAGGTGAACAAGATTGGAAACCAAATTCAGATCCCTTCAAACCCAAACTATTCYATGAATCTGTRGTAAAGTTTGAGGGGGAGAGGGTAATTTACATTAAATATTAGTACTTTTACTGRAATGTGATCAGTTATATTSTTATGAATAYTTCAAATAAWGTGTGCTATACARGCATATCTCCAAACATAGACRTGMACTTCTGTAGRGTTAAAAAAAKCWWWRAAAWWAMTYYTWAAKWRKT
>CADDXX010000615.1:218192-237265 GCA_902810485.1 Alauda arvensis
ACTAATTTAATTTTGGTCCCACACAAGCATCCATCTGCTCACAAACATCAGCTACAACAGCCTGGAGGCTCCTCTGTAGTGTGCCAAGCTCAGGTATGTACATGAGTGTCCTACAGCAGAGGCAAAAAAAAGCAGAATATTTGTGTCTGCTGGGGTGAGATGGTCCCAGTTCCACTCTCTGAATGAATAAAACCTTGCACACGAAAAGCCATGTGGTTAAGTGACGTATAAAATCACATAGGAGGTTCTGCTGATCCAAAAGACAAACKGTTGTGTGATACCAAAAAATCTKAGCAAGAACAGTGTGCAAAACCAASTGATTTGCACAGAAAGGCTTATGCTGAGTGACAGTGTAAAAGTAYAAGTCAGCTTCTTGCTTTGAAAGTAGAACTAAATAAGGAGTACAAGAAGTGCTTTAAGGTCTTTCTGCTTCTATAAGAGACTCTCTCATGGATAAGTTCTAGAGTTTGCAATTATTATTCTGATAGATGCTGCACAACCCAAACAGAAAAGCAGAATACAGTAAGAAAGGTCCCTGATATTAATAGAAAAAAAAATGAGGGACATGCTCTGAAATTTAATTTACATTCTGCAGCAGACAAGATAAAAGTAAAGCTATGAAACAAAACTGAGGGATGGAAATTCAGAGATTGAAAATTACCCTGAAAAAAAACCTGCTCTTTTTATTTGGTGGTAAATCCCTGCCGAGCAGGAGCTTTAACTTTCTGCTAGACACATCAGAAAATTCGCAGCTATAAGCAGACTGCCATATTAGTATGCACACAATACTTGGGTTTATGTGTTTCTTATGTAAATGTGCTTCTGAGTTTATAAACAAAACTGTAATCTTTCCCATTTTTTCAGTAAAACCCTTTTACTTTGTGCTTTGAGCTTACACAGTGTTTAAAGTGGAGTCAAGTGCATTTCACACTCACAGCRCAGCACTTCCGTAAAAACAAAGATTTCAAACAAGTCAGCATAGAAACAATCRCTCYRTGTCTTGCCTTCATCTCTTAAGAACAGRGGTATTTTCTCATTAAAGTGAAGGAATCAGTTTGCCCATGGCTGTTAGCAAGCAGGAAAAGGAACACAGAGGTACTGCCAGGCATGTTCTGTCTCATCTTGGCCAGGGGCAAACCCGTAACGTCTCAGTGAAGATCTCAGGGGAAAGTGAAACAGGAATGCAAAGGGCTCATCCTGGGCACAAAAAGTGCCACCAGTTTTTGAGTATTAACTGAATTGTCACTTTTTGATACATGCAGAGTTTTCACAGACGCCTAGAGAGCTCAGACTTCTGTTGAGTTCCAATCATCCTTAACCTTGCTACAAAGCTGAGCACATTTCACAATCAACTTCCCAAATAATGACACGAGTTTATGATACAACCTTACACAAGGCCAGAGTGTGATGAGCCCCATGAAGGTGTATCAACCTCTGAGGGTGCCTGCACCTCACAGAAATGGCTTAAAAATAATTTGCCCGACGGCTCCTTGGGTGTGTTCTGTAAAGCAAAAGGCTTAATAAACTTATAAAATAATAAACAATAAAAGAACAAAATAGAACCCGAGCACAGGCACCTGAAAGCATTGTACCTTGCTATGACAGCCCAAGAAGTACCAAGCAGCTCTGTGCTTTACCTTATGTACTGAATTATCTAGGTGGGTTTTTTGGCAAACTGCCCAACAGAGAATGGCCACATTTCTGAGGGACAGGTAAAGAGGCCTATCAGTGTTTCTGTCTTGGCTTTGGGCCAATGGCTGCAAGGAGAGCAGAGAAGTTTCTAGGGCTTTTTCCTTTTAAGTCTTAAGACAAAACTGAAACTCTTTTTTCTTATATGTAAAACATCTACTTGGTTTAAAGCTGCCCTACTACAGGTTTATGACTCTGTTTAATGGGTTTAAATTAGAGTTACCCATGTTCTGTCTGTCAGCTTCCCCTGATGTGAATTCAGTGCTGTGAACTCCAGCATTAACATTCTCTGTCCAAATCTCCCTGCACGAAGCACTGAGTGTTTAACATGCATCATTTCTCCCTCTTCACCAAAGCTGAACACACACACTCTTCCCTTGACACCACCAAAATATCTAAATGCAGGACAGACTRGGCTCTGTCAGTTTTGTATTTTCTGAATAGAAGGTGAGTTCTTTTTTCTGGGTTTGTTTGTTTGTACAAAGAAGCACTCTGTGCTCAAAGGAAAGGACTGTGAAATCCCAGGAAGATATAAGAGGATTTGTGTCTCAGCTTTAAAAATTGACCTCATCATCTCCATTGAATTACAGAAAGTTCCCAGGCTTAGCATGTGAAAACAAGTGAAATTGTAAAGAACAAAAAAAAGTGCATAATAGGCTGTTCACCTTCAAGGTTCTCTTCATGACCAACAGCACCCTTGAGTTGTTTGGGTCTTTTGACAGGTGACATCCTATGATAGATGACTTGATCCAGCCTCMTAWGCCTAATTTCACTTAATGTGATTCMTAATTCTGTTCTATCAGAGSTRTGGTGAGCAGCTGARRAGATTCAATAGGGATCAACAGGAATTCTCAGTCTCACACAATATTTAGTGCAGGGATACAGCCTTGTCAGGAGAAATGTGTTCATCACTGATACCCAGAGCCAGSTCCCTTCCCACATCTCTCAACCCTTGAAACTCAGGGCAGGGACTGAGGAATGAAGCTCTGGAACAGAATATTCCATTTGRAGGGGTCCTGTCCTGATCAGCTGGTCCAATGGCCTGACCAGCTCAGGGCTGAGCAAAAATTAATGTTGKCAAAGGCATTTTCCAAATATTTCTTGAACACTGACAGGCTTGGGGCACMCAAAGTTGGTGGGGGGATTTAAGCTTGGTGCCTGTTGGACCAGGGTCACARCCTGGCCTCTTGTCTAATGGGGATTTCAATAATTTATTCCTAATTTATACCAGAGCAAATGATACATGAATTTGCATCTCCAAAGGGTTTTCAACTCCAGGAACTTTCAGTTTTTGGTGTTGCTATTGAATCAGCATTTGATTCCTGAATTCAGTCAGAGAAGATGTGATTTTGGTCAATCCCAGAATTCAAGGCTTTGCTAGGAAACATAGCTCTGCTTCCTATTGATGACTTAAATAATGGACAATATATATTTCCACWGTTATATTTTTCCTAACATCAAATTCCTGGGTGCATCTGAAATGAATATTACCTATTACCCCTTGGCTGAAAATGAGGAGACAGATGTCAGAGTCTGAACAATGCTTGTAGTCACACAGTTCCCAAATGACTAATGGCMTTGGGAGCAAAAACTAAAAATCTTGTAAGCTTCTAATTCAAATATACCAAACTTTCTGAAAACTTACATTTCTTGATGAATGTTTCCTGTTGTTATTCACTAAACAAATTCAGTGTCCAACAAACKCTGGTTGCTTTTGAGAACAGTGTAACAATATTAATTGCAGTGTTCACTGCTGCCATATTTTCAGATTCCTGCTGGAATCTCTTTGAAAGCAGAAYTGAAGCATTTGGTGGGTCTGTGCCACAGATTTAGAAAAAACTGGATTATTTGAGTCAAACAGCACTGCTAAGAGCCAGGTCCCATTCCATACCCCTCAGGCCTGAGTGCTGCATTACCTAAGGGAAGTGCAGTGACAGGAGACTGCAGACTACAGGGAGAAATCAGGACAAAACAGTACATGGGACTTAAAAAATTTGTTTCTGAAAATGGTCAGGAATACACTTCAGGAAGCAATTTTTCAAGGTCCAGATGAAAGAACAAGTAGTTTTCCCCCTTCTCATATCTTTGATTGATATTCTGCCCTTCAGAAAAACATGTATGTTTTTTTTTTCTTGTATTTAAGTTATTACTGTATGTATAATGTAAACAAATACTAATTAAGATTTCCTTTTTGTTCCATCATTGTTTTCACCCACAAAAGGGACACCCAGAGTTATCACATATAGAAAGACAAAAAACACCTAGGCAAGCAACACATATCCCCTTTCTTTGCAACTGGCCTCTTAGATATCCCATTCCTGATCATATATGACCTTGTTTTATCAGTTTACTCCTCACAAATAGAGTTATTTTGACTTTAAATATGGTAATTAACCCTAGGAGCAGGAAACGAAAATATTATTTTTTTTTCCTGACAATTATTGTTATTATTGTAGCAATTCTCAGCAGTCCAGTGATAACTCTGAGAAATGGTGTGTGGTATGAAAAGAATTCTGTTTTAAATATAYATTATTCATGTGTGTCCCCCTTTAAATTGCCTGGCACAGAGCCAGGAAGATAAGGGTGACTAGAGAGTCATGCTTTAAGAYGATATGTCATTGTAGCCCTTTGCTAGCTTTGTAATGAATGTTTTAATTAAACAGCAGCATCAGGCAGGCCAACAGCTGGATCAGATTGAGCTGTRATTCCTAATTGTCACAATTTGGGATCTTCAGTTCTGAGAGAATTGGAACATCCTCAGCCAATTATCTCTTGCTGTTCTGTATTCTGCAAGCACATTATAAATAGAACCTAAATTTTTAAGGTACAGTATTCTGTAAAAGGGAAGAGGACTGCTCAGGTCAGATTAGACAGCTCACAGCATCCTTTAAAATAKAAAAATGCCAGATTTGTTAAAATAAACGATGAAATAACGAAGTAGAACATGACCTCAAAAGGACCTGTCTTCAGTGACATCTTGCAGTCATTTGTCTGCTGAAATGCAGACAGATATTTATTGTAGAAAGGACAATGCTGGATCCTGAAGGCAAATTTGTTCTGGTGCTTTACCTGTAAGAGTTTCAGATCCATGTTTGCCTCCTTTCATGTGTTCCAAAATTGTGTAAAAAATTGGATAGCTGAAACATCCTTGATTTATCTCAATAAATTTTTAACAACAATAATAACTGAGGCAAGGATGTTTTCTGATAAAACTTTATTCTTTTGCACCAGTCTTTCATAATACCAATAATTTTAGGGAGACACCTGGAGCACAAACCCAATATTTCAAGTCAAAACTCAGCTGATGGTCTRATTTAGACATAAAAATGTTTTTTACCAAAGGTTATGAGAACAGGTTTGGATCCTTAGAAGACACGTTGTTTTACCAGCCAAATGCAGGGGTGTAACGCAGTGTACTACATCCAGTCAGCTCAAACCTGCATGCTTTAAAAAAGCAAAAACAAGTTTGATTTATGTCCTACATTCAAGAGACCACCTTGAAGTCCCTGGAGCCTGTCAGTTTAGCCCTTCAGAAATTTAAGCTTTCACTGGCATTTCTAAATAAGAAGCAACAAGGCTTGTTAGTAATGTAGGTTAAAAGGATGTTCAAAGGATGTGAGAGAGAAAGAAAGGCTTTATCTCTTTTAATGCGTCGAAAAAATCTGAAAAATCCTCTTCCCTGCCCTATCACTTATGTTTTTCTCCTGTGTTACCTCAAAGAGCTCAAGGCAAGTGGTCAATTAGTGAAAAAAATCCCTCCAGAGAGGGGAAGTGTGAGCAGAAGGGAAGGGAAGGCTTTGCAGTTGTACTGCACAGCTGCAGGGCATGGGAGTTTCTGCTCTGTGGTTAAGTTAGAACGAGAAAAAATAATAACACTGAGAAGATGAAATGGAAACCAGGCTGGGGAAAAGGAGGCTCAGGGGGGCCCTTGTGGCTCTGCACAAGTCCCTGCCAGGAGGGGACAGCCRGGGGGGTCGGGCTCTGGGACAGGGAACAGGGACAGGAGGAGAGGGAACGGCCTCAGGCTGGGCCAGGGCAGGTTTAGATTGGATATCAGGGAAAAATTCCTCACCGAAATGGTCATCAAGCTCTGGGACAGGCTGCCCATGGGAGTTGTGGAGTCCCCATCCCTGCAGGGATGTAAAAGCTGCATGGTTGTGGCACCTGGGGACATGKTTTAATGCTGSCCCTGGCAGTGCTGGGGGATCAGTTGGATTTGTGATCTTAGAGGGCTTCTCAAACCTAAATTATTCCATTTTTCCCATAATAAAACCTTAGGTTTTGTGCTCCTACCATATTGTGTGAATTTTGAATGAATACATGAGCAAGGTTCAGAAACGTGCCCARTGTTGTTCCTACATTGTAATTTATAGAATTAGTGGGCAAATTCTTCTTGCACAGCTCTTAAATTATACATTTGTTGCTGATTTCTAATAGATGTTTATCTCAGGAGTAGCTGCATTTTATATTATCATTAAAATCTCATTGAAAAATATCTCAGGAGGCTTTGGGACAGAAAAGGAGATATAAATGGAATATCCTATTAATATTCCATTAAGTTAATAATATCTGTCTAAGTGAATCACAGTTGTATTTCCTGCCAGCTTTTAAATACAGATTATTCTACTTTGGTGTTTAAATTCCCATTGTGTACAGCTGTGCTAGTTTCTATGAGCTAYTTTTTTTTTACTTGTTTATCTTGTGTTCTTTTAAATGTGTTACAGATAAATTATTGAGCTGGAGGCAGAGGTATAAGAAACAGAAGAGTCTAAGGCAAAATAATGAATTTGACATTGTGTCCAAAGCATAAGCACACATCTCAGTGAGCACCAGACTCYATCTGATTACACATTCACTCACTGCTGGGTGGTTGTTTATTTGCTTTGACAGTGGGTCCAGAGGAGTGTTCAATGAKCCTTAATTGCCTTAATTTATACAGAACTGAGGGCTTTTCTGGGATTACATTCCTCATCAGCTTCCAGCCAGATCTCTTCACACTGGTCACTTCACATTTGTACAGAATACAAGCTGCTTCATCAGACACTCCACTGGGTTTGAAGAGGAGAATAACTTCAATAATAGGGGAATCAAATTGTTTCCTCCTGTAAAYAGAATAGAAATAAGCATAGTTGTGGTGGAAACTTGGAGAAGGTTGAGCAATTAATGTTACCTCGTTTTCTTGTGATTTGTAAATTATTGTCATCATTGTTAGCATTAAAAACCTTCACTCTGGTTTTTCAGTGGGAACTATTTCCTTTTTTACAGATGTTCAAGAAAAAAAAAATCAAATCAGGCAGATATTTCTCATGGACCTATGTGCTACATGTCTTTGGTACCCGTGTGAGCCTGTAGGTATTTTTTAATGTTAAAATTGTAAGAATAGTAGCTCTGGTAGGTTCATTTTGGATCAGCTGTACCAGTCCTCTTGTTATCATTTCATTGTTCCCCAGGAATTTTCCTGTTATCAATCTGATTGTACCAAAGTAAAATCAAAATTAAGAGCTGGCTAGATTAACAAAACAAAGCCTAGAAAAGGAACAGAAATTATGACAGAAGTTCACTGCATGAGGGGACACTGAAAGTAGTGCTGTGTTTATTGTATAGAGCAACACAGTAGAAGAAATGTAAAGTAAAAAGTCAGAAGTCCTTCTGGAAGGGGAAATGYAGGTACCAATGGCTTCAGAAAGAAAGAGAAAATGGTAAGCAGATAGACAAATTTGGAGTGATGCCAGAACAGAAGTGTTTAAGGAAACAGTGACAGCTCTTCTTCCTCAAGCAGCTCATCAGCTCTGTGCCGTGGGTGTTTCCATAGGCCAGCAATGTCTGYATCATCCATGGATGCCACCAGGGTTTTTCTCTTTACCTCAGTCAGTGATCTCCAGCTGGAAACCCTGATGTTAAAAACGCAGAGCATTGTGTAGCTGTGAGTCACTGAAGTCAGGAAAAGCAGACTGAGCTCCCGAAGGAAACCCAGCACCAACCTGCAGATGGTGAGAGCTGTGCAGGCAGCAGGATCGCGGCTCCCGAGCAGCACTTCCCAGAGAAAGCATGTTGCTCTGGTGTCTCTGCTAAGTTTCCAGGGAAACTAATGGCTAAACTGAGTGTGTACAGGCTGTTCTCTGAGGTGGAGACATTATTTTCATAGGTTCACAGCTCCAGCTGAAATTTCCCAGAGGAYGAGTGAGCCAAAACAGGAGAGCTTAGACACACTGGGATTTCAGTGGCTCATGTTGGTGCAATTACCAGCTTTGCCAGCTCACCTGTCTCACAGCAAAATAAGCTAAAGAATTTGGTGTTTCACTCTGCTATCTGGGATCTTGAAGAAATCATTACACATCTATGTATTTTTATAAAGAGAGAGAAAAATTATGTCTGAGCTTAAAAGGTGCTTTAGCGCTATAGAGGACAGAGGAAGTGTTTAAGGACTGCCACATATTCAATTTTGTTGACAAGAAACATAACCTCCAAAGGCAAATGTCTCTGCAGAAAATCAACAGATGTCACTCTGCTCTTCTTGAAATTTTAAGTCCTGTTTACATAACAATATTTCAAAGAGATCATGAAGATCTCACGCAGGATAATTTGCTGGTGTTGAAGAATACATAGGCAATTTCTCAGTCAATAGGTGCTTTCCAGTCAGTATATTTGTCCTAAGGTCTCATCTTTATCACAGCAATAGAATTGGAAACTTTATTTTATAGCAATTCTGCCACCACACATCGGATGAAATAATTTAGAGGGCACTGCAGCAAGGTCCATCCTTCAATCATCYTTTCCATGCAAGATACAACAACCTTTGGGCTACACTGGCATAAAAAACCTCTTTGCTTGTTAACATAAAGAAACTTCAGTTATTCTGCACAAAATTAAAGTAGTTCATTAAGGGAAATCCAAAGATATTCACCTCCTGACACACAGGAATAGCTCATTTGCTGTAATTAGAAGAAACCTGAAGCAAGTAGGAGTTACTGCATTTAAGTCTCTGGGCAGTCAAAAATCATTAAATCCACATCCTGGATTTTGTTCCCATCACTCCTGGCACTAGGGAGATGTTGGGTTTTGTGATTTTCCATTTGTATTGGTTTGTTCCAAGCTACCCGCTTTTGCTGTTTGCCCTTGGTTCTGCCTGCTCTGCCTCCCTGATGCACCCAACCCTGAGCTCCTGTCCATCTCCCCTGTGCCCTCCCCTGGCACCTGTCTGTTTTCCCCAAACCTCGCCCTTTGTTCTAGAGAGTTCTGTGGTTTCTTCTTGGTGATTTGATGTTTAATGTTTGTCCCTCCCCCAAGTTGTCCCTATTGCTCCCAGCTGATGTCAATCCCAGTTGTAACCACACCCCAATCCCTCCTGATTGGTTTGTTGTTCCTGTCCCTCCCCCTGTTAAAAGGTGTTGCACACCCCAGAGAGGTGCTCCTTTTGGGCAGTCCCTCTCGGGGTGAGTTGACCTTCCAGGTTCAATAAACCCTGAGAACTCAGACCCCCAAAGGAGTCAGCCTCTTTTTCCAACGGCAGCAGGGAGGTTTCTGCCACTCTTGCACCCACCGGGGTCTGTGTGTGTCCTCGGCCCACAGATCGTGGCAGGGTCACCTCTGGGCAGAGCCAGCCCTAGAAAAGAGGGACCTCCTGCAGGGATGGGCATAGCAAACCCCAGTTTGTGATTTGGAGGGGAATTAGGCATCTGGCAGAYGCAAAAATCAGTTTTATCAAGAACAAGATGGGTTTGGAAATACTCCTGTGGAAATCTGAGACTCCTGGGGAACCYCTGCATCTCGAGACACATTTCCTGCAGAGCTTTAGTTTAGGAGACACAGGGGAGAAATGTCCTAGGGAGATGTGGTTGGGAGTTTATGTCTTGAAGTCAGGAGTCAGACTTGACACTTTCCTTTATGGATTCAACCCTAAATAACTTCCTTTTATGATTTTGCTGTTGCAAAGCAGCAAAGTTGACATCACACGCAGGTAGTAATCTACAGATGGGACTGTGTGTCCTTGTCAAAGATGCTGAACACATTAATGCAAAAAAAGAGACAGAGAGAGAGGGAAAATGTTCACTTATAATGGAAAAGCTAATTTAGCTCCCTGCCAGAAAGGCCATAACATGTGACATGAAATTAATGCCAGCAAAGAAGTAACTTACAGTTGGTTTATGATTGATTTAGAATTAACACTGTCCTTTAGAAYCAAAAAAAACAAAAAAAMCCCCCCAAACCCAGTACACAGAAAACTGTGTGAACCAAAATTTCCCTATATCTGCAGTTCTCCCACCCTCCAGTCCTGCATTCAGGATTTTTGGATATTTTGGAGAAATATGAATATTTCTGAGATCTGTGTTTTYTCTTACACTGTTTTTTGGGTGACTTTTGTTCATTTTGGTTGGTTTGTTTGTTTGTTTTGGAGTGGGTTTTTTTTGTTTGGTTGGTTGAAATTGTTTTGTTTTGCTTGGGGGAAGGGAGGGGTTGGTTTTTTTTGCTTGTTTTTTTACTCTAATGATATTACAGTATCACTGACCTTGAGTCTGCAGGCCAAACTGCAGATCAGATCAGCAGCTCTTTGTTCAATATGATTAAGGTTAAAACAGGCTCACAAAAGCCAAACTAGAATGAGAACTTCACTTACCAAGGGATGCACCATACTTGGCAACATGTTTAATAATAAATAAAAAAAAATACTATATTAATCTGCTCAGACTATAAAATTACCATCAACAGCAATAGTCACTGCTGAAAAGAATTGCTCTGGAGCTGTGAATTTAAGCCAAAGTGACTGAAGTCTAGTTCAAATGCATGACAGAAAGAGAGAGAAGAGATGGATATAATTTAATCACTCTGTAAAGTCAATATCTGTCTGCAGGAACATTTGCTGTTTACTGCAATTTCCACAGGTCTCTTACAGACTTTTCATTYTCAAGTGGAGCCTTGCACAGGTTTTCTTCTGCATAAAGATGGTGAAGTAAATGCTGCAAAGCACTGTAGGAGCTCACAGCATAGCTAAATGTAAGGATATGCATATGCAGAACAAGTATGGGAATTTATGTTGCTATTCTAAAAATTATGCAGGGCTAAGATTGGTGAACAGACACAGGAAAACTTTGCCACAAGAGAAAGCAATAAAATAGGAAAATGAGGTTTTGGACTTAGTACTTTTTAAATTTATGGTCCATGAAATGYATTCAAGAGTTCAAGCCTTATCTTCACTTGATTTAAACTGGTAAAGTTCTAAGGACAAGAAATCTGGGCTGAATTCCATTGTCCCAGGATCCTCCTCACACAGAGATGCCAAGTTTCCATCTCCACTTTGCTGCCACAGGTCACACACAGCGGGAGAAGCTGACTTTCCTGAAAAAATCAGATTATCCAAGGAAGCTGATCTGAGCTGCCATGATTTGATTTGGGTTAGAAGATTAATCCAGACTTCAGCTGCCAAGGGCTTTTAGATAAATAGCACTTAGCCCACTTACACTGAATGGATTYTTTTTTTAAAGGAAGGAGCATTAATTAGAACAGCATGGAAGTGTAAGAAATCTGCAAAGACTTAGGATTCCTGTGACAAAGGCTATGAAATGCTGCTGCCTTCAGAGATTAGAGTGCCCATGTTCAGAATGGGATGTGTGCTCCTGTGAGCTGCTTAGCTGCTGTACTCGTGGCTCATCTGCTGAGGAAAAAAAAAATGTCCAAAGCACCGTGGAGAACACAAAATAGGCTGCCCTGCTTCGAAAGGATTGTGAGGACAAAAGGTTTGAAATTACTTCAAATACCATTCCTGGCCTGAGGCTGAGCAAAACCTTAATCCAAGGCAGGACAAGCACTGTGACAACTGAACATTCCAGTGCTCTGTGTTGTCAGCAGTCAGATGTGCTCCTTCCACGTGTGTTTCCATCTGCTGTGCCCTCTCTGAAGTATTCTTTGGTTTGGATATGTCATTACTCTGGTTTCTTGTTTGTTCCATAAGTATCAGAATGTTTGGGTAGGCTGCCTCTAAATGAAAGCTGTGACATAACCAGAATTCTGCTCTGCTGAACAGCCYGTTCATAGAATGTTGGATGGCTAATTAATGTTCTCTGGGATTTCCTAATGAGGRTATGTTAAAACACTGCTCCAATGGCTGGCAATTTCTGCAAAACTTAAAACACTGAGATTCAGCTTAGTGTTTGTCCCGAATGTCAAGAGTTTAGACTAAGGTACAAGAGCTCCCTGTGGGAAATCACTAGAGACAGGTGACTCAAGGACAGGCACCCATCCCAAGTGTGTGTGATGGGTGAGCACGTGTGGGGRTGTGAAACATGTCCAATAGAACTGGAAAACTTATTTTTATATTTTTTATATTTTTTAATGCTGCCTTAATACCTGGATGGGGACATAGAGACTTGACCACCCACACTCAAATGAAGCCGTTTAACCAAGCTGAGGTAATGCTATGTGTAAAGAAGCTTGACAATTATTAAAAAAAAATATTTATTTCAACATAAGAAATCCTGGAACCCATATTTAGGCAGGCAGAAGAAGAATCCTTTCCACCACAAATTATTCTGTGAGTTGGAGAGTTAAGTCTCACTCTTTACTGTCCAGGCTTTACGAATTTACACAAACAAGCTCTTAGGACAACTTGGTTCATTTTGGGAATTTGAACAGGTCCTGTTCCACTTGTTTGTATTGTCTCCTTTTATTCCTATAATTGTCACTAAAAAAACTTTGTAAATTCAARTTTTGTCACTGCACATGCTCCTTTCCTTCTTATATTTGCTTAATATTTAATTACTCCTACCACATCCTATAGGAAAAAGGGAAGACATCAATCCCATTTGAATTATTCAATGACATAATTCTAGCAACCAGTTCCTAAAATAGTGGCTTATTTCCTCAGTTTTTGTTGTGATCATTCCATCAAGTCATTGTTCTATTAACAACTCACTAGCTACTGACAAGGCAGAAATATGTAGGYTGTACACTAGTTTTTATTAATATCAGAGAAACGAATATCAGTACAAGTTTCATTTTGTGCAAGCCCAAAAATTCCCACTTTGTAAAAAATAGCTCTGATGACTTAAAGGCAATGCAGAATACAGGGGAAGTTTTTTCATTAAATCACAGAATAGTTTAGGTGCAAAAAGACCTTTAAGACCATCAAGTCCAACCTTTCACCCAGCACTGCCAAGGCACCACTAAACCCTGTCCCCAGGTGCCACTTTTCTGTGTCTTTTACACCCCTGCAGGGGTGGTGACTCCCTGGGCAGCCTGTTCCAGTGTGTGACCACCCTTCCAGGGCAGAAAGATTTCCTAACTCCCAATCTAAACCTTCCTCACTGATGTCTGGCACCTCCTGAACTCATTTCAGAGATGGCTCAGAYAAGTCCTGGGTATGTCAGCAGCTATTTGGGGCCAAAAGTAGGRCATGGAAAGTAAAGGAAATAATGGAAGTGATAAAAGACGAGATACTTGTGAATAAAATTTGGAACATTGGGGAGATAGGAGTTTTCAAATAAAAGTTTTCTGAGCATTCAGCTCCTCATCCAGTGAGTGAATCCCTTCCCAGAGAGAGCAAATTACCATGTCATAAACTTGCAAAGCTGAAATGTTCTTTGCCTATATTATGGAGGCATATTGTGGATTCTTCAAAGCAGCTGTGGAAGAATTAATCTTTTKCATACCTTTCAAGTTAGATATTGATTTTGTAGATAGATCTCTATTTATCTAAATACACACACAAAAAAAGATATATATAATAAATATATATATATATAAATATATACATATACGTATGTGTGATTATGTGCATATATGAATATATACAAAGATATAGACAATATATATTGATAAAGAAATCTTGGGTAAGAAATACATAATAGCATTTCCTGTCCATAATCTTCTTTCCACTAGGTTATCCCATTCACACTCATTYTCCTTACAGAATAAAATTTCAGCCATAACATCCCATAGTTTTCTGCTCARCTAAATTGGAGTGAGGTGTTCCAGTTTTTAATTGGGATTTCCATGTGAAAGAAATATTTAAAAAATCTTTTCCTTTTTTTTTTCTGGAGAAGAATAAGTCTATCACAGAAAGCATATACTCTGAATTTCTCCCCCTCAAAAACACAAATGTGTAACTAATAGTTAAGTTTCAAGGCACAAATATCTTTAAGGCAAACAAAATTAAGTTTTTTGGAAATTGCTTTTGGAATGGCTGCTGAGTTATGACAGGCTCTTTCTGAAAGCTCTGGCAGACAGCCTCACACATTTTCCTTTTAAGATGGTTTATGATTAGAGCTCTGGGTGTAAATCAAGGAAAAAAAGGTGACAATTTTCATTGGCTGGAGACTGAAAATAATCAAGGTTCTCCGTGGTCTGCCAAGATAAACACAGAGGTGAGAAAAATATTAAACTGCATATTTTGACTATTAACAGTGGTTTGGTGCTTTCAAGCAATGGAAGATAAGTGGGAACAGAAATATGTGGTGTTCTTCACATAAGAATAAGGCAGGAAGTAATAAAAGTTTTACAGATCTCCTCTCTGATGTGTTTATAACAGTATTCAGCTACTACCTGGTGTGCTTTTCATCAGTAAACTTCAAAGTCCTTCTCAAAGCAGATAATCTTTAGGGAGATTTGGGAAAAATCCAGCTAAAACACATTTTGATCAGGTTTTGCATAAGAAGGAAAAACAAAACCAATTTGATTTCCACCAGCTTTCCAAGGCATCAGGTAAGTTTATCACAGGAAGTACAAACTACACCTCAGTTTTTTATGGTGCAACACTTTGTGTTGGCACGGGCACACAACTGCCTGAAGCATTGTCTGGGAAGGGATTTGAAATTTGTTTACTCCTTCTTTGAAACTTCTGTTGATCCATGCAAGACTGTATGGAAATAACTTGTTTTTTAATCAGCCCAAACATGGGTGTGGTATGGGGCTTTGCAGGTTGAAGTGTTCTCTGGCTGCACAGCTCTGTCATTAATGAAGGGAAAGGCAGGAGCACCTGCCAGAAAACTGCTTGGAGGGGATAAAGAATGGCCACCATCAGTCTCACAGGTAAGAGGGGCATAAAACTCCTTCTTTGAAGAGGCAAAATCATCTCAGTACTTATCTGCCCAGAGAAGCTGTGGCTGCCCTTGGATGCCTGGAAGTGTCCAAGGCCAGGTTGGACAGGGCTTGGAGCAACCTGGGACAGTGGGAGGTGTCCCTGCCCATGGCAGGAGTTGGCATGGGATGATCTTTAAAGCCCCTTCCAACCCAAACCATTCCAGTGCCCACCATTCTGTGATGCAGCTCCCAATGCATGGACAGTTCTCACAGCAGGTTTATCCTGCAAGCTGTGAAATATCATTTCTTTGTYCAAAGTCTGAATATTTTATTGCTCATGTCAAAGAACTGAAAGGTGAGAAAAAAACCAAACTAAAGCCATTCCCTAAGGTCCTTGCCATGGCTTTTTCACTGACCCATGTGATAGCTGGACAGGATTATTGCCAAGGGGAAAGGAACAAAAAAAAACCTCTTTAAGGGAAAGGCTTTCAATGCATAAAAGAGATTTTTTGTGTGTGTGTGTGTGATCTGGATGCAGAATGCAGTGCTTGATGACCCCAGAGGTGCCCTCTTCTCCTAAAATATCTGACAGTGTCCCTTAAACTTCTCCTAATGGAGTAAAGGAGTGTATTTCTGCTGAGCCCTTGAGCTGCAGAGAGGAGCTGCATTAGTGATGGTGGCTTCAGTGCTGACTCTGTGCTGCAAACAGAAACTCAACCAGGATCTCCATATTCATTTCACAAAGGTCAGTGAACAGACATCATTGCAATGTATCTTTTAAGCCTCAGGGATCTGGTTTTAAATTGTACTTTTTTAAAGTTTATGTCAATTTGCTTCTCTGAAATCAGGTGGGCACTGAAATCAGTGGAGTTAGGAATGGCATAAAGCTGGAAGAAAGTAGTGGTGAGTCATGATTTTTATTTTCAGATAGAGAAGTCAAGTGTTTATGGTGGCTTCACTGTGAAGTCAGAATAAAAGGGGAAATTTGGAGTGGGTTTTGATGTCTTGTCTGAAACTGTAGCTCAGCTGGCATGTATCCATAACAAACCAAACCCAAAATGCAACACATGCACACATCCCAGCTAACAAAACCTGCTGACTTTTGCATGGCTTTAGCTGCAAGGTCATTGTCATTTGACATGTTTTCCCTTGTAAAGTGTTCACAAATAATCTGCAAGCAGTCAGTGTTTGCAGGGAGGAATGGCTGCACAGAAAGAATGCARTCAGAGAAGATCTGCTGGTCTACAYAGCAGGTAAAAACWGAATACATCCAAAGRAAACACCCTGAAAACAAAAGCAGCATTCTCTTCACTGACTCGTGATTTCACAAATTGATCAGGCAACTGCCCAGATTCAAGCCTGAGCTCCTTCTGTGGATTGTTGTCTTTCTGAATTAGTGGTRAAATCTCCATTCTGTATGCACTGAATCCATACATTTCATGATGTGCAGCCAAGCACGGCAGCTCTCTGCAGGGCAGCCCTCAGGTGGTGTCCCCTTGTCTGTCACACAGGCAGTGACAGAGGGATGGACACAGGGAGCCCTGAGTGCTCAGTGACCCCCCAGTGCTGCCACATCACCTGCAGGGTGACGGAATTCCTGCCAGGATATCTCTTCTAAGATAACCCCGGGAGGTGGGGAACGGCTGTTTTCTCACTGCCCGTGCTTGGAAGAAGGAATCAGAGAGCCTTTGGGTTGCAGTTTGAAGATGTTTATTTTAGAAGTCTTATCTCTAAGTTCAGTCGCACCAGTGTGGTGTTCACAAGCAGCTGGAAAAGTGAATTCTCTCCGCCCCCGAACAGCACCTGGGTTTTTATAATCTAAACTACGTTAACACTGTTTTCCTCTAAAATCCAATAACTAAAATCCAAGTCACACAGTGAAATCACACCTTTACCCAATCTTAAAAAACCATCACCCTTTGCAAAGAGGAAGAGGAAGAGAAAGACAGGAAAATGTGAATTTATCACATTGATCTGCCTCCATCTTTGCCTAATAATAAGTATACAGGAAAATCTGAAACTAATATTTCTACACCCAGTGATATAATAAAAAACACACCAATCAAACCCTCATGTCATCCAAATCCTCAGACAGCTTGGGCAGTCTTCTCCAAGGTGTCAGATCAAAGCCATTGCCATCTTTCAAGCAGGCTGTGTGAGCCCATCCCCCCTGTCCTGGCTGCTGCCCATCCAGGAGACCCAGAGGAAYACTCTGGTCTCCCACAAATTCCAAGCCCTTTTTTACTCCTGTGAAATACAGTTGGGTCCTGGCCTCAGAGTGCTGCAGTAAAGGAGGGCAAGTGTTGGCAGGATGTAYCCTGCACTCAGTGTGTTCTAAGGACTGTGCACTGCTTCACACCACAGCAGCAAATCTGGATCAATACAGCCAAAAGCCCTCAATGTTTTGGGAACAAAACAAAAGCCCACTCTTGTATTTTTTTTGTTTTTTTAACATTTCTGGATTGAAACTCTTTTGCATTCCCTCCCCTCTCAAACAGCCAAAGCACAGTGTGAGTTTTAATAAAAAAMCCCCGACTTATGTGAAATTCATCTTTCCCTTCTAGTTTATGTATAATTAGTGACTTAAGCTCAATCTTGTCTTTGCCATCGTAAGACTGAGAAATATTTTATAGGTGTATTTTTACCCTAGAACTCTTCTATATCAATTTAATTATTGTATAAAGGCAGAAACCCAGGAGCACATCTGTCCTGACACCAGAGAAGACTGGGGCAGAGATGTGCAGAGAATTGGGAGCTGCCAAATCACAGCTCCACTCTCTTTCCCTTGGAAAATATGCAGTGCAAATGGTGGAGTCCAGGAAAACTGCCAAGGGAACAATCTGCGAGCTGTGAAGGCTGCAGGTGTGGCTGGACACCTTCTGGAACAAAGAACTTGCTCATGTGAGCAAGGACTGGAACAGGGTGGCCCTGGAATGTTCAGGAAATGGGCAGATGTGRTGCTTGGGGACAGGGTTCAGGGGTGGACCTGGCAGTGTTAGGTTGATGGTTGGACTCAAAGATCTTAGAGACATTTTCCTTAAGGATTCTATGATTTTATGAGCAGTTTTTACTTATTCACGTATTCTCATGGGAGAAAATAACATCAATGCAGGAGTGTTTTGGGGAGCATGAATATATTGAACTGGCAAATGCTGAACTGTATGTTCAACACATATTTTTTAAAGTACTGTCATAGTGGCAGCTTAAATTAACAATTAAAACCCTTAAAAACCCCCTCCAAAACTATCCCAGGTGCTAATTCTCTAATACAAACATACCCAAGCTGCTGATCCTATCATACACTATAGATAATTAATTTAAATGTATTGCAAAGGAAAAGTTTAGATCCACATTCCCTATGCAACAAGAAAGAGAGGTTAGAAGGGAATGCTGCAATGCAGAGCACCTAAGATTTGTTAATGTGAGTTAGAGTGACCAAGATTCAAAAAGATCCTTTGGAAAGAGGAGTTTGCTGTCACACAGGCAAAAAAACATGAAGATATAGCACTAAAAGGAAATTGTTAGTAAATGAACACCACACCCAGGGGCTGTATCTTTCCAGCTTTGAACAGGAACCAAATAAAATAAAATAGGCAAATCTCTACACTGAGCAAAAGAGAAATGGCAAAAACCTCAAACAATAAGAAGCCTCATGGTTGTGTGGATTGTGTGTTCTTTTTTTTTTTTTTTTTTTTTCTAGGAACACTCAGAACAGAACCTCTCCCTTTTAATGTTTTCCTCCTCAGGAGGGAAATGAGGCAGAGAGAGGTTTTCATGAAGATGGACTGCTAAAGAAGATGCTTGGAGGAAAGCAAAGTGCTTGAGAATAGACTATTCTGCTATTTTGAGAATTGCACTTGCTGGCCTTCTTTTTTTGTGGTTTTTGTTTGTTTAAATTCTCAGATGATTTCCTATTTTATCCCAAATCAGCCCAAAATATGGAACCATACAGTTGTAAGGGCCAAAAAAACCTCAAGTTTTTGTATTCTTTAGAGTAGGTTCAGTTATTCCCATCATCCATAAGAGGTTTTTGTACAATAATGATCTCCCATGTTGGAACTCCACTGCTTGCCTGGTCARTAGATCCCAGTGTATCTTAGCCATGAAAGACTTTTTGCTCCTGATATTTAACCCAAATTTTCCTTGCCATAAATTAAACAAAMTGCTCTTGTCCTGCCTTTCAAGGAGAGGGAGAAGTAATAATTGCTTCTCTCTATTGAATTGTCCTCAGGATGGGTTCTCAGCTATGTTCTGTGARCAACCCTGGGCTGTGAATAAGTCCTGTAAATATCTAAAAGGTAACATCAGACAGAGCAGACACCAGGGCAATTATCTTTTCTTTTTTTTTTCTCTTTTTTTTTCTTTTTTTTTCT
>CADDXX010000615.1:242728-279197 GCA_902810485.1 Alauda arvensis
AAAAAGTGATGAAAACTCAAATCAGCTTCAATAACATCAAAATTCAACTTATAGAATTATGGATGATCAGTGTTAACATAAAAAGATTTCTGAGGGAAGACACSCCTTTGATCCATCAGACAAAAGTATAATGAGACGCTCTGGCTGGAAGCTGGAGGGAGAGATGTTCAGAACAGAAATAAGGGAAATATTTCAAGGATGAATGAAATTAACCATTGGAACATTATACTTGGRTGCACAGTGAATATTTCATCCCCTGAAATCCTCAAATCAGTAATTTTCTAAAAGAAATGCATTCACTCGTTTAAAAATGATCAAGAGTTTGATACAGGAATGGCCCCGGTGAGGAGGAAAATAAATAGGCAGATGTGGCATGTATGTTAGATATCTGTTCATAAATGCTATATACTTTTAGTTATCCAATTCCTTTTCCTTTCCTTGTACATTTTCCTCATTATGGKCATGAGAACAGCTGCCCATGTTGTTGGTTTTGAGCTTTTTCCATTGCTCCTTACCTACAGCAACAGAAGAATTATTAACTCTGTTGAAGAGATCTCATCATCAGTGAAGGAGCTGTGGTGAGGGAGATAGGTTTTTTGTGGGGTTACAGTTCCATGACACCAAAAATAGCAACTGCCATTAGTACTGGGAATGATGATACACAAACCTTCGAGGATGTAATTTTTGTTTCCAAGACAGAGTAACTGTTTTGTAGGATGGGTTTGGGAGGTAGAGATAAACAACATCTGCAGTAGTTAAAATTAAGGAATGTGGATATCATTCTAGCAGAATCACTTCCAAAAGTTGGATTTCTTCCTCAAAGAATGATTTGCTGGTGAAGTTCCTTCCACTGAAGACCCTCTCCCTCTCCTCCTGTTGAGCATTTGAATAATCTCAGCATGCAGCACTTTCATTTGCAGCCTGTGAAGTTACACATGGAAGAAAATTCATGTGTAACAAATCAAATATTTATTTCAATGTTTGTTCTTTCTTACATTCTCTCTAATTTTGCACTGAGGTGCTGGCCAACACTAAAGAAATCMCACAAAAATAAAAGGACAGTTTAACCCTACCTGCAGTGGATTTCCCCATGTACAAGTCTGAGTATATTTACATGAAAAACTTTGAAATTTGCTGCACTCAGGCTGAGYGCCACGAAAGACAAACAATGCATTATCCTTGATTTACTAACARGTCTGATCAGAAATTCAAGTGCCACAGAGAAAAAGAGGGTTTTACTATTCCCTAAACAYGACAGGAAACAGATGAGAACCAAATGAGGAGCTGCTTCTTCTGGGGAGGATTTTTTTTATTTCATTTTTTTTTTTATTTCTTGCCCCTGTAGGCTGTTCTTGAACCAGAAGCAGCACTTGAGARGGTCACAGGCTTGAGCTGCTTTTTCTTTACACATTTCAGTTAATGTTTCTTTGAGTGGGAAAAAACCGAATCAGCTGATCCCAGGGTCGAGCAGGCTCAGATTGATGCCTCTATTCTTTGTGCCAGCAAGTGACCTTAATTCACAAATTCCATCTATTTTAATATGTGGTATTATTTACTGCACTGACTCAGTGTAGCACTTTTTAAATATTTATGAAAGCAGCCTTTACATACAGAGCTCTGATGTTCATCCTTTGGCTGGTGCCAGGGAACGAGCAGTGCATGGCTTGAACAATGAGTTGGGATTATGCAGAATTTATTGCTTTTCTTTTTTATCTCTTTCATGCCACAGACAGARGCTTTCATCTGTTATAAAGTACAATAATGTTTTCTCCACATGATAATATTACTGCATTACCAGATCTCTTTTTTCCCCTAACCCACCCTGTCATTCCTGGCTTTGAATCTCCCTTTATGCATCTACACATCTTTTTTTTTTGTCCATAGAACACAAATATTTTACAATTTTCTTGATGTTCCACTAATATTTTAAGAGTGTCACACTCTATTTAAGTGTCAGGATGAAGACATCCARTGTAATCTCTTTTTTCCTGTAAGTGCTTCTGACTTCTTCTTTTTGTCTGGATAATTCTGCCTTGCAAGGAGCCTTTTGCAAACCAATGTTCTTAAGAACACTGGAGATGARAACAGCTCATCTATGGCATTGCAGAGAAATGAAACTGGCAGTGGGTGAATGGCTGGGGAAGTGAGATATTAGAAAGAAAAAAAGAAGCAATCTAACCACAGCGAAGCAGTCAAAAGCCTATAGCTGGAATGAGGGATAATGAATTAAAAATGAGTAATATCTGTTTCTCCTGAGTGAGGTGAATTCTGGTTGGAGCTTCCAGACTGACAGCTCTGAAGGATTTGCCTGTGAAAAGGATGTTGAGACTGGAACAGTGCAAGTTTTTCCTCATCACTGGGCATTTGACCTGCTCAGGGGAGGTTTTCTGCCTGCATTCAGTCTGTCTCTTGGGGTTTGGGGTCTATCAGGCATTGATCAGAAATGGTCAATTAATTTCATATAAAAATCACCTACAAGTTGTAATTGGTGGTGTAATTATTTACATCCTGCTTCACAGGCTGGTGTCTCTGTGGTGATGCTAAACCTTTGTTGAGGTGCAAAGAAATAGGAACAAACTGAATAGCARCAACAACAACAATAATAATAATAACAATAATAATAATAATAAATTACATTATTTAAGAATAACTTGGGGAAACATCATCTCAGGGTGACAGAAATWAACGTGGTTGATATTTGAAAGCCACAATTTTAACTTTATCTGTTAAGTCTGTTTGCCAGACTGGTGTTGGACATTTCAACAGAATCTATTGGTGATAACACCTCAAGTTTAAACATTTCACCACAAAAATGTAAAAATGCCTGATTTACTAAAATAATTGTCTATGTGTGGAAAGCAGGAGCACAGTGAAGCAATGGTGATAATCACATGAGGATATCTACATTTTACAGTCTTAATAAGGGAAATTATTTCATTAAATTTGCAAAACTGTGAGTTGCTGTTGCTCACCAGTCCTGTGATCATTTTCCAGATTCAACTGTCCCTTTCAAATCTCTTCCCACTGGGAAGACAAATAATTTTTTACATGAGACCTAAAAAGCCMCAGATATTTTTCCCTGACCTGCTGGATCACAGTTCTGCACAGTTGATTATTCTATTGGTAAAAGCATAAAAGAGACAAGCTGGAAAAAGCTATTTAAAATATTGAATTAGAAGAAGAAAAATAATCTTTCCATGAAAAATGGCRTAAATCTACAATTTTTAAAAAACCATTAAGGGAAGTATAAACTATTGTTCATTTTTATTTGTTCTGTTTTATTCCTTCTCTCTGCTTTGGTAGGAAAGGAATCAATTTAATGATGTAAATTCATTCTATATTTACATAAAATCATTCACRAACGTGATTTTTAACCCTAGACTTAAATATATCTTGCAGTTARGAATTACTGGAATATTATTTCTGTATGTAAATAGCTACTGGATGAATTATTAACTAGTTTATGAGTAAAAATAGTCAAYAGCAATAAATTGATACCAAAAAGGCTACACAGGAGAAATTTTTTATTCTTCCTATTCTTGTAAAACTTCCATCACCATGCAGAAAATTKTTGATAATTTGGGATAATAGCTCTTCTTTCTGCAAGTGGAGTATTTTTTTTCAGTTAAAAGAACAACCACATGAATAAATATAGTTTCCAGGTTCACAAATAAAACAAACAAAAGGTTTCCCATTTTCACTTGTTATTCACCATTTGGTTTCTTTAACTTGGGGAATCCACAAACTGAATCATAAAACTTTTTTTTTGTCTGAAATTTCTTGTATTTCTTCTTTGATTGCTTTTTTCATCTTGTTTTGTTTGTTGACTTCCTATAATTAAAGCGACGTAGTGAAACCATCACCAAAATTCCTCACAATTTCACCCTGTGTATTCCAGCTGTACCTGTCTTTACAAACACAAGTTCAAAACTATATTTATCCATAATCCTGTGAAAGTGCAAAGCACATAGAATCATAATCATGATCTAAATCATAGAGTGGCACTAACTTTGAGCAGTTTACCTAAAAACTAAGAAAGTGTTTGCCAAAAATGTACTAAGAATATTAAAAAAGTAAAGCCTCAGTTTCTTGTATCCAAAGCCTATTCCATACATCACTAGGGTTTATTGATTAGAGGCACAACATTCATTGGTTCTGATCTCTCTGCTGGTAGGTTGGGGTGGAAAAAAAGTAAAAAAAAAAAAATATATATATATAATCAGGGATAATTAGAAATTTAGGTGGCATTGGAATACAGTATCACATTTAAAGTAGTATCTGCTTCAGACAACTTTGCTCTCAAATGTTCTGGCAAGAGAAAAGAATGGCTAAAGCCTGAAAATTGAGCTCTTTTCTCTTTTTTCACTTTATGACTGATAGGAAATGCCATCAACTGATCAGGAAAGCTTAGGAAACAAGGAATTGTTAATGTAAAATCTAAGCATCATCAGAAATCATCATTACTTTGACTGCCATAGTGAACAGTGTTGCTGCAGAAGCAACTAAATAAAAAACCRAATGAGTTTCCCTGAAGACAAGACCCAAGCCTTGCAATTTCCCTGTCATGTGCAAGATGATCATCAACTCATAAATATCCTACAGGGAAGCCAGGGGATCTCAGTCTGGTCACGTTTTGTGGATGTGCACCATATGGATGAAGGGGAAATGTCTAAACTGACAAAAGAAATCACTGAACAAACAAAGTGTTACCTCTGGGGTCCAGAGACAGACAAATTTACATAAGAAATGAGTCACACCCTTTAAGAAGAAGGTTAATTTAGCATTTCAAAAGTTTATCCAAGAACATGATCAGTTCCATGAGCTAAAGTCTCCAASATTAGAAGGCTTTTTAAGTGATATYRGCAGGTTTAACCAGAAGATTTTAGGGAATTAATACAGGCATCACTGAATAAATGCTATGAGCAGGGCATTCTAGCTTTACATTCTATAAAYGTAACAAAAAAGGCTTAATGACAGTGGATGCTTTGACAAACCCTGCTCTTATGGAAAGTGACCCCAAAGTTAAATGCAAGCATAAAATATTTTGTATCTCTCACCAAATATTAGAGGTGTCTTTGCTTTGGACAGACTGCCTAACATCTTACTGTGCTTTTACCATTCATAGATAAAAACCCATGAACTACAGAAACATGGATAAATTAACCAAATATGAATGTGAATCCATATCTGAATACAGAATGAGAGGGCTGGATCTTTTCWTGTTTGCTTATCACTGAGTGTGATTAATGAGATCAGTGACTCTGAGAAGGTCTSAAGGTCTGGTGATGCAAACAATGCAAAAACATTTGAGCCTCATTGCCCATAATTATCTGATCCATGAACTGGGTTGGAAGTTTGACAAACAAGCTCTCCCAGGAAAGCTTCAGAYTTCAGTTTCCTAATACATTTTTCAATGCCCTATTTAATATCATTTCCATTTTCTTTTTGAACTTTGTCCTTTGGGAGAGTATTTTTTTATATATATATACCTTAACAGATCAGTGTGTTTGGACATGGAAGTTTTATCCTTCCCTCTGGCATTACTACAGATGCATGACACAAAGATAAATAAATGCCATCTAAGTCCCAAAGGAGCATCTACTCTGCATTCTTTGCTGCTGAAAGAAAGACAAATTAAGATTGYTGGAAGTGATGTGAACAAAGAAAACAAAGGGTCAATAGCCTTGGCCACTGAACGTGTGTGAGCCTTCAGCAACACTTCCTAGCACTCACAAAGCAGCACTTTGGCTTTGGAATCGAGTTCCCAACTGCTTTTGTATTCTCAGGGATCCTCATGCTTGTTTTAGCCTGCTTCACACTTTGGTTGTGCTGTCAATCTTCCCTGCGGTTCATCCTGACATCGCCCATCTTTCTCAGCAAGAGAAAATCCTTGCTCACACTTCCTGATTCCTCTGCTTCCTGGGATTCTTGAAGAGCCCACATGAACTCTTTTCATAGTTTGAAAAGTTTCAAGTGTTTAGATGGCCCAGTCAGATTCTGATACATCCCAGACCACTTAATGCTATCAAATGATCTTCTGACAGGCAGCRATCACTTTTTATTCGTACTCGAGTGACTCTGAGGATTTCAGGAGACTGAGGAGTTGTCACAGTTTTTGTAGTTCACTGTAATTATTTCCCATGTAGGGATCTGTGCTTTGTTTTCAATTTATGTCAACCCATTTCTAAATTTCGACAATTATGCATGATTAAAGGTCCTTTAGCACTTGGCATTTTCTTCAGAGAGAGTATTTATGTGCTCTAATGAAGTCAGTTCTCAATCTCCTCATGAAAATCCAAATATTTATCACTCTCTGGCATTTCTTATGTCTTCAAAAGCCTTTGTTTGTGCCTGCTGTCTGCTCATTTTTTCATCTCTCTAATGTCCTTCTAAAATCACTGAGCATTCTCACTGAGCACACAGCATTCCAATGCTGGGCACACAGATGTCACAGGAAAGCACTGCTAACTTTCATTTTTAATGACTTAATCTCTGCTTTGCACATCAGGAATCACAGTCACACCATGGCACAGAAAGCTGGATTTTCCTGACTGTTGAAMTCTCAGATCCCTGTAGTTCCCTGAGTTTCCAGCACTCATTCTGCATGACTGACATTCATTGCTCTGGTCTCTGGTACTTCATCCAGCTGTGCTGACACACGATTTGTTTGAGAGATACAAAATTATCGAGTAAAACAAAGCTCTTCCTGTGACTGGTGCAGCCCTTTTCTGTTTAATAGAACACAAATCCTTGGGTCATCTCCAGAAAACCAGGAGTAAATTCAGCTCTGTYTCTGGGTGACTGATTGGCACATTCCCCATCCCCCAGGAATATTTGCTGTGAACATCTCCATCTCGGTGTTTTCTTTCACCTCAATCTTTTTGGCTGTGAATTTAACCTAGAAGACCTCCAGGAGTTCCTGCTTGGTCTGACAGGAGAGCAGCACAAGRGATGAAGCATTTGTTGAGGTCTCCTGATAACACCACAGTGATGGATAACTTCACATTTGCATTTTTATAAAGACTAAGAGGAATTTTGTCCTTTCCACTTGGCACTGCTCTGACAAACCAAACCCATCAAGAACTCTCCTGGATGAAGTTATGTGTGACATCAATAAATACACAGAAGCACATTTGCTTCACCATTGCARCCCTTAAAAGCTTGGGAGGGGAAACTGCATCAGCAGCAGCGGAAAACAGGTGGAATCACGACTCAAGTACATTTTTTCTGAATTAAATTTAATTCCATTAAAAGTCCATCAAGTGCTGYATCATTGCAGTCATGAGGTAAAACTGAGTCCTGGCAAAGATTTTTTTCTTTGTTTCRTAATTTCATCATTTATACCTCATCAGAACACACAAATGACCTTACAGATATGCAAGTCACAGAGAGCATCTGGCAGCTTTGTGCTCAACCACCCTTCACAGCAGGTATCATCCACAAAGTAATATCAGCACACCTTGGGGCGCTGCTGTTTGCACCAGCAGCTGCATTAATCTCTCCACAAGGAATACAGATTCTCATGGATTTCACTTGGCTATAAAACTCACTTTTCATGCTGGAGCTGCCTGACTGCCGTGAAGTTTTTAAAACATATTTTTAAAAAAGAAAATAAAGTTGACAGATTTCAAAGAAGAAGAGCACCAGCTGTATGCAAGTACTGAAATCAGGCAAGTTCTTGAATTCACTGCACAGCCTGAGTTATAGGATATTTTATTATTTATTTTCTAGGCAAAGTGATAAAATCATGGAACAACAGGTTTGGGTTGGGAGGGACCTTAAAGATCCTCCAGTCCCAACCCTGTGCCATGGGCAGGGGCATCCAGATTGCTCCAAGCTCCTTCCAGCCTGGCCTTGGACACTTCCAGGGATCCAGGGGCAGCCACAGCTTCTCTGGGACATTTATTCATGCATTGTTATCAGCTGTTGTACAGTCACAGAGTAATTTCACACTTCCTACAGCATAATGCCTCTCTTGACTGCCATGACCTTGATTTGTCCAGCAGAAGTGGGGTCCATCAGACTGAACCTGAATTTGCTTCTGCAATTATGACCCTGATTGGATCTGCCCTGGCTGTGACCTTAACAGAGCCCTAGGAGCTGTTTGGTGGAGGGGTCTGCTCCCCAGTTCTTTAAATAAAAATGTTATTTTTTTCAGTTCTTTCTGGCTGCCATGGAGTCTATGAATTCTGTTTGCCAAACCCACCTGGTGCCATTTGGGACACTCCAGGACACCCAGAGTGGCTTTGCAGCCACGAGCCCAGAGGATGTGTGTTTTTCTCCACGCTGTCTCAACTTGAGGAGATGCCACAGCTCTGCTGCTGTGCTTGGAGTGGCTCCAGATCCCTGGTTTGCAGCAACTGCCTCCAGACTCTCACAGACATCTCCTTTTAGATGTAGCAGGATCTGCAAGCTGAGGCCCACCCCAAAATTTGAATGTTTCGCCTAAATCCAGAGAAGTACTGAACTGCACAATGATAAAAATAGCAGGAACTTTTGGCCWAATTCTGGTTATAGCCTGATTTTGGAGTCAGGAAGTGTTTCAGTGCTCATTTTTCCCCACTGGATCTGTGGAACAGGGGATATTCCCAATGCAAACTACTGTTTATTGCTTAATTAAAAAGCTCCACTTCCCAGTGGCTGTGTGTTTGCACATTTATTCTGGTTGGAGTAACTAAAAAAATAGCCACCAGCAGATAGAAAACACATTATATTTGGTTCCCTTAGATGACCCATTTTCCTAGGACATTTCTGAATAATCACATAGCCACAGCCTCTTATTGTGACTAGTAAAAAAGATTAAAAGAACTTACACTTAAAAATACCAGAGTTGAGATTAGGATTTTTTTTTCCTGCCTTTTTTCTGGGCAGCTGCATGGCTGGGATTTTCCCCAGAAAGTCTTGATATAAATGAGCTTCAAAGTCACATGTGAATAGAGATAAGAGAGAAGGTTATTTTGGAGTGTTGGAAGTGGTGTATTGCTCTTCCCTATATAAAATCACAGTTCAGCAAATCAGGCTATTGGGGTCTGGGARGAAAGTCTTTCTTTCCCTTCTCTTCTCACTTGCCTCTCTATAAAAATCCTCCAAAACTTCCCTGAAGTTAATGAAATGTCACCAGAGTAAAAGGAATCAATTTCAGGCCATTTATGTTGTCTCACATTTGATCTTCTTCTTGATGTTTTAGTTGTCTTTGTCTTCCTTTCTTATTTCCCAGGAGAACAAAATAAGCAGGATCAGAGTTCATCACTGGGTTTTTTTACACCAGCATAAAGCCATTTATTTCAGTGCTTCATGCAGGTATGAAATTTGATTTATGATGTTTGGATGTGCACATCCACGAAGTGATAAGTTTCAAAGGAAGCACATTAGAGGAAAGGTAATGAGATGAGATTCAGGATGTTATTTTTCAGCTTAAAGTTTGTTAAGGATTTGTTTCTTATTAAATGCCTGAGAGGCAGTGTATCAAATTTAAGATTTCAGAATTGAGATRCAGAAAGATCTCTAACAGTCATGACAACAGCAGATAAAGTATCAATAATTTCTGTTTTGAATGCAATATGAAATTGAATTTCTTTCATTCTATGGCACAGTTGATAACAGCAAAATGAAGCATTCCAATAATCTACACTCCATATTTCTGAGAATAAATATGATTTCTTTGTTGAACAGCCTGGAAATTGGCACATTTCGTGTACAGGGACATTAAAGTATTAAAGTAAGCARTGATTTGCAATCAGAGTAGATGAGAACTTCAAATTAAAATTACATTATTAATATGGTCCATTACATCTGCCCATTCCTGATGTTATTACCTACTAAGTTCCATTCTCTCTTGGTTTTGTTTATGCAGTTTTTGTTCATGTTCATGTAGTTTAAAATGYAAGTTAAGCAATGTATTCCAGACACAACCTAGCTTCGGTATTCCTCAGACACAAAACTCCTCTGAAATGTTTTTGAATAATCTTTCTTTCTAAAGTAAGTACAAACAAAAATCCCTTCTCCTGATGTTGGCTGTGCCAGTAGTTACACTCAGCAGTACTGGAACTGTATCCAGAGGAAAACTCTACTTGGTTTAAGAAAGACAGAAAAACTTCACTACATCTGTAACACATAGCTTTGATTAACTTCTGCAGACCAGATCTGGTTAAAATTTAAATAAAAATRTTTCAAAGGAAAACACAAGTCTGGKGGAARAWATGGASRACATATTCTGAGTAAGTTTTACCTTTAGAATCCAGTGTGGAGCACAGAGTCATGAAAAATTAAGCCTGAAGCACACTTGGYTTGGGCAGACTTTTGGCAAAGTGCTTTACTCTGTACTAGGAAGGGAGAAGACAAAACACAAAGTTTATAATTCTCATCCAAAGCATACTTGAATAATACAGAACAATCATATGCAAAAAAACCCCAAAACAAATCCAGCCTCAAAGGATTTGGAGAAATTACCTGATGGCATCTGCTCTACTGCCACTTCCAAAAGGTGACTCATTCAACATCCTGCCAATGCAAACTCTGCTGAAAACTTTCTTTGAATATCTCTATTCAGCTGGTGGATATGCTTGATTAAACATTTAAATATATTAAGGAAATTAAATTTTTTGTTGGTGGTGGTTTTAGAGTGTGTTTTTTTGTTTGTTTGTTTGTATTTGGGTTTTTTTTTGTTGTTGTTGTTGCTTAGTTTTGGTTTTTGGGTTTGTTTTCTTTTTCCCCTGCAGGGCAAGTTAGTGTTTCCTTGTTTGATATATTCTGCCCCCAAAGGAGCTTGGCATTTAAACATGTGCATAACTTTAAACACAAGCTTAAAGACAATGACTTCTCACATGCTTGAGTACCTTACTGGGCTGGGACATATAGGCCTAGTCCAATTCCAAAGCTGTCTTTTCATTCATTTTAATGAGTATTAGATTGGATTCTGTATGAATTTATTTCACCATTGTCATCTCCCAGTAYTTCTCCCCGGGGACTGAGTGCAAATACTTGAGATTCAACATGTGTTGCTTATCACTTTCAGTTAGAAAATATGCCATGTTTCCCATCTTCCTGCTCTTTGAATGAGTGAACACAGAAGGACTTCCCACAGGATGCCTTTCAGATTCAAATCTCATCTTCCAGAGATGCTCATATGAGGATTTGGTTTTCATTTGCTGTGAACATTTGTGCCAGTAAAGCTTTATTGTCTGGATGTGTGCAGMAAGCGAGTGGAAAAGACAAGTGAGAATTTGAAATCCTTTGCTGCTAAATCTCTTTTACATCTTCTGCTGTGGATGATGAACAGATGAGGGCTGGCTGCAAGAACCAGCCAGAGAATTTTATTTTGCCAGTCACATTTTTCAGTGGATTAGTGGAAATGTCTCTAAATCCTGGAGTGCTGAGTGTACTACCAAGGCCAGTACAGAAGAAAATCTTTCAAGATCCTGGGATTCAGTTCAGAGTGACAACAGAAATGGCAGCCWGTGCCACAGACACAAAGGAATTGGGGGAACTAAATGACAGCTGACAGAAAATGTTTGAATATGCATTAAAGCTGGGAAAGTAGTAAGGCCATTTTCTGTTGAAACTCTCACATTGCACAGATGAGGATTGTTAAAGAGCTGCCACATTCAGCATCAGTGGTTCAGTTTCAGTGGTGAGAAAAGTGCCTGTGAAGTGTTATAAGCACGCATGAGTTGTATTCTAAATGGTTACATTTGATGACAAAACTTGTGAGTAAATACATAAAAATGTTTTCAGAAGAAAAATTCCTCTCCAAGCTGGGATGAGATGAGATGAGATAGAGTTTATATTTTTCCCTAGGTACAAACTTAACATACCACAAAATTCTATAGAAATAGTTACAAGCCTAAATAACCAGTTCACTTTACAGACAACCCCATAAATCATGTGGGGAGGATGTTTGTGTCTAAAAATGAAGGAAATTCCCTTCACACTTGAATAATTAAAAGCTGGAGCACAAGGGCATAGATGGAGAGAAAAGCTGAAGATCTACTTTGATGGAAATAATATCCTAAAAGCAGGGTTATCAATCCAACAGGACAGATTCCCTAACACAGAGCTACCTTTTAAATTAGCTCCTGTAAATTAACCAGCTCAACTAAACATTGGCAGGATCTTATCACCATAATGCACAATGAAGTCTACGCTATTAAAATTCTACTTAAGAAAACTTAGCGTGAGATAAGGCAGACATGAATGATCATTTAACATTAATCCTGATGACAACCATTTCCACTTTGCTATTGAAATTCCCTCCCTCCCTACAATTTCATTTCCAAATACAATGCAAACCACRTGGTCTAATCAATCACTTCTACATCCACCATAATTTTTATTTAAAGCCCTGTATCTTAGATATACAAGCCAGTGAAGATAATTTATCTTCCCTCTTGCTTTCCAGTCTCACTAAAGGAAAGGGAAGTAGGGTGAGGTGGTACAGAGAGGTAACAGGTCAGATATGGAGTTTAAGGTTAGTTGGTAGTTTCAACACTGACTTTTGCATTCAGAATTCATTCAGGGATGAATCACAGATGTTGACAACAATCAAGGTTTGTCCCAAACCAGAGATATGTTTGTCTGGCACAGCATCACCTGAGTGTGATTGTATTGTTACAGACTTTGTCTAAGTCAGGATGAGGCACCCTGGCCATCTCTCAAAGGGATTCCCAGTTCAGGTTTGTCCCATGTGGTGGCAGGGTGCCATGGAAACACAAAACCCCTGAATGGTTTGGGTTTGAGGGAATCTTGAAGACCCATCCAGTTCCAACTTCCCTGCCCTGGCAAGGGAATTCCCTTCACCCCTAATGCAAGGAATTAGGATTTTAGTCATTACAGGTTTTGGATCTTTTACTGAAAATGAGGTCTTTATTCTGAAATCCCTCTCACAGATCAGTGTAATGGAACCATTGAAAATTTTGCTTAGAATGTGACTTGGTAAAAATGAGAGTTTCTTTACTTTTTTCCTTTTTCCTGGAAAAAACAATCTAACACAGCTATTGCATGGAATAATTGTCCAAAYAAAGACAGCATTTCATTCAATCACCATCAGAAGATGCAACTGGGGATTTCAGAAGGTGAGCAAAGTACTAAATGAGAAAGAAAGAAAATAAAGCCAACATTTTTACCACATTTGACTGTGACAATAGAAAAATATATATGTAAAATGATTTGAAATTAGGCCCATATAACAGTGGCTCTGAAAGAAACATGAACTAATAATTACAATGAAAAAGAAAAAAAAGGATAAAATGCAATCCTTATGCATGGAAGTAAGAACARGGGCTCAATCAACTCCTGCAAATGCAAATCAGGACATTTAACATTTTGAAGAAGAGCAATATAATGCAGCAGGACGGATTTGTAGACAAGAACACACTCTGGGCACCTGATGGATTCCACCTGAAAAGCAATTCACTTATGCTAACCCCCAAAAAAATATTTAGAGTGAGTCATGACTCCATCTGGCTTCTCTGCATACAGAACAGGTACTGGTAGCCATGAACTTTCCATCCTAAAATACCAAGAGAACAAATCCCTGTCAGAGGCATTCTGAGYGTACCTGTGAGAGGAAAACTGCACTGCTAACAGAGTGCTTTCACTGGTTGCAATCATGCTCCAGGAATTTAGATCCCACAATTTAGATCCCAGGAATTTAGGTCTTACATTCTTAAGTGTGTCAGAATAAAACCAGAATCAAAAATTTCCTAGAGCTAAGAAGAATAATTTGGAGGGGATTGTCAAATGTATCCTAGCCAAACATAAGAATAAGAGTAGGGAACAAAGAGGCTGATTAAAACAAATCCCCAGGACCCTTCAAATATTTACCTTTTTTTTTATGTTCACATAAATAAAGAGCAAAAAGAAGAAAAGAAACTGAACTATTTTGCATAATAATGTAATAATGGCACAGGATATGAAGACTGCATCTCAAAACTTCTTCTACATCAAACCTATCTATTCCAGGACAAATATCCATGATAGATATAAATTCGTCTTGACTGCTACAGTGTTTGGTTTTTTTTAATCTATTTATTCAGGGGAAACCACTAAAGCTCTTGTTTTCATCTCAGTGCAAAAGGGATTTTTTTACCACTAATTGTCAAGAAAAAGAAAAAAAATATTATCTACTATTGAGTGAYATTAATGGCCAGCATGGTGAACTTTGGACTTCCCCTTGCACTCACACCTTTTATTTTCTCCTTGTTAGTTTTCATTATTAATTGCCACTGTCAATCAACAGTGAAGGGTTCCTCTTAAGGTACAAAAATGTTTTATAAAGTACATCCATTTCTACAGTAAAGTTACTTCTGTGTGTGGCTTTATGAAATAAAAGGAAAACAGGTCATGAAAAACAAGACAAGGAAAATGAAGATTATTTAAACAGAAATAAACCAGATAACTTTATAAAGGAAAAAAATGAATAAAATAATAAAACAAAGAGAAAAACAAAACAAAAAAAACCCCACCAAAACAAAACAACAAAAAAAAACCCCACAAAGTTCACAAATTAACATACAAGACGTGAGGTAGAGTTGGAGGTCCAAATGCATTTGATTTACTGGCCCCATAATGCTGGTGAACAGTGAAGCTCTAAGTACAGACAGTCTGAGGTCTTCATTTAGACAGCATTAAATATATGCAGCCAAATGCTATATTTAAGTGTTAGAGAAATATTTTAGTTTCTAGTGTCTCTTAGGGCTAGTAAAATTCATATCTGCAAAAATCACTGAGAACATTCAATCAATTAAAGGTAGATTTGCAATCCCCATCAATAACATCTCTGTCCCCTTTATTTTCAGTTTCAGAGATTAAATTTTCCCCTAAGGAAACAAAAAAATTGTCCTCATCAGTCTCTTGATAAATAGGCATATTCTCCATCCATTGTAGGCTTCTCAGATCTCCCATCAAACAGATTCTGTTGAAACATATTTTCATGTTGTTTTGAAATCAGCATGCAGACATGGAATTTTAAAAACCCACATGCTGTTACTCTCACTGCTCTTTGATCACCCCTCCATGGGTATTTTCTAGTGTCACACAAAAGGTCTGACTTGGTGAGGAGAAGAAAAAAAAAAAAAAAAGAAGCCATAAAAGGGATGCTATTCTGGCTGAGAGCACAGGAAGCTCCTGAGAGAACCAACTTCAGTTCCCCCTTTATTACAATCTGGCCTTGTTCCTGTAGGCAAATCCTTTAAATGAGACTTTCTAAAAGTATTTTATTACCAACAATGGGGGACTGGCACTCAAAAGTGCTTCAGAAAAAATGGGAGGCTACAAACACACACACAAAATCCCCCAGCCTAGAGGTCTTTTGTAACTTTAATTCTTCAAGCTCAGTTTTGCAGTCTTCTCTTTTGAAGTCAGTTGAGGATAACTGGGTTTATTGCAAAATCRCAGGCTGTCCCTTTGTTTTCCCTATTAGTAAAATAAAGATAAGAAAATGTACGCCCACCCCTAAGGCCTCCCTCTCCTCTTCTTCTCGCAAGGCTGAACCAGCCCACCCCTAAGCGGAAGAAGAAAGGAAAGAAAGGAAAGAAAGGAAAGAAAGGAAAGAAAGGAAAGAAAGGAAAGAAAGGAAAGAAAGGAAAGAAAGGAAAGAAAGGAAAGAANGAAAGGAAAGAAAGGAAAGAAAGGAAAGAAAGGAAAGAAAGGAAAGAAAGGAAAGAAAGGAAAGAAAGGAAAGAAAGGAAAGAAAGGAAAGAAAGATTATTTATAAAAAATAAATAATTTCTTTCCACTGGATTCCAGACAATTTCCAGTAGAAAACACTCAGAGAGTGTTCTGACTCTCAGGTTTTATCCAGCTAGGAATGCTGGGCTCCTCCCTCTGGGTGGAGCCCAATGGGATGATGTAATGCAGGAAGCCTTAAATGGCCTATTAACAGCAGATATCCCCCTGGAGGTAGGATGGGTGGTGTRAGAGATAAAGAACAGAGGACACCTGCCTCTTCCCTCCTGGAGTTAGAAGGGGTAAGCAGCACAGAATTATTCATAAATTCATAAATCTATTACCTCTGTTCAATTCARTGGATAAGGAAWTGGCTGAATGGTGGCACCCAGYCAATGGCTGCTACAASTGACAAGTGGTGTCTCTCRGTGTCAGTACTGASACCAGATCTGTCCAATATCTTCWTTAGTGACAGGGGCAGTAGTAGCTAATGACAGCCAGTTTGTGGGCAGCACCAAGCTGAGCAGTGCAGTTGGTTCTGTAGAGGSAACCAATGTCAGCTGCTGTTGCAGCAGCCCTATTATTAGAGGGTAGAGTTGAGCCAAGACACAGATTTCTTGCTTCTCACAGCAWGAAAAGGGTCCTGGCTTTTTTTTTTTCTCTGCAGGGCTTAGACCATCTTAACTCCAACTATTCCCTGACTCTGGCTGCAGCAAGCTCCCGCTGTAGGTTTCCCTTGCAGCCTCTGACTGCTGGTTATTTCCTGCTGMGCTCAGACTGTAGGTATCAGTTTGCAGACTCTGACTGCAGGCTTTTACTTGGCCAGACTGTGACTGCAGGTTCCAACAACAGGCTCTGAGTGCAGACTCAGACTGACTTCACAGCTATGACTCTCTCTCCTCAGGATCCTTCTTTGTGATTTTTTTTTCCTCCTTCACACTCCTCAAGGTTCCCCCTCCATGATGAGCCTCCCCTTACCAGCCAACCCCCTCTTTTATCTCACTCRTCCCTGTTGTATACAGCTGTGACTCATCAGGGGCARGGCTGTAYTGGGYAATYAACACTGCTGTTACTGATCAGGGGTGAGGTCACCTGTTTTTCCATCTCCTRCACAAAGGSACCTGGACAGGCTGGAGAAGTGTGARCACTGCAATTCAGCCAGGCCAAGTGCAAGGTCCTGSCCCTGCATGGAGGCAKTTCCAGGTGTCCATACAGATTGGRTGATGAATGGATTGGGAACAGCCCTGTGGAGGAGGAATTGGGGATATTGGTAGATGGAGAAAATTGGACATGAGCTGGCACTGTGCACTTTCAGCCCAGAAATCCCCTTGTAGCCCATAGCCCCATGGGCTGTGTGAAAAGAAGCATAGCCAGGAAGTTGAGGGAGGTATTTGCTTGAAGAAGGCCTTGCCTCTTTATCTAGAAAATTAACTCCATGTTTTGATTTTGAAGGTTCGTTTTCATTAAATTCTTAGAGGAAAGAGGGCTTTTCTAGATGGAAGATATTCTGCTTGTTTCAAATGTTCAAATAAGCTACTTTATATTTATGGAACTTGAATACTGCCTGAAAAAATTTTGCTAGGACTCTGTTCTATAGTCATATAAATAACATTGTTTTTTACATAACAGAATTGTAAATAAAAGAAAAATCTACCCTATTAAAAATGGATCCCTATATTTCTGTGTTTGTACCTACTGAATRTTGTGGTGAATTGCTCTAAAACAGGGAGTTCCATAATTTATTTGTTACCCTTYTCTCTGCTTTTATGCCCTCATTTCTTGTGCATTTAATTTACCTGTAGTAATTTAAAGATAACCCGATGAACAAAAAATTTAAAAAAACCCCCAGCTTTAGCAACCTCAATAGGTTTATACCACGAAAGATCAAAATCATTAGGCAATATAAAAATTGCATTATATATTATTAATGTATCTATAATTAATCCACCCAAGCAGTGCWAACCAATGATAAGTTTTTCTGCCACCATCCTCACAAAATACAAAGGCTGCCTTGTTAATTAAAAGCAGCAAAGGGCTTTTTTTTTTTTAAACATTTAAAAAGATTTTTAAATTCTTTAATTCAGACAGTGCAGCTCTGCCCTGATAACAAAGCAGGGTCTGTAGCAGGAGGTCTCAGTGTGCTGTTTCTTCAGAGAGAATTTATTAAGATGAGGTGTATCTTTTGTTGCTGGACCTTGTTTCACAGAAACACAGCAATAAACTCCAAACCTATGAGCAGATTGCAATGAACCCAACTATGGCCMTTCAGTCAAATCATGACAAGATCTGTGTGGTGCTTCTGAGTGCTTTACAAAGAGCAATTCCAATATGAAAACACTTAAGTCTGTTTCTCTGATTTAAAGAAAAAAAAAATCTGAAAGGTTTTGATGTGTTGCATTGATAAAAGAAAAATATTGGCATTGTTCTGATATTCCCTCTCCATTTTCTTCTTCAGCATCAATTTTTTCGGATAAAGAACTGATGTTATTGTTTTTCAGCAATTGTATCTAGTTCAACATATTTGCCTCTGCCCTGGGGAAGACACAGCTCTATATCCCATTCCTCTAGAAACAACACAGGTTGGCCTTGTGCAGCTCTGTGTGTGAAATATTCGATTCCTTTCATCCAGGTCAAAGAATTGCCCATTAACACCCTACAATTAGAAGGAAATGCACTTGAAAAAAATAATAAAAATTAAAAAAAAAAAAAGCAAGGTCCCAGAAAACAGAGACTTGAGAAATTATTTATAGAACTGGTTTAAAATTAAGTGTTCTCCATTAAGAACTAGATACTAATCTGGCTGCCAAGGTGGGACGCAGCCTTTTCTGTGCTAACACACTTTAATAACATTACGATGATAATTAAAACAGAGTGAAACAGTAAGCTTTATAAATAAAAAGGAAACAACATCTAAGTTGGTTATATTTCCTCCTTTTATTGTGATTTTGACACAAATGAAGACAAGATATATTTTATTCGTTTTCTATTTTCTCTTCAGGTTTTGCTTTATGGCCCTCAGGGGCACAGGAGTGTGCATGTAAAGAAGTCCATAAATTAAACCAAATTGTGTTTATGGTAATACAACTACATCTTTACTATGCATTAACTTAATGTGAGCAAACTACAGTTTTCATGGTAGTTCATTTGCATTTCCAGCCCTGCAGTTTCACAGGTATTTTGAGATATCAGGACTTTGCTTCTGGAAACCACTACAGTGAAAATTAAAAAAATAAATAAAAAAAAAAAGGAATAACAACATGCTCTAATTTTTCTCATCTTATAGGCTCATAAAATCACAGAGCAGTTTGATTTAAAAATGACCTTAAAGATCATTTTGTTCCAACCCCCTGCTATGGGCAGGGACATCTATTTTGTACCATTCAGATACAATTCTGCCAACAGGTGGAGATGGGCAATCTGAATCTGTCTGCAGCCTGCTGCTTATTGATTACCAAGACAGTTGGATTATGATGAAAAGCCCTGGGTTTGGGTCCTTGTTCATGAAATTACAATATTTTGAACCTCAGATGTTAAAAGTTATAATTTTACATCCATAAAAAAACATGTGCTGCTCTCAGTGGGTTATTATAGACAATCTTCAAAGAGCAGAATCATCTGCTTAGAAGAAGTTGAAAAAAGAGAAAAAAATATACTTTTCCCTCTTCTCCAGAGGTGTTTGTAGACTCTGGATCWAGGATGAGGACAGAAAGATTTTCTTTTGGGCCTTTAGTTTGTTTTAATGAGTGAGTAGGATGAGCATTTCACACCAACAGGCACCAGCCTATGGATCTGAGCTTTCATTCTGCCCCTGCCTTTGCTCTCCTTAGGGCCAGAGCAGTTATTTTCCAAAAGAGATAACTGCAGGTGACAAAGTCAAAGATGCCAGATGTAGCCCTTCCCCCACAAAATTCCTTATGTCATCCAGACATCCCAGTGATGCTTTGAACATCAGGAAATAAGTGTTAAACTAGCAGTGATGGCAAAGGGGGAAGGAATCRCCCTGTGCCTTCTGCTGCTGGAAGTCATTCTCACCCATCCAGAGGAGTATCCAGTAATGTTGTGTGTAGAATCATGGAATACCCTGAGCTGGAAGGGATCCACAGGGATCAYCCAGTSCAGCTCCYGGCCCTGCACAGACACCCCAACAATCCCACCCTGGGATCATTGTCCAAAAACTCCTGGMGYTCTGGCAGCCTTGGGACAGTGCCCAGCACCCTCTGGGTGTAGAACCTTTTCATAATTTCCAACCTAAACCTCCCCTGACACAACTTCAGGCCATTCCCTCAGGTCCTGCCACTGGGAAGGAAATGAGAAAAAGATACTAACACACTGCTGCTTCTTCCATAGGTGCATTTCTCTCTCCTGAAATACTCTCAAGTTTTCACAGACAYATTTTTCTGCCAGAAATATTGCTATTATGTCTCCCTCCTCCTATAGAGATGATGGGAAGAAAAGCAAACGTTTCATCTCCGTATTATGCAGAAATTAATTGAGTGTAAGAAAGTTCTATTGAATCCAGCTAAAAATACTGTGCTTTCAGTTGTCATCCCCAAGTCATATGCTTTTTAGGTTCTCAAGCAAGTGCAGGAGATTAGTACACACCCCATTTAATTTGATCATGATTGCCTGCCATTTTAATTAACCTTTATTGGCATGCCTATATTGCCAATAAAATATACTTTGAGAAGCCCCATTAATAACACTATTATTTGTTAGGTTGGTTTTTTTGGTTTTGTTATATATTTTTTTAGTTTTACCCATCAAATTCTTTAGACAGATAATAAATCTGTGCAGCCTAGGATTACTGGTAGGCTGTTTGTTTTGCTATGATTTTTTTAACAACACATTTGAAAGTTAATTTTCTGAGAAAAGGGTACTTAAGAAAATAATTTCATCCTTACCTTACAGGGAGAAAAAAGGAGGCAGAGGTTATGTAGTTTGCCCCTCGCTGTACAGCAGAAGTAAATGCTGGGTTCAGTCTGGGTGATAGAACAGACAACCCAGATAATTCAAATATTTATTTAAATTTAAATTCAAATTCAAATATTTATGAATATTTAAAAATTTATTTTATGATTTAGAATTTCAAATTAAGTATTCATACCCTCCCACTTCCCATCCTTCCTTGCCTCCCACWGATCTATCCCTACCTGATTGTGGCTCATACAGGATGGGAGGCAAGGAGATGATCCAGATCCCTTTATTCTCACCCAGGAACAGGACAGTGAAGCCACTGAAGCACCATGGGGCAATGGAGCATTTATTTCCCTCAGTGACACCTCCTGCCTGAGGACTTGAGACCAGGGAAAAAGTTCTGGTTGAAGTGACCCTTGGGTGATCACTTAATCCTCTTCTCTGTCCTTAGGCAGGCTTCTGTCCTGAGCTTGCCTGCATTTCCTAACCCACAAAATAAGTTCCTGAAGGCAGTGTTTTGACATATTTTCCAAACTCTTCCAGAAATCACATGTTGTCTTCTTTTCTGCTATTTTTCCTCTTTTCTGCTATTTTTCTTCTTTTCTGCTATTTTTCTTCCTTGGCATTACACCCCGACTCCATATGTTGCTTCCTTCTACTATAAGGTTAATAAAGAAATCTCAGCAGAACATCCCCCACTCTTAATTGGATCCCTTCCACTTTCCTTGGGGAGGCAGAGCACTAAAGATGATGTGTGGCTGATTAGTTGTTCCCAAAGGAGTTTGAATGAACCATCTTTACTATCACCTTGCTCTGAAACATCACAGTCAGCTCAGCAAGGGCAACATTTTCCACTCTGCGCCCACCATGGATTGCACACTTTAAAGAATTACCCTGTTTATTTTTTTTATTATTATTTTTAATAAACCTAGTAGAAGGCATGTGTTGAATTGAGATTTTTCCACTCGCTGCCATGTGAATAATAAACACTGCCCTCCATGCAAGTGAAAATCACAGCTCTGGCCTTATGGGCTACTCCTGAARCAGCCTTGTGAGTGAGAAATCACAGCACATCATAAATCCCATCCAATATTGAAGCTCATGCAGAGATAACAAGGTGAGAATGAGTCCTGTTTGTTCTCAGTTATGCTATCACATTTATGGCTGCTCAGCCCTTGAAAAACAAGTAAAGCATTTTGTGTTTCAACCATAATCTGCAAGCAGAAATAGAAGGCAGCATTTAAGAGAGAAATACCACAGTTACCTCTTTAGATTTTCAGAGTTTTTTAAGAAACATTGCTTAGGAGCTGCTGTATTTTTATTCAGCATGAAACAAGACATGAGGCAAAGTAACAAAATTTCAAATGGCAGTGACAGTGAAGTTTTCCCTACCTGCAAATGTGGGGGAATTTGGAGATGACATGGTGGGAACTGAAGAGTAGAAGGAAGCAGTGAGAGTTAACTTTGGACATTCAGTCATCTAAATTTGGAGATTTAGAGCCCTTTGGTGATTTATTGTTCTAAATGTCTTTTGTCAAAATTATTTCTACTTCACTGCTGGTGCTATGAGACAAATCCAATAAGTACCAATGGAAAGGTATCACTAGTTCCAAAAGAAATTTGAATACCAAATCAGCAAAGTCCACTGACAAAGCAGTGAATAACCCTAAATGTTTTTCCCATGTAAACCAGGAGTTGTGTGCCATATTATAAGAGGAAAAGCAATGTTATCCTACAGATAAACAATAGGTTTGTTAGAATAAACTAAGCAATACTCTTCCCTAAAGTAGATTTTTTTCTTTTTTCCTCTGCTCAACAGCTCCAACCATCCTCAGTTATGCTCTGCATGGACACCACCTAAAGAAGCTAAAGAAGAAGTATGTGTTTCCTTTCACTTGCTTATGTTTGCTGCAATTCAATGGACAGAAGAAGAAACCACCTGTGTTAAATAATTATCCTTCAGGGGGAATTAATTCATGGAGTATCATATTGGTCCAATAATTCTGGGGGTTTCCAAGTCCGGCTTTGCCCCTGTCAAAGGGGGATTTCAGGAAAATGCAAAGTGCTTCACTCAATGCACTACGGCTCTGGTGATATAGAATTTTCCATCTGATAGCAAACACTCCTTCTGTCCTCTCCCTTAGAAGCTGCTACTGTATGATCATAAATTACCACTGGACAAGGACCTGTGAGATGTGGGAATTTCAGGAATTGTGTATGTGGGTATTTCATGAGTTCTGTAGCACCAAATAAAAGCAACTGTGCTCTTTCAGATCAGCTTTTGTGGAGTTTGTAGCATCATATTACTGATTTTACAGACAGARACAATGGTTTGCAGGCAGTAAATTATTAATGCAAGGTCAAATAATGGATAAAAAGTTAAAACAGGAACAGAATCCAGAATGTTCCATTGCCATATCTGGGTTTTGACCACTGGAATGTGTATTTGTTGTTTGGGTATTTGAGTGGGAAGATTATCAAGGCCACAGAGGAAGCCAAAAGCTCACAAATTGGTTCACACATCCAATTGTCTTCTTTGGAAAAATGATTTTGCAGCCTTGCWGTGGTGGAAGGCTCCCAGATCCGTACAGGACACTGGATCTGAAGTTCTTTATCAGGACACTGCATGAAACTGAGATTATTAACCATGTGCAGTGCTGGGTAAATCCCTTGCTGCTGAACTCCTTCTCACATTCTTAATTCCAGCAGAGAAAACATTTTTCATTGGGCAAGGCCAGAAGGACCCTTTTGGAACGGCAAGGACTGTTCAAGTGTTTCCTAACTCAATTACAGGATAGATGCTCRCCTGCTCAATTCCCTCTCCTTTCTCCTGACATGAGCTGTTTCATTTTCTGACAAATGCAGATTAAATGCCTGAGGAGTGATAGATGGTGGCTTCAAGACAAAACACAGATTCAGAGAAGCTTGCACAGTGTCCTGCTCCATGGATGATTATTGACCCCACACCAGCAGCATCACACACAGCAGCCTGAAGAACTCCTCTTTGTCCATTCTAGAGATGACTTTAACAAAGATTTACTGAAGGATTGTTTTACCTCTGTGCAGGCATATCTCTAATTATTGTTTAAGTAGATAAATAGAGAATAGGTCTGAACTATAAACTTTTTTTTAGTAACAATAAGTGGAGGAAAAGGGTAATTCAGTCTACAGGGAATCCTTTCCCTTGTATTAAACAAACATGCAAAATAGCCTTGTTTAATCAAACTTCAGTAACATTATACAAACTGGGAATCAGAATAATCAGAAATTCAGGTCAATTTTCTTCCTGATACTCTCATTTTATTACCTGCTATAGCAGGTCTCCAGCAAAAGTAAGGAAAGAAACATCCTTAGGGACATTTTTTAACAGCAGTCAGGTTCAGGAATGTCAGACTCAATGGGACAACTGCTGATATAAAAGGAAATCCTACCAAAGGTCTTTTTTCACAGAAAAAATATACCCATATATGCTCACGTAAATACATACATACATAAATATTTAAATATTTAAATATATAAATATATAAATATATAAATATATAAATATATAAATATATAAATATATATTTATTTTGTGTATAGAACACCAAAATGCCACAACTAATTCAAGCAGAGATTAGATGAGATCTCAGCAGCTAAGCAGGACCAGCTTCCATGATTTAATTGACTGGGTCCAAAATTAAAGTTGTGCAGCCTTGGGCAAGGCATGATCACAATTTTCATGGAACTGGCCACTGGAAACCTGTTGTTATGTTGATTTTCACAGAAGATTCCTGGCAGAAGAATTAAGACGAGACAGAAATGTTCCACAGTTCCCTTTCTGTGTGCTACCTGAGAGGAGAGCACCAGCACGTGGGTCCTGAAGGTCCATTCCCATCAGTGCTCCTCTGTGGATGAGGGATGATGCTCTCATCTGGCAGCAGGAGCCCAGCAGGGCATTCCCCCTTCCTGGGAGCTCCCACAGGGATGTGCTGAGCAGGAACTTGGCCACTGCCACGTTCTGAGTCCCTGCCCAGGCTGGGATGGAAGCCTGGGGCTGGTTCCACCCTAAAATTGCTCATGAGGCCTTGTGGTAATTCCACAGTGCAGCATTCAGTTCGGTTCAGATTATTCAGAGAGCTGATTTCAGTTAAAATACCAACAGAGAAGGGCAGGAGTGGCACAGAAAGAAATGACTGTTTTTCATATTTTCCATGCATACTAATGAATTATTTTAATTAAATCCAGATAAACTCCCAGACACAAGTGTTGTGCTTCAAAATCTTTTCTTTCAAAAGTGGTGACATGAATCCCTTTGATTTCCTCATCTCCTCCCCTTCCCCTGCTACCGAGCTGAAACAATTAGATTAATTCAGTGTGAATTTGTGATTAATTTCACTAATTCTGAAACCCYGTGACTTTTTGAAAGAAAAAAAAAAAAAGCTTTTCAGCTATTCATCACATTCTACTGTAGAGCTGTGGGGTGGTAARCCACACCACAAAGGTTATTTATTAGAAATGCTGGATTAACAAGACAAGAACCAGCAGAACAGATCAGCACATTGGCCTGGGCATGTCTGAATTGTCAAAGCAGTTCCTGCTCATTGAAACACTGCAAATATTTAAATATTCTCCTGCAGCCACCACTTGGATACAGCTGCCTGGAAGACTTGGGGCATCAAATTGAATTTATCACAGGTGGGATCAGGGTAACAAGTTCAGGTAGGAGTCATATTGTCTACATGTCATCACAACGTGAAGTGTTTCTTTATGAGGAACTTGTTGGCATTCTTGGCATAAAGTGGAAGTCTGTAGCTTCTGATTTAGTCTCAACTGACTCCCATTTGTCAAAAACCTTCAGTTAAACCAAAGTCCCCTTGGTTACCATACCAAGACACAGTCTGGAACAAAATCATCCCCCCTTTTGCCTGCCTTATCCAGGGGCTGATAAAATCTTTCCCRTGATCTCCACTCTTCCAAATTCCAAAAATGGGTGATCAGAAGATAAAGGGCCTCCAGAATAAAAAGGAGGGAGACACATTACAGTATAATTCACAATTTCTCCTCTCCCACCAAAAAAAATGACACCCCCAGATATATCATCGATTAAAATAGCACAAATACCAATTCTTATCCACAAACATTAAGACCTTTATCAGATGTCAGAGACTTCCACAGAGAGCCAAAGAACTCTTTCAGATCATGGCAAGCAGGACAAGCCATTCAATTTGGCTAAGAGTTTGGAATTCTGGATTAGTTACAGAGACTGCTGKTACTGGAAACCAGGTGCCAGATCATGGATTCTATTATGGTAAAGTCCTTCCCAGCAGGAAATTATTTCCCACCCAGCCCTAAGAAGATTTTGAGATTTCTCTCCCTTATATAAAATTGACCTGAAGACAGCAATTGACTCCTTGCCTTCTGCCTGCAGAGGATGAAGGTAAACCAAYAAAAACAACAGCAAGTTCATATGGAATCAGGTTTTCTCAAGGGCCAGACACTTCTCTCAATCYCCCAAAAGGAATGCAAGTTCAGAAAAGATTATAGGGATGCAGTAATTTCCATTCCCCCTCCCCACCCGCAGAAGATCCCAGGGGATTTGGATTTGTCTAGGAAGAATTGCATGTGTGGATTWCTTCAGCCCCTCTAATGCTGACCCTTTGTTGTGTGTGGAGCTGAAGAGGTTGACTCCATTTCRCCTGGCTGTGAAATGATTTAGCATTTAATCCTGGTTGCTTTCTAGTAGTGCTGGTTCTGAATCTGGCAGAGCACCAAGGTCCAGGGAAAGAATAAGGGAACAAATGATAACCTGAAGGGACTCWGGACATAAAAAGCCACACAATATGTTATCGTTATTGCTGTTAATATTCATAGCTAACACAGTGCCCTGAAATCCTAGGGCTGGCCCATGATCCCAGCACACTGAACACTTGTTTCTACAATAAAAAAGGTAAAAGATTGCTAACTTCTCTTTAGGGAGAATAGATGCTGATTTATTCCTCAGGGWGMWTTTTYTTTCTGTTAGCAAAGTCGRCTGATAAACCACCAGCACCTTAATTTGGGATGGATGGACTGCTGAACYTTGTTTCCATTGTCAGAAACTCCAGGGAATCTATTTTCATGCCAGTGCAAAAACACCTCTACTCCCAGCTGGTCTCTCTGTGTTCCTGCTGCCTGGGACATCTCAGCTTCACTACTCAGGAARATGAAATATAGAAAGGAATTACGTGTCCAAGGTTACAGGGCAGGCTGTGGCAGTAACAGGAATAGAAAGTGTAGGTGGCAAGGCACATCACCTTTCCTAAGAAACAGAGCAAAGAACCTTTTCATTCTCCAGCTTTTCCCTACTGTGTCTGCTGCAGAGCAAATTCAAGGTAAAATGTCCTTTTAATTCAAGTTGTTTGCTTTTTCTGGATTTAGAAGAAAAGACAACTTTGTGAGATGTCATTGTTATAGAAAATACTTTGGATTTCTTCTATTCAAAAGGTAAAGAGGACTCAAAACAGTTCTATCTAATTACTGCTGTAATTTTACTTCCTTAGTGCAGAAAAGCAGTCTATCAYGTTGAYGGGGAAGGAATTTATAAACCTATTTGTTTTACTTGGAATAAAAAAATATATATCCCTTTGAAATTAGCCTGAAAGAAAAGTTCTGAATTCTTAAAATTGTGCAACAGCCTGATCTATAACTGGGAAATAATTAATTGTTTCTAGATCTCAGTAATGGCATTGCCACTTTTCCATGCTAATGAGTACTGAAGGAAGAGTATGTCATCAAAGTGTAATCAAAGCTGGCTTGTTTTGTGAGTGATTGACACGGGCAGAAGCAGAACCTGGATTTTTTTTCAGTCATCTCACACCAATGCTTCAGTGAGACACTGAAGTGCACTGCATTACCAAAGCCAATACTCCCCCAGCAATTGTAGAAATGCAAATACACWGTGCACCTCTCATTTTGTTACGTTTATATGAGCTCAATACATCAGCACAAAAGCAGAAGTGTGTGCAATCCAGAGTGGACTGCCACAAATTAGCACAGTGGGACGGGAAGGACAAATTGCACAAGGTATTKGTGCCACCTGAGTGGTGTTTAACGCTCCATGGGCAGGGGATGATCGACTGAGCAGGGATGTGGGAGGCACAGGGGCTAATCAGAGCCCTCATTAGCTGCACACTGGAGGAACTGGGSAGGGAGATCAATACCCCCTCAGCAGCGGGGTGAGGGCAGGGAACYTCCAGCTGCAAACCCTCACTCGCGCCAGTCGAGGTTTTCTCGTGCAGCTATTGAAGTGGGAGGGGGCTGAAATCACAGTAAAGATTTATAGGGTGAGATCCACAGCCAGGTTTTTGTTCTGGTTTTGCCCAGAATGAAGGTTATTGAGCCCTGGGTAATGATTAAAGCGAAGCCAGCAGGCTGTACCACGAAGACAGTTCATTTTCCCTTATTAAATGGAAAGAGTAAGGTGTAAAAAGGACCAGAAGATTGAAGGAACAGAGCTGGTCAGTCAGTTGATGCAGTAATGCCTGGGCAGTCTAAATGAGAAACGTTAACAGGAAAAAAAATGAAGGTATCTCCATGAATCTGCTATAGACTGGAAAAGGAGACTCGTGGTAGAAATTAATGCCATCCCTGTCACCCTGACTGTGCTGCCTTGGAGAATAGAGAGTTTGCCCCTACAATTTGTATTAAATTCTGAGCCTATGGAAAGCCACAGAACAGTCAAAATTTACTTTGACCTCTCACCGACCCACCGTGAGTAAGAATTGGAATTACAGATTTAGAGGTAAAATGACTTAACATCTGTTTGAAAGGCCTTGCTCTTCAGAGACCAAKGCTTGCCCTGTATCATATTTTTTTCCTCTGGATTAGAGGATTTATTATTTGTGTTACTCACTCTTTCTTCTTGGTCACACTGTGGGGTTTTTTTTAAATAGCAGACAGCTGAGAAGCTTGTCCCCATTGGAAAACCAGACCATGGTATTAAAAAGCTCAATTCTCCCCTCATGGTGCATAATTAAAAGATGACCCATCAACAGTAACCTCCATTTTCCTTTAAATAAATTTTTATTAACTTCCTTTGAATTTGAAGCTGAGTTGATTATGATCATTATGTTGTCTTAATATTAATGAAGTGATTACTCCTAGTTTATTTTATTTGCCATAGACCATTTCTAAAGGGAAAGGCAGATATCCCATGAGAAGTTCTGCTATATCTGACTCCTCAATTCAAAATCAATCCATTTTGAGTCYTATATTTTTTATTTCACTTAGGATATTCACAAAATCACATTTGGAGTAGATGCCATCTTTCTCCTACGTTACATTAAGAAGAGGAATACTGAAGGTGGAGTAATAAATTTTTGATAGGATAGGCACAATCCCTGGGCCAAAAAAAAAAAAAAAAAAAAAAAAAAAAAAAAAGAGGGGAGGAAAAGCAAATCTAACTGCATGCAGATGTGATCCAGATTCTTTAATTCTACAGTTGTAGATCTGCCTTTGCACAGGGGATTTCCACGTTGCAGTTCACAGCCCACAAGTCCACGAGCTGTCAGTTCATTTCATACATCAATTACCCACCTAACTATGGACAAAATGKGGTGAAATCCTGGATATCCACCCTGCACTAACCATGGAGCTGTGCAGACACATGACACTGTGCTCTTTTTGTCCTTTTCTTGACAAGTACAGACAAACACTATGGAAAACAGGAAATGCTCAAAAAAAAAAGTACAGAATTTTCAGCTGTTCTGCCATTTACTCTCAGTGGGAATAAACCACCTAACCTGTCATATCTGAAGATGCAGAAATCCCCATTTATATAATGTATATATATATAAATATATATATACATTATATAAATGTATAATTTATATATGTAAATATGTATAAAATTTTATACCCTAAGATACCTGGCTTCCTTTGAGGATCTGCCTTTCCTGCTTTTTTTGCAGGATCAAGGTCTGTAAGAATGCCAAAAGATGAGGTGAAAAAATCGTATGACTTGCTAAAAATAAATATGTAACTGCATTATATTGTACTGTACTAATTCATCGTGAACTGCCAGAATTGATGGTTTCAGATTGCAGAAACAATATCTTCATTCTCTAATTTTTGAAATTGAAGAGCAGCTTGATGTATAACTAGAAGTTGGAAGAAAAAAGTATTGAAGGCAAATTTTGTATTGGTTTTGTAGGAGATGGGAATGTTCTGGCAAAAAAACGAGAAAAGGTGTCTGATATTGTAACACAACAAGAAATTTCTCATTTTAAATGCTTTTGGCAACACTTCTAATATCTGGTAAGAAAATATTTGTTAGAAATCTTAGCATCCTGTCAGAATATTTGTCACTGTGAACTCAAGGGTGTTACTACTTTTGGCTGAATGATTTTTATGCTACAGAGAGCTGTGAGGAAGGAGATCAGCTCCTGTTACTCAGACAGAGATGCTGAGGGCTCATCTTTTCACAGAGGCTTTGMAAGAGGGGCAATGGAATTTTTACTGGTGTGTTGAGGGGAATCAATCAAGGGAATTTACTTAATGGCCTCATGAAATGCACAATTTAGTATTCATCTTCCTGATGGGAGAGGATGGATGGTTGTTCAAATAACACTGTTCCATTTGCAAGAAGTGATTTGTCTTTCTGCAACTGCAAGGATTATTTTGTTATAACACATTGCTTTTGCTTAGGTCACTCAATAAAAGCATAAAGTGGAAAAAAAAGAAAAGAAAAAGCTAGTGAAGAGAAAATCTGATAAATTTGCTTCTAAATTTCTGGTCAAGGCTCTAATAAGAATTTTGAAGGTTAGATTAATTTAAATATTATGAATTCCCCATGAACTGCTTAATTAAAATMAACTCCTCATTTTCTTTGAGAAGTTGAATTCTGAGTTTTTAACCCAATAGAGCCATYTCTCTACCTTCACATATTTTTGCTTCAGTTTTTATGAGTGAAAAGTACTAGAATTCTTTTAAATTGTCTAAGAAAATTTTTATTTAAAGCTAAATATTCTAATTAAATAGGTTTTAAATTAATTTATATTATTCTATATTCTATATTCTATATTATATATAATACTATATATTATATTACTTTATTTTTAAAAGCCCAAACCCAAAGGTAAACACATAACCATGAAGTTTCATTTAAATTATCATTATAATAATCTGTTACAACACAGTCCCAGCTGCAACTCAGTTAAAAGTGAATTTGTAACTCTCAAATAAGGRAAAAAAGTTTCAAATTAAACTTTCCTTTTCTTTGGAAAAGAAGAAAAATCAGAAAGATCAAGATTCTCTTTTCTTAATTTAGACACATCAAGATGTGCAAAGATTAAATGATGTGACAGAAACTGTGCAASAAAAGTGATTGTGACTTTAAGTTAGAAAGAATTGTCTTAAATTTTCACTTTAATAGATATAATTTAACTTGTCAAATTTGAAAAAGTATGTATGCATAATGTAAGTTCATTAAATCATGTGCATGCTCAAGTTTKGTCCGGATATTGGTGAAATTTAATCTCAAATTTTAAATTTGGGGATAAAGTCAAGSATTTCTGTAAATCTCTTTATTAATCTCACAGTTTCCTGGGACAGGCAGCTTTCATAATTCAGGGCATGGGCACAAAACGTAGGAAGGTCAGTTTTTCTCTAGTGGCTCGTTTGTAGCTGTGGTGTTTTCATCCATTTCATCAGAATTCCTGCTGATTTTGGCAGCTTCATCCACGAGGAAGGTTGAAGCAAACGTCTCAGTTTGGAGACCCTTCACTGTGCAGGGATTTCTCACAAGATGTGACAGGCTCAGCTGGGATCTGTGGGTCCCAGCTCTGTTCCCTGATGTGTTCTCAGACCCAGGAAGATTTTTTTTTTGGGGGTGTAATGTTGACTTTAGGAAACCTCATCCAGCTCCTGCTCTTGGCCTTTGTGTGAGACAGGAGATCCATCCCTTTCCTGACCATAAAAATCTCCATTTAAGCCTCACCTGGAGCCACTTTGGGTGAAAACAAYTAAAATTTGCCTCCAGCACCAAAGCAATGATGCAGCAACAAAGATTTATGAAGACAAAGGTAAGAGGTATATGGGGAGGGGGCAGGAAAAAAAAATACAAGAACTAAATATGAATAATCTAATTACCCTCACATCAAACCCCAAACCTCTCTCTTTCCTTCTTTGTGTCTGTCTGACATACTGTTAACATTTTCTTTATTTCTGTGGCCAGCAGCATGTTCCCCTGGCCATCCCATGTGCTTCAGGAAACAGCCTTCCCTTGGCAAAGTGTCCTGGGTTTTATGGCCAATCCTTTTCCTAAATCTCCCTGGGGTTCCATTTAGATTAAAATCCTCCTTTCTCCCACCAAACACTATTGATCCTTAATTTATTTAGGAGGCAGTTTCAGCACTCCTTCTTCCTGATATTGACTGCCCTCACTGCCTTGGAAATGATAATGGCCCTTCAGAAAAATAGGTGCCATCTCTTGCACTTGAGTAGGCATTAGAAAAATACTAACAGCTCTCTCCCACTTGGGAAGACAAGGAGTAAATCTCCTTGGGGAAGTTTTTTTCTGTACACTGAGCCTTGTAGCTCATATTAATGTGCAAGGTCCTAATGATACATCCACAGGATTGATGCTTGTAGCTCATTAGGGGTTGTTGGTTGAGACTGAAGTGAAAGCAAAAATATCAAATAGGTCTTGGTRAAGTTGAGTRAACAGTAAAAGGAAAATGAAATAAAGCAGGTCTCTCAGTTATTTACACTGGGAGCTGTACAAAAGCTGKTACAATTGCAATGCTGGCATTTCTCTGTCTGAGGTATCTGCTCAGACTCTGCCTTACAAGGCACAGGTCCATTATCCTAAAAAAGAGCTCATGAGAGAACAGTAACATCTGCAGGTTTGCATGTCCTGTCAGAGATGTTCATTRCATCCCACCATGGTTATGGARGACTCTCTCTCATGGATCATCTGGTAGAATGCCATTCACCCATTTAAAAGCACCCCTAACCCCAGAAATACCCCTCAAAACAACAGAATCATCAGAAAACTTAAGATGCATCACAGCTGACAGCAAGTGGCTGTGGAGCTGTATTACCCTGGAAACATTTAGAGGGCAGGAAATGTGTGTTCTTCAACAGCTGAATAGAGGAAATATTGTATTTGAAAAAAAGATTACAGGTCTTCAGAATGTTTCTGTCTACATTTTAAAAGTCCCTTTTTCCAAATCAGCAGCTGTGATCTCATCAATGAGTGTTAATGAACTACATCTCAAACAATCTCCCTGCTCCCTGGATTTACGGATGAATAAATGACTGAGGCAAAGAGAAGCCACCCCATGGCACAGAGGAGGACTTGGGTGTCTGAGCACAAGGTATTGGCCATCTTTTCTGCATTCTGTGTATTTACACACACAGCTGGGAAAGCTGACACCCTGGCCTTTAAAAAAAAATCCGTCATGAACATTTCCTTGGTGTTTTCACCTTGCCTTAAACGAAAGGCAGCTTCTCCCAATGACAAACTCTGCTGGGTTATTATATTTGCTACAAAAAAATGTTTGTTCTCACCTATTGTTCTGTATGTTTATTAAAATAAATCAGGCCTAACRCAGCCACGTCTCAGAGTGAATTAATCTCCTGGCAAAAGATTTAATTTCCAGTTTGGACTTTCACTAAACAAGGATGKGGACTTCAATGCATAAAAGCAGCATAGATGGAGTCTGACACCAAAAATTATTATTAAGGTAAYAGGCATCATGCCCCACTAATTTTAGTATATTTATTAGTAGCAACTACTGCAACCTTTGCATAATAATTTTGGGAAGTAATAAATGTGCTAATATTTGGCTTGCAGAAGTAAAGCATTTCTTTTTAGTTGTTACTGTTTCCTGATCAAGGACTTGGCAGAAACTGTGTTCCTTTAACCCACACAYCCTCTGACTGCCCCAGACTGCTCTCCAGAAGGAAGAAAATGAATTATTTCTTTTATGTAGGGTGCCTTCTTCTTCTCTACATCCATCTGAAGGAATCCTCCAGCAGAAAGAAAACTGGACACAAGCAAGAAAACATGGTCCTTTTTTTCCTCCATGTCTTTGAGTATTCATTACAGATACAGGCCAATACCYAGAGGATCTCTTGCTACTCATTTCTGATCATCAATGTTTGATTCAGCTGCCCAATTAAAACATTTAAGAATGCTCAATGACTGTGAAAGTGAGGGCTTATATTTATATTCTGAATTTGCTTAGGCAAATATGAAATCAGGAGGTAGAAATCCCATTCATCTGTGCAAGAAAGGTACAAGAAGAAAAAACCTGTCCTGCAACTTCTGGCCCATCTTGGACTTGATCTTAAAGAACTTCTCCAGCCTAAATGATTTTCTCTTCCCAAAAAACAAAAAGAAAACATAAAAAGATAAAAAAAAGGGAAACCAAATCCCAATAATCTGATATTTTGGCAACATATGCATAGAAAGTACCTGATCCAAAGGAGACTTTGGTCATGTTCAGCACCCCTTTGAGGTAGAGCAGGAAAAGGATTCAAACCCAYGCAAAGAACATAAAATTGAATCCCAGATTGTAAAGCTTAAACCTAAATGGRGTTTCCCACTGGAATTAGATGCTTCTGTAACTTTGAAGGTCTTTTTTAACGGTAAATGGGAGGAAAAAGGTGATGTCCCATGGCACATGAATTCCAAGGGTAACTACACGAAAGATTACAAATAAAATCATGTACTACAGCTGTGCCTTCCCACTAAGAATTGTGACAAAATGCATTTTTCAAACCCTCTGCTGCGTTTCCCGCAGAAAGCAGACATTATTCTTCAGACTGCAGGTAAGAGGCTGAGCTCCAGAAATGAAGAGGCAATCTGCAGCCCCACGCTGAGCAGAGAGCCCTGTCTGAACTGCGGCGTGCTGCAGGGACTTAAGAAGAACATRCAGTCCAGTCGATGATAAAATGTTTGTTGCTACCTCCCTGGAAGTTGYAGAAAATCAATATCCCCATCAGTAGCAGGTCCACTGGCTCTAACAGGCTCAGCTTTGCAAGCAGGCTTGGATTTCTTATATTCAGTCTGCAGCCTGAGCAGGGAGGGAAATAAATGCGTGCGTGTGTGTGTCAGCTCCTTGTGTGTGTGCTTCTGAGGGAGAGGGATGTGCAGTGAGCTGGAAACCAATTAAATTGTAGTGTTAGATAGGTGATGAAAAGGGCTCTGTAAAAGCAGGTTCGTGCCAGAAGCTGGAGTTTATAAAGTACCTGGTATCCAGTGAATAATAATAACATCAAACATGTTCCGAACTAATTTACTTGTAGGGAGAATTGGAGTAAGAAAAGCAAAGCTTAAACAAAATGTCAAGTTCAGGGAACAGACCTGGAGGAAAAAATTAAAAACTGCCAGATCTGATGCTTTAAAATACGCCCAATAGTACAATAAAAACAGTTAATAATGACAGGCTTGAGGACTAGCAAAACTGACTGCCAGAAAATAACCTTAAAATGTTAAGTGGTTGTGATAAGGACTCTCATTGAGGAGATGGGAAGGAGGTGGGGGRCAAAGCATGACTCACACAACCAACTTGCCAAACCTCTTTCATTTATCATAAGCACCCTCAAAGGATACTCCCATCCTCAAAATCCAGTGTGGCCTTAGGGCAGCTGCCAATGGAAATGTGGCCTGGAATCCCAACTGACCCCACCGTGCCCTTTGTGCTGCTGCACCTTCACTTCCCCATGGCCCAGGGAGGGAACTGCAGCTCCTGCTGCCTCCCAGCTGTGATGTGGGAGGCAATGGAGGTGTGAGGAGAGAGCTCAGGTGGAGTTCACCTGCCCGAGGTGACAACTTGAGCAGTCCAGCCTGGGGACTTGGCTGCCAATGGAGATGTCAATGGAGACATCAGTGCCAGGTCACCCCCAGAGGCTGAATGAGGTTATGGGAAAACCAATTCCTCTTGCTTCTCATGGTTTCTCTCTCTCCTTTGTGCACCTTCTGCTCTTAGTTTGMTCTAATCTCCACCTCCCCTTCCCCAGCTGTAGCCCAGCCTAACTTTGAGACCAGTCTGAGAGAGAAGCTTCACCTCTCAGACTGCTAAACCCACCAGTCAGGCACGACCACCACTTAACTTTCTAAAGAATAAACAAGGCTCTTGATATTGCCCCAGCATTCTAGGATGAGGAGAAGGAAGGAAGTTCTCAGCATGTTCAATTTTCACACTGTTGAAAACAGGATGCCCAGGGAAAATATTTAAAAACAGCTTCTAGCCCTGATCTGCCTCTTGCAAGGGGCTRAATAAAAAACTGAACCAGCACAGACTCCCTAAGCAAGGTTTGAGTATTTAAAAAAAAGCAAAAAGCTAAACATCCCCTTGAATATAGGTACAGCCACATCTCCATGTTTGGAACATACAGAGCTCTGCACACAAGGGAATCTCTGGGAATGACTGAAGATTTTTGCCATTAGAACAATTATTTGGAAGCAAAGCCACATTTATGCACATGCTAAAATCGAGGCAAGAAAGAGTTCTCTGTACAGGGAGTAAATGGAGCTATAAGCAAACCAGTTGGAATTGTTTTTATATAGCCAGACTAATTAGTACTGGTTTCAATTTTTGAATAAAGAAATAATTAGGAAAAGATAAGTCAGCACCCCTTAATTAGCACTCTGCATTGAGTATCAAAGAGAAGTGCAGTAGGTTGACACTGGTCATTTTGAAATACGGGAACAGGATAAAAACTTCTTGCTATGAACATCCAATTTTACCTGTTGCAATCTCATTATTTCCTAAAGGATTGCACTGTCAAAGAAATAGAGTTAAGCACTGAATTAATGTCAAAGATATTGTCAAAATAGGGGGTACACAATATTGAAACATTAACCTCTTCAGTTTTTTTTTTCTTTTTGTAAATATCAACAAATGTTCAAGGCTTTTAGAAG
>CADDXX010000615.1:280539-317396 GCA_902810485.1 Alauda arvensis
CTGTGCATAGAAAAGCATCATTCATACAATTTGGCTGATCATTACTTCAATATGGTTGGTTATATTTCAATATAGATTGTTTTAAGAGGCTGTGAAATTGCTGTTCCTTCCTCAGCCCCATTTTGCATAAAAGAGTATCACAGGAACATAATTCAGTGGGGCTTCTCCTCAGCTGTAAATATTCTCAAGCCAGTCTTCCCTTCCTCTCWCTTACACACAAATAACTAATCTAATAAAATACTACAAAGCACAACAGAGAAGAACAGGCAAGAACTAATTTTGAAAATAACTTTCTTTCTGAGAATTTTTCAATGCTAAGACAATCTAAAGATCCAATGCACAAAAGCTGTTTGAAATGGTGTCTGGGTAGTTAACCCCAAGGTCTCAAGAATTCATTGTTATCCAAAAAAATTCTCCTGAGTACAAAACCAAAACAAAATCAAAACAAAACACAAAAGGAGAGCTGTTGCAGTCTGTTGTTGAAAAATCAATTGCTGCAGTCTGATGTTGAAATGAAAAATGAGAAGATTGTTTGAGGCAACTCTTAAATCTTCTCTACATCCCTGCACTCCAGGAGACTTCCCTATCCTGCAGGAAAAACTGAGTTTTGTTTGTCCAAATGTATCACTGCATCCCAAATATATCAGAACATATTCTGGTGAGCTGTTTGGTGACCMTTTTCCCAGTCAGATCATGCCAACRTTGTTTCTACCCCAGCAGTYTGYCTGCTGTACTCATGGTTTGAYAAGATCCAAGTTGTTGGATAAAGGACAGGAACCCATGAGGAATAATTCCTTCAATGACATCTCCTGATTAAGAACTTAATTTGAGATCTKTCTCTTACCAAGTTATTAATCCCCYTAWTGTTTTTTGCTCATTCTGTGTATGGAAAGTTTCTTTTATTCAAATGACAGCCAGTCATACATCAAATACTCTGACAAAGCCCAAGTTTCTCTATCACAAACAGACCTTTTTGACTAGACCTGAAATTCTGTCAAATAAAACATTCTCTTGTTTAAAAAAAAACTTCTTTGAAGCTATGTTGACATTAATCTTATGGGTTTTTTTCCTTCTAGTCCTTTGCTGCTGGTGTCTGCCTCCATATTTTACCAGTTCTGCTACTTTATCTAGAATGAATCAGCTGATTGATGCAGTATATTCCCCTTTATAATTCATTTTAGCCCTTTTCARTACTGAAATYAGTAATCTTCCAAACTCTGGAATCYAGACTAGGTTACTARCWAACMCTCATGGTTCAGAGGGCTCTTTGRGTAACCCCTTCAGMGTTYATRATACATTACCTTGGTTTGCTCATGTGTTAGGATTTGCAAGTATTCTTTCCATCCTGAAGACCAGGAAAGCTTGATCATCTTTCACAGCAGGGACAGGCAGCCTGTACAGGACAGGGGATGAGGCACCTGCAGCCTGTTCCTCATTCTGACACTCTTTAGGGTGACATGTGCCTGCCATCAGTGACCATCCACTCTCCCTACATGAGCAGTGMCAGCTCTTTTCCCACTTCCACCTCTCAAGCTCTGCCTGGACAGGTTCTACCCCTTCCCAAACTGAGCAAATCCCTGTCCTTGCCATCAGCATTTTCAGTTCATTTGTATCACACAGAAGCTGCTGCTCCATCAGTTGTCTTAATGTTTTTTCACAAACTCAAGCACTCCTCCCCTTCCTGTGAACTCCAGACTTGGGGAAAAGCAAATCTGGTTTTAAAATGTCCTGCATTATAAACTCTTAATGCTAATTTCTGCTGCAGTTCCCCACTTTGGTTTCATTTGTAACATTCCCACGTTTTGTTGTTGGCCACAAATTCTCTCCACAAAACAAACCTGACCAGGCAATCATGGGTTAGTTGCAGAGGTGCTATATTTTAAATTAGTGATTAAATTTTTACTGAGAATACACAATTTTCCTTTGCTATAGACTTCACTGTATTTCTGGTGCTTTAAAATCTAAGTAAATTTTGTCACTATGTCAAATTAAAACTCCTCAGCTAAAATTGCTCCATGTAACAATTTTTGATGTAGTTGAGGTCCTTCCTTATTGAGAATAGGGAGTCCACAATAAATTACTCCCCAGCAATTTCATTGCATACAACTTTAATGATTTAGTATTTAGAGTCCTGTAACTCTCAGTAGTCTGTGATTCATGAACATCTAATGCTGACCCCAGCAACTTCCCTTGCATTCTGATTTTTAACAATCACCAGCTCCATCAGATTTCCTTTCTAAGTATGGTGTTGGCAACAATGCACAGAGGCTTGTTCTTGACAGGCAGTTTGGGACTTTTTTTTGTCATACATAAAGGATTATGATTAGATTAGATTAGGATTTCATGCCTAAGAATTACATGACTGGCCTGTTTTAGTCTTCTCTGTGTTGTTTGTTTACAGGTCTCTTGACTATGGAGAGATTTCAATTTCTACATTCATACAATCTACTCTCTCTCTATACTTGACCTAATATCCCTTGGTCCAAACTATCCATCTGGTGCCATTTAAATACTCTGTTTTTGGTTATTTCCTGATTCCCTTCCTCTCTATACTGCAGGATAATAGGTTTTCTGGGAAATTCATGGATAGCCTGGATATTTTTAACTTTCATCTTTCCACCCAGCCAATCTTTCCAGACTGTGAGGAGCAGTGCCAGATGCTGTGTCAGAGTCCARCACAGATGGAGACAAAGGTATCCTGTTTTCAATCCCCCAGTCCTGCCAATCCCTGAGCATGGTGTTTGCCATCACCCCCAAAAGGGAAGGAATAATCTTGATATCCTCCCAGCTTTACACCAAATCCCCTCCTCTYCCCCAGCAGCCTCTCCTCTGTGGCAAGTGCCACCTGTGGATGTCCTGTGAGTGATTCCTGCACTTCCTTCTGCTCTGAGCTGGGTTTTGCCCACGTCTGCCACAAAAGGCCTCTGTGCCAAGAGCCCTCCCCTCATCCCTTCCTCCTCAGAACTGTGCCTGCAGAGGGGGAACCAGGCTGGGACTCACTCCAGCATCTCTGGCACCCTAAGGGATGGGAATGGGTGGATGGCTGGGTAGGTGGGTGTAGGAAAGAACGGACTTCTGTACTCAAATTAATATGATTTCGCAGAAGCCATTTATTGTTTATAGTGAGTGATAGTTATAGATTTTTGCATAGCACATACACACACACACACACTGCTTGACTGGTTCTTCAGCTCGTCTGTAAGACTGGTATACACTCTTTAGGGTACCTAATTGGCTAGAGTTCGTTCCTATKCTGAGCTCAGCTTCTATCTAAAGTCCGCATTCTCAACAATCAACTTTCTCAAACCTCTCAGCCTGCTTCCCAAGCTTCTCAGCTTTGTTTTCATCTCATTTTCGTCACAGCGGCCTTGAAGGATTCCTGAGCCTGAGTAACAAGCTGCAGGTGTTCAGATAACATCACAGGGAGTTTGGATGGTGCAAATAGGTGCAAATAATAGCTTAACTCTTGCAAATACATTGCTACAGGTGGGTGGATGGATGGAGCCAAACACACAAAGGAGTCCCTCAGTCCCAGTGACTGAAGATGGAATCTCCCAGCCTTTGGACCCTCAGCTGGCAGCTGAGCTGGGGACCTGAGCCATCAGTGTGCTGCACTCACACTGAAGTTTCAGGACAGAATAAGATTGTGGGGCTTCTGGCAGTCGTGACTCCTTCACTTCCAGCCTCTCCCTGGCACTGCTCAATGGGAAGTTAAATGAAATCACACTCCTTGTTCTCACATGTTCCCTTCTCTACCCTGTCAGTAGAGAACCATACAGGACACAAGGACAGTAAAAGCTGCTGAAAAAAAAAATCCTAATATTAAAAGAGACTCAATTATTGAAAGGATTTATGGAGAGGATGGTGGATAAGGGTCACTTGAAGGATGAAGTATGGGGCTTTCTACAAGCATGAGAGAAGCTTGAAACCCACACAGAGCACCAGTGTCAGAGCATTACTGACAGCCAAAAAAACCCTCTTCCAGTTTAATAGACTGAAATAAAGACTGGACATTGGTAAGACTGGACAAAGACTACAAAAACTGAGTAGAGTTGTAGCAGTTAATGTTAAAAGCTCTGAGAGGCTATTGAGCACCACCCTTTAGCTTTAATATAATTTTGAATATTGCAGGTTATCAGAAGACACAATGTAAAGAACAGATCATTGCCCTTCTGCCCAGTGTGAAATTCTTGTACCTTTTTATGGACTATCTAGTCCTGTGTTCTGCAGGACTCTGGTTCTGTACTGGGCATCTTAGGCTTGAGCAGATATTTCTTTGCCACATTGATAGTAAATTTTCCCAGCTGTATGAGAAACAACACTGGCAGGCTTTAAAAGGGCATTTATCCATAGCAGGAATTCCTTGAAAATGGAATTTCTCTGTAATTTCTTCCTAGAAGATGCCACCTTTTAGGGGACCAGGGCACAAAGCAAAAAGGGTAGGGGTCAAATCACTYGGGTTTTTTGTTTGGGGGTGTTTGTTTGTTTGGCTTTTGTTTGTTTGTTTTTCAGGAAACCACACCTTGTACTTGAAGATCCATCTCCACTTCAAACCAGAACAATCTCTTMAGAAGTTCTCCATCAGAACACAGCAGAATAAGTAACAAGCAATGATCACATTTTCCATACCCTAATTCATGATGCTGTCATGGGTTTTGTTCTTTCATCCCAAAATTTAGAGGTCACTGGATGACTGACATAACCAGTGGTAGCAAAAAAGCCTTTTATCCATGTTCAAMCATCTGGTGTTTCTAACTGGGCTACACTGTTCAGATAAAATGGTGAAGCCATGGATAAAAAAGCTCCATATCTTCTGATTAGATTTTTAATAAGTCAGAAATTTGCATCTTTTCTCAGTGAGTTTGGATAAACTTGTTAAAATGAACAAAATTGGATATTAACTTTAACCCAAACAAGAGAAATCGTTTTCAGTTCTGTGAACAAACTTATCTTGTACATTCCTTGCATCTGCTAAAGTGTTGAATCTTTAATATAAAATAACTGCTTGGTCAGAGCTGGGCTTCATTTCCCTTGAATATAGGCTATGGGAAGACAGTCATGTGGTCTGCTTAAAGCTTTTTACATTATTTGCAAAATTTTCYCTTTTAAGAAACCCATAACATCCACAGAAAGGGAAAGAAATACTGTTGGGTGGAAAACATTTTGAAACTTCTGCATTTTATGCAGCACAGAAGAATGTCTTTAACAGCTGATACACTGAGCTCATAATTCAAACTGTCCCTCATTACAGACCTAAATTTATCTTCCATCCCACACAGATTTCTACTCTATCCCGATTTTCTCTACTCAGAATTATTCACATCAGAAATGTAGGCCCATGAAATGCAGGGCAGCAGAAGTGTTATTTATGCTAAAGGAACCAATCCCACTTCTCACTGCAGCTTTCTGGCTGTGGGTTTATTGTGTCCTCCCTCCCGGGGCTCAGTCMCATATGGTATCTCACATTTGCACCCAAGCACATCCAGAATGTGGTGTCTTTGCCTCTGAGAGCTTGAATTAATCCACTAGGACTCAGCCATAAAGCACTCTAAAGAGCTGGAGGCTTTATTGACTCCAAGCTCTCAGGATGCATTTATGCCATGTGAATTATTTAAAGTCCTTCCCGAGCTTTCCCTGGGGCCTTTTCAAAAGGAGCTCACAATCACCTTCAAATGTGCTCCCACCAACCCTCTCTTCTAAACCTGCTTTCTCTAAACTCCCTGAATTCTGGCAGCATCTTCCCACCTCTGGGAGGGGAGTGGAGCCCAACAGTCAATATTCTTCAGACCACTCTGCTGTTAGGAGTAATTATTATATTCTAAATTACTGGCATTTTTTTTCCAAGACAATAGGAAAGATATTCTAATAATTATAATTGTTCTGATGCCCTTTCACACTTCTATCCACGAGATTTACCTGCATAAGGAACATGACAAGTGATGTTATTTCAGAATTGCACATACGTGGCTTTATACAGTCACAAAGTTCAAGAATACTTGATTTTAGTTAATTTGCATTAAACCTATTTAATACAGCCATCATCATTCAGAAATTGTTTCAGAATAACAATAAGATTTTCATTTCACAGTCTTTTTCAAGAACAATTTTGCCATGAAAATCAACTCAAAATTATATGGGGCGCAGGAATTCATTATGAAAGAGTTCTGTTAATAGAGTTTTATGATTACTCCAAACAATGCTTCTGGGAAACTTGGTTCCCAAAAGCTTTCAGCTGATTAATCCAAGAGTTCAGTCTGAACATTATCTGTTGGAAAAGCAGCAATGAAAAAAGCTAAAACAACACCTATAGACAAATGAATTGTGGCTCTAATTCTTTTTTTCCATCAGACCCCAGTGGAAGTATTTTTAATTTTTTTCTGTTGCTGTAAAATTAAGCAACATTTTTGTTGTTCACAGCTAATAMGGAAATAATGTTGTAACACATCAGCCAATTCAGGACACAGTAAAGAAGCATCTCTGCCCTGGTTTAGCATCTCTGTTTCTTCCTTGTTCCTCTTCATCACCTGGGATTTTATCAACCCTCATTCAGGCCCAGGTAGAGCTTTTTCACCTATTCATATTTACAACTTAGACTCTGAATAAACAAYTTTATTGACTATGCCTGACCTCTCTTTTTTCCATCTCCCTTTCTTATTTTCAATTTCCGGCTCAGCCAGGATTTATTTAATAAGTTCATCCAAGTCTTACCAGGAAAAAAACCTGCYCTGCCTTGCATTTTTTATGCATCACTCGCAGTGACAGTTTTAATAAATAATAAGTATTGATAATAAGAACACCACCATTACCCCAGCTCTTTCCTTGAGCTAACAACTGTGACACAATCCACCAACAACAYAAGAAACCACTTTATTCACCAAACAGTCCTGACATTAACTTCCCCAGCAACAAATAATTATCTAAATAATTTGTAAAATTGTCAAGCAGCAACCTGCCTTTTCTTCTGCAGCTCCCACTTATGGGATGCAATTTCCATTTGCAGCACAATGCAATATTTAACTGGAAGTGTCCTGGATGTTTGTAAGATGCTGCTCTTATCCTGAAGGGAGATCCTTACCTGATGCACTTGAAGATTTCTTTCTGCTTTGAAGTTAATTTTAGATAAGACCAGATGATCTGGCCTAGAGCTTTAGTAAGACCTAAACCCAGCACAATGAGAAACCTTCCTATTTTGTCAGAATCTGTAGATTTCCTTCTTCCCTTCCAAGACTCCATGGTACACAAAAGTGCACTTCTGTAGGATAATGGGAGTTTCAGCTGATAAGGAAGGTAGATCTTTTGGAATTCCAAGATTTAATGAAATTCTACACTAGGGCCAAAGTTAAATTGCAGAGGCAGGATCTAAAATTCCAAAGCAAGATCTCGTTTCTCCCTAAACTGAGACAACATGCTGTTGCTGTCTCCAGAGACCAAGTTCAATTAAATCTATCATGAGGAAATTGCTTTCTACTTTGTATTTGCAGTAATTTACTTATTTTCTCTTTAATTCAGGTTCTGATTCAGGAAAACAGATAAGTCTGATTCTTACTTCAATGTTGGAGWTTTTATCATAATTGAAGACAAAGAAGTGTAATTTGGCAGGTCTATATTTACCTATAAAAACCCCAACTTAGAGATAGTCATAATATTTCACACTGATTCTCAAAACAGCCTTTTCAGTTTTCTGGAAATCCTTTATAACTGTGAAGAAAAATCAATCTCTCCATTATACATTACAATCAATTAACAGGTAGAAGATTTTAAAGTCTTCTTATATTGTAGTTTCTTGGATCGCAAAGATTGTCAGACACTGAGCAAACATTAGGCATTAGGACAAAACAAACCAGTGGGAAGATATTTCCAGTTGTAACATTTTTCTGGCTGYTGAACTCCACATGCATCTGGAGGAATATACGGATTATTTTACTAATAATACATCTGTATCTGGGAAAACTATCAGGGGAAGTCTTTGCTTGAAAGTATAAACAAATAAAAAGATATGCATTGTGGGAAGTGATTCAAAGGTCATAAGTGTCACAATATCAAAGCCTTCATGGGGAATTATCAGTCAAAGTAAAAAAAAAAAAAATTTAAATGAAACAATTCTACCCATGTCCTCAATAGTTGCCTCTTTTCCCAAAAAAATCCTCACACAAACACAAAGCAGCTCATCAGTATTCCTAACTGAGGTCTCTTGAAGAACAGGCCTAATTTGAACTTTGCCCCTTCTCTTTGCACCCCTCACTCCAAGGACCTGTGTAGGAACCCAGAAAYCTTCAAACCTTCTGTTTCTAAAAATAATCAGAATTAGGTTTACCTCTAACACAGAGAGGGGCATTATCTGCCAAAAAAATCATTTGCACCTAAGTTAGAAAGCAAATTTGTTTGGTCCTCAGTGRCAGTAAGGACAATAATTCCAGGGTGATGGCAAAGGCAAAGCAAGATTGGTTCATAGATTACAGATGAAAATCTCTGATTTTTCTTTGCTGCTGTGTTCTCCCCACTTATGGCTAAACAAGACACAGGAACAACCTGATCCCTTCTTCTGCCTGAATTCTCATCTCAGGCTCTGACAGTGGATACAGCAAATTCTGCAACTGCTTTGGTTTACRTTTGCTTGATTTAAGAAAATACAATTGTGATAGTTCAATAAATGAGCATATGAGTTCAGTTTCTGGATAAACAGTAAATCAGTTAATAAATTGAATTTTTTCAAGCTTCCTGATTATTACACCTTAATGAAATCAGGACAGTAAAAGTCCTATAAGGTTACAAAAGTTTAATTTAATAAACAACAGATTCTGTAATGTTCTCAGTACTCTCAGAATCATTTCTACATTGAGGTTTTGCTCCAGCAATACAAGTGGTGGTGTCTGATTCCACTCCCTTTTGGGACATATGGAATCATGGTGTCAGAGAATCRTGGAATTATTTAGGCTGGAAGAGATCTCTAAGTTCATAAAATCAACCCAACACTGTCAAGCCCACTACTAATTCATGTCTCTAATCACCACATTTGAGCATTTATTGAACATTTCCAGGGACGATTTATAATTCACCTGTTTAACTCTTAAATACAACTCATGCTTTACAAACTCCCTGCCTTTATTCAGCTGTTCAGTGGGCTTTCACTGGGCCTACACAGCTTAATAGTCTTATAAGTGAAGCACTACGACTGATGATAAATTTATCTGATTATAATTTTGCATATCAAAATGGAACTATGAGTTCAAATTGGAAAGGCACAAAAAGAAGTGAGCAGAAATTAAGAAACCATACTGATTAAAGCCAAAGCCTCACTCTCTTAGTAGAGAATTCACAATCAAATCACACTGAAAATACCTATTGAACAGCACATAATCTCATTAACTRGAAATGAAAATTACACTTAATTCTTATTCTCTGAAGGTATGAGTTACAATAAATCCTACTGACATAGCAGTGCTTGGGCCCAGGTCCTGGGATCTATTATAATCTACTTACCCTCTGAGAACCTAATTTCCACTTGAAATAATAATTTAAAAAAAATCACAAAAAAACCCCACCAAAACCCTTAAATACATAGACCTCTAATACATTCAAAATGTTGGAATAAATCAAGTAGCAGATTTAATAATTGACTCTTTACTAATGTGCTGCTATGAAAGGAAAGAATTCAGTATGCCTAATACTATCTCTAATTTGCAGCTCTAATAGTCCATTCTTCATTTTACTCTTCCTGCCAGCTTCCAAGGTAAACCTTTTTAAGCATTTTGGAGAGGGACTGAGGATGGAGTAAGAGAATGGTTGTGGTTGCAGTGCTGTGGTCTGAAAGGGAAAATAATTCAGCACTTTATGCCACGTTTCCCACATCAGACAAACAGTATTTGGGATTTACCCAGGGACAGAAATGAAAACTGGAGCTTCATTGCAGCAAATGCCATAACAAGGCATCACAATTTAAATACAAAGGAGTGAGGGAAATCAAGCCACACTCTGCCCATTTTTGAGGGTGGAGTATGGCATGAACCAACAGGAAAAAATGTACAAAAGTCACACTGAAAACTTGAGAGAAAGCAGAAAGTGGAGACAATATGTTCCAGTTGTTAATCAAGCTAAATGCACATCCTCCCTCCCTCATCAGTTCAGTGTCTGATTTTCTGCACAGCTAATGTAAAATGCCTACTCACAACCATTCCATTCCAAAGTTCCAAGAGCCACAGAAAAGAGATAACCAAGCTTATCAGTGAAGGAGAAAATTTTCAGCAAACAAAAAAAAATAAATTCAGAAATGTAATATTATGCAGTATTTCTTTAAATTATTTTTTATCGTGGTGAATGGGAGAGAATACTTCTTTGAGAAACATTTTTCATTAGACACACCATCAGGATTATTTTCAAGATATTTAAGAAGGGAAGGGGTCATCTACATGGGTTGAGTCAAATGCCAAATTGGGATGCAGTCCCTGTGATATCCTTGTGAATGCAGCACTGCCACGAGCTATTTGAGCAGCTAACTTTGACAAGAAAAACATTTTCAACATGTAAATGTCAATAGAGGTTCCAATTGCTGCATCTTCTGGCTGAATAGGAACGCAGCATATGTAAAAATCAATATAGATGTGTTCCAATGTATCCATTTTTATATTCCAGGAAAAGCAAAGTGAGGAATTCATTCACTGCTCCCTGTGGGCAGGCAGGAGTTCAGCCATCTCCAGGAACACTGGGCTCCACCACACTTAGTGGTGATGGCAGAGCTGGGTTTCTCAACTCCAAAAAGTTATTTTATGGACTTCAGTGCTCTGTTGCTACAATAATCACTTTATACCATTGGTATTTAAATAACTGAAGCATTTTAACTTCTTGTTTGATTTCAACCTCTTTAAAAGTCAATGTTTTCAGCAAATGATCAAATTGTATCATGAACTAAAGTGTATTTCTAAAATAATCTAAATGTTATTTCYTGCACTAAGAGTCTGAGTGTGCTGAGTCTTTCTGCCCACAACAGCCACTTGCCACTTTTAATAAGCACACCTGAAGACATATCAAATTATTAGMAGATTCATGAACTTTGATAAAGGCCCACAACATATTTTATATCAGCTGGGTAAACCTGCAACTCGCATTTATTCTGATTAATCTAATTAATTCTGAGTTTCCCTCAGTTGTGCTGTTATTTGAGGTCGATGTGGTTGGGTCTAATTTCACAGTGTCACACTAATGTTTTTAAATTTAATTCCAGAAATYATTCAGTTTGGACAGAATTAGTGTGCCCAGTATTAGGGCAGGGGTTGAAATACATCCATACAAAATCAGGATATGCATTTTTTTTGTGGTTCTAGAAAGTATTTCAATTGTATGGAGTTAATATGGCTCAGTTTTGGGACTGAGATTATTAGACACCCAACAAAATTAGAAAAAATATTAGGAAAAACAATTAGGAAAAAAATACTAAAAGAATCCTAGATAAAAGATAAAATAGTGAGCTTTTGTCTTTTTGTGGGTCTCACCATAGATGCAACACCTGCACCTGCTCTGCTGTACCTTCATTAGCTGGCAATTTCACCAAATGTGAAAACTGGCAAAATGGAATGMATCYTTGTSCCAATTCTTCCTCYTTTTATTGTCCTGGCTRTGACTCCTKCCTTTAGCTGGAAGGACTGTAGCTGCTAATTGGGTTTCTTGGTCATGYCACCATTCCTTTCACACAGGCCATTGTCAAGCAAGAAAGTGCCACRGCAGACCCATTCYGAGATYAAATCAGTTMTAGTTTKCAAKAATGACACTGGTGCATGGACACRAGAGACAATGCTGGGAAGGTCTGGAGTGAGGAGAAAGCATGGAAGTGTGAGATAATCACAGATTCATCAAAATGTTTAGGTTGGAAGGGCCCTCTAAGRTCACTGAATCCAAACCTTAACCCAGCACTGCCAAGCAAACCACKAAACCCTGTCCCCACGTGCCACATCTGCACGGCTTTTAMATCTCYCCRGGGRTGGGGACTCCACCACTTTCCTGGGCCRCCTRTTCCAGGGCCCAAYCACACTTTCAGTGAAGAAACTTTTCCTAATACCCAACCTAAATCCTCCAGGTTTGGTTGGATATTAGGAAACTAATTAATGTAACTTGAGGGGGTTTCCTCTTACAACTGCATTGACAGACACCAGCACTCAAGCCCAGATGCCAAACATGCAGATATCAGATGAAGCAATTAACCATGAAACAGAGACATTCTCAATCAGGACCAGATCCTGCAGACGATAACCTTCAGGATGGACAAGGCAATCAGGTCTGTGAGRTGGTGGGCTTTGAATTCATGGCTACTGATGTCCTCTAACACTTTCATACGTGCACATATTTTCAAAAGGATTTGGCTTCCTGGAGCTTCTCTRAAACAAAGGCTGTCCCCAAACTGCTTTTTTCAGCAATGCACAGTCATGGACTAACCCTCAGTTACTCATTCATGTTAAGGTGTGTTCCCCAACATGATTCTTTTCACTCAGACATTAATTCCTACAGCCCATCTGAGAAGGTCTATTCCTAATTAAATTAAATATACCACTATAGCTAAGACATAGGGGTCTTTATATTTTTTTTGCCTCCCAATCTTGAGGACTGATAGATAAATAATTTTATTTTATACTTATCACAACTTCCTAAWAGTTTCATTAAAATTCTTTTCTTTGTCTTCTTTTCGTTTTAATGCTTTATAGGATTCCATTTCCTTTTCTAAAGCCTATGACCTGCAAAATTACACAGTGCAAATGGGATATTCAAGACCTGATTTCAGGTGATTTCACATTCATTTGTTATTTTGAACTTGAAAGTTATAGAGGATTAATGTAGAGTCAAGTTTGTTAGAATAATTTACRCACTGCACAGAGAGCTTTGCTTTTTGCACATGCCTCTTGAAACATTTTGCTTTTTCYTGCTACATGTCCTAAATCTGTATTGTGATTAAACCCCAGCCAGCACCACCACTCATTTCCCATCAGTGAGGGAGACACTTGGAAGGGTAATAAAAGCTCAGATACCACAGTTACAGTCAGCTAAAAGAGATGTCAATAAATTGGCATTTTCAAAGGAAAAAGTGATTCTGAAATATAAAACTCTATGAAGTATAAACCCATTAATCTAGGAACAGATTGCTAATTTGTTATACAAAGGAAATCAAGTTGGTCTTCATAAATCAGCAGCAACTGCAGCTGTTTAGGAATTTCAAATAACAATTCCATGCCCTATTTAGGACAACACACCACTCTTTAAAAGAAATGCTTCTACAGACCTATGGTAAATATTTGGAAGTTATTTCAGCTTGTAGTTAGAGCAACAGCCTCACTTTTCTCCTCTGAGTGTGTAGATAAGATGCTACAGCTGCTGTTCCACAGCTATCCTTGCAGTACAGTAGTAAACCTTTATTATTACATATGTCACTACTTTATAATTCATAGGCAGACCTGTGTCCTGTTACTTTTTAGGAGTTTATATAATGAAACCCATTTGCTCTGCCTTGGCTGATCAATATTTCAGCACAATCATACAAGTCACTGACTTTTCTCCCAGCACCATGCAGAAGGTGCCCATCCAAGGGGACGCAAGCCCAACCACACTGAGAAAATTGGTTGGTGCCAGTGGTTTTTCTCCTTTTTTGAAAAATCCATTCTTCTGATGACATTCCCAAACCAACTGGGCTGGTCATGGAAGCAGCAGCAACCTTGACATGGACTGGTCAAGTTTTAGAGGACAGTGCTCCTTCTTTTCCTTCTGAAAAGGCCTCCAGAACATTCTCCTTGTAACTGCTGGATGCCAGAATCATTGCAGCAAGCAGGAAATGCTAAGAGGACACAGCTCCAATAWAAGGTACATCCAGGGCCTTACAGAAAACAGAATCTCTGCTCTAAGACTGCTGTAGATTATCAAGAGTTGGAAGCTGAAGTTGGAATTTTGTAGAATACAGAGAGCAATGGAACACAAAAAGCCCATGGCTCTGTGCATTGCTGAAAAAAGAAGCTTGSGGACAACCTTTATTTTAGAGAAGCTCCAGGAAGCCAAATCCTTTGAAAATGCATGCTTCCCACAGCARTTCTTTGTGAAAGGTATCCTAGAGGAGATTCCTCAAAAGCATTGTGGACACTCTTTGTATAATCAGAGGGAGGAGACTTTGCCATGCCCACCCCAGAAGAACTGCCAAGCAAGGACACCAGGAGAAGATGACTTTATAAGGCAGAATGCTTTTATCTGCATTTCAGTAACTCAGTGATAACGTAAATTGTATTAAAATCTGCAGCAAGKGGATGAAATATAAAATGAGCCAATATTCCACAGAGGATGCGATAAAGTCTCTAGATGAAATTAGCTTTGCTTGTTACTGATAAAGATATTTAAAATGGCTGATAAGGCATAGGACAGATGATGAAAGCAGATAGTTCTGAAAAACATGAGAAACAATGCAACAAGGGACAGGAATGGGGTACAAGAACATGAGAAACCAGGACTCCCTTACAACAAAAAAAGTCTAAGACTTATCTTAACATGGCCCTAGGTCGCCACTGAAGAGCATCCAAGTCCAAAATCCCAGAAAGTCTTTCTTAGATAAGAGCTACAATGATCAGCTTAAGAATTTAGTGGATTTTCTTTGCCTTTGTTCATTGGTTCTGAGAATAATTTATGAAAGAGCAAAACTGGGGCTCCTGTGAGGGGCAATACAAAACAAGGATCAAGGCACTGCACAGATACAGATGTTAAGGAGTGCTGTGTAGCTTGAGATGCTTTGTCTAAGTCCAACAATGCAAATCAGCCATGAGATTGGTTTAACTGGGATTGTTCCTTCTTACCCCCAGAGCAAAACAGCTGGAGTACATTGATGAACCCAGCCTGTTTCTGCACATATTTTACAACCATCATCTGCTTCATCTGCTTCTACTGACAGTGATTTTGGTGGGGTGTTACACAAGATGCTTTCTAGGTCTTTATTTGATTTTGGACTGTTTTCACAGTCCAAAGTGTATCCAGCCCAGGAAATGCATTTTTTYCTTCTCTGCATATGCATTTTAGCACGTTTGCATTTGTCACTTGCTAAATGCATGATGACACACCATGGCTGCAGCTCCCCAAAGAATTCCTCCTATGATAAAGTGATTTGRAAAGCAGCTGATCAAGGCAGTGGGCTTGTTTAGTTCCCAGTAATAGCTAACTCCACACACTCCAGGAAGGTAACAGCAGCTGTTAAAATGTGTTATTGCTGCTGGATAAGTACAGTTTGCAGAAATAATTACCAGCAACAGGCTTCCAGCTTTCAGTTGCCATATATTGTATATAACCATTTATTCTGGTTATAAAATACATACATAATGCTTTTGTAAAAATACACTTGGTAAGCAGGCAGCCGTTCCAGAGTGCTTTGATCACTGTGTTACCATCAGGATGAATTTCTGCTTAGTCCAGCTGCCAGAGCCTCTTGAGACTGTCTAAACAATGAAGCATAGCTTCATCTTAAATGAATCTGGTTTAAAATGAGGAGATACCAGGGGGAAYAATCCTTCTCCATGACCTAATTGCACTTCCCCACTGATAACTCTTGTGTTACTGGCAATCCAACATTGCTGTCAGGTGTGACTCCAGGGTGTACCCAAAGTAACTCCAAAATTAGTGCACAACTCCTGCAAAACAGTTCATGCCTTGGAGAATGAAACCTGAGGTGCAGATGAGGATTTATTTTCCACCATGCTCAATATCAGAAGCCCTTATTTTAGGGGTCTTCCCCTTCATTACCCACAGGAGGAATCTGCTTGGGCTGCCAATTGAGAAAACCCTTTTGATGTGCTCACCAAGGAGAGCTCAAACAAAAGCAAGCAGGGCATCCTCAGCCATGTGRGCAAATGCCTCCTCTGGCTGACTGTGAGACTCTGAAGCAAAAAGAAAGCCTCATGCCATTTCACCACTATTTCATTATCAAAGACTACAGGATACAGTAAATTTATTTAACAACTACTACAAATTAGCAGAGCTATAATTAAGCTAGATACTTCAAACATTTATGTCTCACCACGGGGGACTGTAAGTCCTTGTGCTGCTTCTTGATGTTATTAGGTCAGAACCTGCTTCCTTTGGTTTTCATCTTCACTTTCTTTTCTAATTACTGATTTTTTATAGACTCCTAGTTATAACTGTGGAAAGAATTTCTCTGTTGAAATAGAAGGAACTTTCTAATTCACCTTTGTCAACCTTCATTTCTCACTTCTTGTGGTTTGGACTGTCACATCTCTTGCTCTTTTTTCTTCAATTGTCTTTAGTTTTGTTATTGGTTTGGGAGTTTTTCCCCCTCATTTTCCAGAGAACCATTCTCTGGCTATGTAAAAACAGCCAGACAATTCAATCTGCTCTTTATTGAAGTGCAAATAAAACTTACAAGTTTTTGACTTTTAAGTTTTTCTGCCTGGTTCTTTGCCTGCCAGCCCTACCCCTGGTTTACTTTAGGTCCTACACTGGAAATAGGTTACCTTTTAAATCCAATCACTCTCCAAGACTTCAGTRTACAAATAGAAGATGGGTTTGGGTTTTTTTGTCACCAGGCACCAACAGCACAAAGCATTTATTAAAGAAAGGTCTTTGTGATCTACCTTTCAATATCACAGCAGCAGATTCACCTTTCTTTTAAAGAAAAAAAAATAAAAGGAAGCGTGAGATGCTCACCAAAAACAAAGAATGAGAAGGAAGATGGGTTCAAGTATAGGTGTAGCAWAGAGAGTCCATCTCTCCTCCAGCTTGTATTGAAATTGATCCATGACCATTAACCCACTGTTTCTTTTTTTAATTCACACTCAAACCCAAAAGGGAAAACAATTCCAGCAGGTGAATGTCCTACAGCAGGACAGTGTCCCAGAGGGTGGGACGTTCACACCCGTGTTTTTGGTGACACAAGAGCTTTGAGGGTCAGGTCATGCCCAGGAGCAGAACTTCAGAGGCTTGGGAAAATAACCACTGGAAAATAAAGTTGAAGAGCATCTGGGGTARAGTGGCAGCTGAACTTCAGGATTGCAGTTTTGGTTTCAGACAGCCAAAACTGGAGGTGGGCTGGAGCTTATGAATGAGGGAAAGGGAGCAGGAGGGAAAATAAATACATACTATTTATACATGCCTGTGACATTAAATAATTGCAAGAAATATAGTGAGTGAATTCCATCCATCTGTCCCACAAASCACCATTAGTCAGTAGATTTTTTTACAAGTCTCCTATCAGAAGAGGGTGTTGAAACTCTTTTTTTTCCCCTTCTGCTTCCGCTTTCCCTTATGGATCACACTAATGAATCACTGTTTTTCCAGCTRTTCTCATTTCTTCTCCAAAGAGGCACTTGATGCTTCTTAATTCCAATTTCCATTATATCTTTAGGAAGATGYTTCACTATGTGTGATTTATTGTACACAGGCATTTAAAAATAGATAAAGTGCACTACCTAATTCTTTCTGTCTTTCATTTTCCTACACTGAATTGCAAATTAGAATGWGAAAATTGATAATAGTCYTGAAATACATAAAAATTTGGTGCCMGTCACCCAATTTCTTAATGTACAAATTGACTGGGGTTTTATGAAACAATGCATTAAAGCAGTAAATTGGCTGTTGCAAATGTTAATAACCAAAGTAATACATTGGTAGTCAATGTGCATATGCACACTATATTGTAGTAATATTCATCACATACTACTATATTCTCAGCTATTTTTAGCCCAAAATTGTTTCAAAGCCAGAAATATGTATAATTGACAATACTTCCAATTCCAGCTCTAATAAGTAAGTACAGCACTGCTAATTTTTTCTTTGCAATTGGCTTTAAACTGAAATCCTAAATGGTTGTTCCACCATTTAGACATTTTCTATACATCCTGTGTAGAAAACTGAGATTTTGATTAAAAAGTAGTTTTTAAAAATGAACTTAGGAAAACAAGGAAATAGTAGCTCTTGGCAATAAATAAAATCTTATCTAGTTCTTAAAAATCTAACTAATGCATATTTCTCCCATGTGTTGATGCAGGCAGAGAGATCATCTGATTATTTGATGATAAAATTTTTCTCCCCCTTTYATCTGTAAATGATCACAGTTTAGCCACTTCATTAACTCCATGTTGTGAATATTTTACTAGAAAATTCCTCCAAACTATTGCTACACCAAAATTAAAAACTTGACCTAGAACATCTTTTAGGAAGTCATTAATTTTCAGTCCAAAGATAAATGATAGAGTTGCTGTTCTGATGACTAATGTTGCTAATTGTTAAACTTGTGCATTTTACAGTTTCTTACACTTCTTTTTTCTTCTGATGGCCCAAAGTGCCCTTCACTTTCAGAAGTCTCAGAGGATGGATTTACATAGAACATCAACAAGTCCTCTCTTAACCCTCATTTGCTGAGTTAAATGCTTGGATGTTTCATGCATTTATTCATTAATTACTGTTAGGCTGCTTTCCCAGAACAACTATAGCTTTTTCTTTTTCTGAGCCTTTTTCATTCAGCAATGCTCATTCTTTACTACTTTATCTCTAAGCAATAACAATTTTTTTTGTCAGTCTTGCCTTAGTTTTGCACAGAGCATTGTATTTGATATTTTAATGAGGACCTCATCCTCTAAACATTATTGCTTATCTCATACAAAGACAAGGAGTATTTCAAAAGAATATACATCTTTAGYTTAGCCCACTTTTGTCTGCTTTACATCACAATTTGAAATATGTTTTCTGAAGTTTCAGAGTTCCCTGATGTAGAGCAACAAAAAGATTTACATGAACACAGAGAGCACTGGCCACTGGTTTAGGTGTCTTATCTTGAAGCTGAACCTTTTTTAAACCAGCTAAACTAAGGGGCAGAAGAAAGAGGCATTTCCCTCTTGCTTTGCCATGGAAAATAACCAAGTGAAATGGTGTTTGAAGAAGCAGACATTAATGCAGCATTTTTTTTTTCCTGCTTTGCAGGGTATTTGCTGTTGTAACTTAARGACCTGCTGTCCTCATTTTTCCTTGGTGAAAGGAAAAGTTTCTTGGTAAAAAGAAAAGCTTCTTAGGTAGCACTGCTTATGCTTGTTACAAAACACACTGCTGTCTCAGATTTGGGTATAACCTACCAAGTATTTATGGTCCAAGMTAAAATTTGCAGGCAAACTTTTCATTTTAACTTTTTTACATTTTGGTCACAAAGTGTAGAAAGAGCTCCAAGGCAAGTGACACTGTTCTCCTTTAAATCTTAGAGCTATTCTTATCAGAGTGAATTGAGAGAGCTGAAATTAGTTTGTATTTTTAAACTGTTCTTTAATTAAGAAAATGTCATAATTATGAAAATCTGAACAGGGCGAAGAAAAAGATTGGACTTTACCACAGTTAACTGGCTAAGCTCAGCTTGAAAATTTTACTTTGTATTATTTTTGTACTTGTTTGCCTGTCTAGCAACAGAAAAATTACCTCCAATTGCTTTTCTTACATTACTCTAAAATCAACGAGCCCAAGACCCGATGGACCTTTTGTTTTTCATTCAAATACTGAGCATTAAGTGACCAGAAAAGTGTGACCTGGCCTTCTGTGAGGTCCTGAGCAGCTCAKAGCAGGGTTGCACCTTATAGAGTAACTTACAGGTTCAACCTTTCATCAAGTGAGCAAAACATTGATTTGGGGATAATCAAAAGGTTGGAAAGGTAAAATGTGTCAGGCCACGGAGCTCCTGACAGTTTATTTTCAAGCCTACTGGTTTCAACAAGGTGTGTAATTACTCACAGCCCACAAAACCAGTTAAAGACATCAGAATTAGCCCCTCCTCTTCAGCTCCACTTATCAGTCCCACAGTTTAAARTGCTGGAATCCTGGATGATGTTCAGCACCAGGATAAAAGGAGAGTTTAAAAAAAAATTGTGGCTCGTGGATGAAGAAGTAAATCACACGGGAAACGTATGCAAGAGGTTTGTTCTGCAGAAACAGGAGTGTGAGATTCCGTGTGAAAGTGGGACAGTTCCAACATTTTTCTCAGTCCTCCCACAAACCCAGAGGGAAAGCAGGATTGTAAAACGTGCCTGAGGTTCTGCAAGTCTCTGAGTGCCTTTGAAAACAATGCAGGCATCCAAGAACTGCTGTGCTCCAGACACTTGGTGGGGGTTCCATGAAGGAATGAAACGTGGTGGGGATGAAAGCTCAGAGGAATCCCAGCCCTCACAAACTTCATCCACCCAGGAGGAGTCACAATGGCCACACCATAACAGGTGGCTACTCCGAGGCAAAAGTGCTGCACTTCACACCTGAAGCTGGTTCATTAACAGAATATGCAAAAAACCAAGATCTACAATGCATTAGGAAATCTTTCAAGAGGAGTAAAAGCACTCTTTGTGTGCTGTGCTGCATTGCATTGATGGTGCCACCGCAGCTTTAAAGTTTAGTGCTGGGTTTGATAAAAACCCTGAGGAATCCCTGCGAGCTGCTTTGAAATTGCTCAATGTGGACGTTTCTGTCACGAATTTAAAAACTTTCCTATAGGCAAGGTTTCTAACTGAAACTGGTTAAAATGAAAGAAGTAGTAATTCAAGTCTTGAAGTGGTTCAAATCTGAGTGCAATCTTTGAAGAAGGTATGTTGATATAAACCTATTAAAATTAAGATTGATTCAGTTTATGAACACACTGCATAATCTTTTTGGTCTTCTTTTTATGCAGGGCTTCCAAGCAGACAGTGAATKATTAATGACTGATTGGTACAGGCCTCAGAGTCTGCCCAAATCCAGCACCAGCCCCAAAATGTTATAGCTGAATGGTGAAATCTCATAAGAGAATCTCTTACTCTTGACTCACAATRATCCTAAACTGAGAGCATTTGATTTTTCCTTGGACTTGACTGGTCAAAAGCCCTGCTGTATCCTTCCATGACTTGTCCAGCTCCTGCTGTTGAATTCCTTGATATTAAGATGCTTCTGTTGGTTCAAAGACCCTTCCAATATCAGATATTTTCTCACTTGATCTAAGTCTTACACAGCTAATTCCACTGATATTATAAAACTCTCCAAGCTTGTGAGCAATTTCTGGTACTCCATGAAATCTTCTAACTTGTACTTATGCTTGAATACTACAAAATGTGCAGTTTCAGGTTATTATTGCCATGATTTAACCCCAGCCAGCAGCCAAGCCCCCCACAGACCCTTGCTCATTCCCCCACCAGGGGGATCAGGGACAGAACCAGGAGAGTAAAAGCTACAAAATTCATGGGCTGAGGTAAAGACAGTTTAATAAAGCATAGCCCACACCAACCACTGGGAAGAAAATTACCTACCCCAGCCAAAACAAGCAAAATTTTCATWAAATATATGGGTATGGTTGAGTTTATAACTAGTCAATGAAGGACTGCAATGGACAAACCATTACTAACACATGGCAATACAGAAATTTCTTTAAAACTACCTCTGAGGTCCAATGTCAATTTTTAACATGCTTTATGCCATGCTAAAMTTAATTGTTTGAATTATGCCATCAATTTTTAAAAAATCAGTGTGCTATTTTCTGAAAAATGACTAAACAGCAGCATAAAATGAGAAAGAAGTTGCAGAGTATTTTATRGGGATGGAATCACAATAAGGCTGGCAGCCTCCAAAAATATTTCATCTAATACAGCTCAAAACTCTTAAAATATTAAGCCCTTAGAAAGAGAATATTAGGTTACAAATGTAAAGCACCTCCTTCCAGAGGAGCCCAGCATCCCAGTTATCAGCTCACARTAATACTTCAAACACAAATATCACTGGACATGGGTCTCACTTTCATGTGCCAAGAGCAACCYATTATTCACAATTTCACTTTTAGTGACAGAACCACTCTAACTGCATTTCTCAGGTCTGTTATTCAGAGTGCTTAAAGATCACACTCTGAGCACTCAAGAATAAATCTATCTGGAGCTATAAGATGAATTATGTTACAAAGTTGGCATCAAGTTAAATTGTTCAAGCAGGGAAAAGTGGTTAAAAAAAAAAAGTACAGAGCAGAATACCCACAAGTTTGCAGGTACAAGATACAAATATTGGCACTGCCTTCTCAGGTAGGTTCCTTATGCTCCATTGTTATGGCAGAACCTGGAAAAACAAAAAGAGTTTTTCCTTCTTCAGGCAGCATCCTGAAGTACACAAGAGGAGTGCTGCTTCACCATGGAAAACATAATTTAGGAAGAATATAAAGGTAGGATATCTAAATATAAAACCACACAAACCAACTTAAACCAAACAAAAAGACTCAAAAAACCTGATCTCCACTTAACGTAAGAGGAATTGAAAGGCAAAATCATGAAGAATATTCCCCAGCCTGCCCAGGGAGAGGTAGATGTAGTGGAGCTTGTAAACGAGGTCAGAGATTTTGCATTTATTACCAGCATTCCATTCCCAGCTGTTCCCACCATTCCCCGTTTTCCTCAGCCATACAAAGATTCTGCTCACAAACAAGAAAATGTTATTTCTGCACACAATCTGCATTATCTTRGAAAGGGAAGCTCTAAACTGGGCACCAAACTGAAGTGAGGATTGGAGTTGCTGTGAGTTCCAGCCCACAAGCCAGGCAGAATGTTGGACAACCTAAGCCAAACACAGCAGTCACAATACCAAACATAACAAAGAAGCACACTTGAACTCTGCCAATCTTTTCATTTTCACTTTATCATACACTTCATCCAAGCATCTCAAAACTCTTAAAAATATTTATGGGATCTCCGAGAAGTAAATTATCATGGCTTGCCACTTTAGAGACTGATACACTGGAATTAAAAGACAACTCAGCACTGGAGCCAGGGAAAGAATTTCACACATCCAACACCTTCCCTTCAGTCCTGAATAAAAATGTCTGAAGCTGCCTGTAACAAGAAGTACTCAGAGACACCCTGGCAGCTCTGAGAGACACGTTTMTATTGAATTCTATTAAATTGCAAAAAATAGATGTTTTGCATTAATTGGATTTTCCTTCTTGCCATCCCTTCTAAAGAGTCAGTGAAGTGTTACTKTTCTCAGAACTGAGCAGACAGAGACTCATCTCACCAAATGTCTTGTTTTAAACAGGACTTTTCAATACAGATTCACAGAAATAGCCAGAGAGTTTGTTGTGCAGGTAAACTCAGACAATCCTGAGGATCTTCCTGAAAAGCAAGTATCCAGAACTATTTATACCTCAATATACACTAATCTGAACTTCCACATCTAATTGATTCTCACTTTTTTTTTTTTTTCAGTGCAGAGGTTGAAATCATTCTGTCATAGAATTGTTAAATTTGGAAAAGACCTGTAAGATCATCAAATCCAGCCTTCAACCCAGCCCCACCACCATGTTCCCCACTAAACCACATCCTCCAGTGCCAGATGCACATGGCTTTTTTGGACACTTCCAGGAGTTGTGGCACCACCACTGCCCTTGTCAGTCTGTACCAAAGTTTTACAGCCCTTTCTGTGAAAAAATGCTTTTCTAATTTCTAATCTAAACCATGCCTGGTGCAAGGTGAGACCATTTCCTTGGGTTTACTGAATGTTCAGTGTCACACGATGATAGTTTGTCAAAGATGTTCGCAGACAAAATGTTTAAAATGTACTAAATTAATAAATTCACTGACACGGAATGAAACTGGGATAACTTTACAAGATTTCAACTGATTCAGCTCCTTTGTATTGTCTCAGAGTACTTGGCCAACAATCTTGCATTAACTTGGTACTGAGAAGTGGAACCTAAAAGGGGAGAATTCCACTGAGAAAGATGGAATATGCTGCACTTCAGACAACACAAAGTTGAATGTGGCTTTGTGGATGCTGACTGCAAATTGATGGGAACATAAAGAAATGTAATTTGTTCATTGTTGCCACCCTGTTTTATTTAATGGACAGTAGCTCTTTAGGAAAGGGACAGCTTCTTCCTGCATTCTGCAGGTGCACAGCCCTGGTGTCCATGTCTCTAACTGCATATCTGACATTAAAAACAGGACTCACCCTCCATCACAGTTAAAATGCTAAAAACACTTTCAAGCATGCACTCTGGATGCTTGAAAGCCCCCAAAGAGAATTTTTCATTGATTGGCAGTGGTGGGTTTTTTTGGTTTTGGGGTTTTTCTGGTGGTTTGGTGGCTTTCTTTTCTTTAAGCAGTTATTTGGACAGATAAATCAATTCAACAAGGATTGGATATTCACTAATTGAATGACAGTGAAGAAAAATGGGGGCTTTTGATCCAGAGCTTGGTTTGCTGTGCTACTTTAGGTGTGAACAGTGCAGAACTCAACATCCTCTCAGGCTCACTGTAAAGTACACAGCTGTGCTTTAATCCAGTTCTCAGTTCCAAAATGAAGAGGGGGGAAATGAGGGTATCTTAATACAAAATACTTTTGCAAGGTTATTTGCTTTGCCATTTTTGTTTGCTTGTTTCCTTTTCCATRTGAGATTCTTATGTTTTTATAGGACACCAGAAATGCAGTTTGTCATGTTTTAGGATGCATTGGGAATCAGTGAGATGTGTGAAATTGTTGGACACAGATAACCCACTGTGCAGGTTTCTGATTTAAATTATGGTGAAAGCTGAGATCTAAAGAGTGAGATGGGGAGGTAGACTGTGCTTTAATCCTTCCTTTTTTAAAAAATTTTAAAATTCTTTCCCAATATCTCACATTTAATACTTACAAGGGAATTCTTCCCCTATTTTGATAGATTTACTCATGAACACAATTATTTATTTTGTCCTTGGGGCTGAAAGCATTGTAGAAGAGTTCTTCATGTTACTCAAAGAGAAAAAAAAATCTGTAGAAAGTGCAACACTTTTTACAATTTATGAATCCCAGTCTGCAGATCTAACTACCCATTGATCTACTGACAAGCCTAAATCAATTTTTTAAAAAAGACTGCATGTTCTGGAAAAAAAACCCAAAAATTTTTCAAATTTTTTTCAATCCCAAAGGGCATGATTTTTAATATTTTAAACTCTGGAGTAGTCCTTACTGTGAGCAGCAAGGCTCAGTATTAAAATCAGAACTGCAAACCTACAGACATTTTTGCTCTTGTACCAGTGAATATGACTAAGAGGYAGCCAATTAGTTTGCAGCTGTGCCACTGCACTGATTTCATTGGATTCACAAGATAAAAAAAGTCAGTACCTGTTAATATCAGACAGAAACGTTCCAGCTTGTTAACACACACACAGCTACACGGGTGGCAGGCAACGTCAATGTTTCAACAAGTATGTTCATTCTGGAGTAAAGGGTTTCTCTCTCAGGAGCTGTAGTAAAGTGTATCCTCTTCTTAATTGCTGCTTATCATCCATTCCCCTGCTCTTTCTCAGTCAGGGATAACAAGATCTGTGTGTCACAGRTTCCTCACTGCCAGTGGAACCTCACATCCTTTGAGAAGGAAGATCTTCTCTTTCTGCAAAGAGATGAAGTGACCTGCTGTCCATTGCTTAGACAAATTGTAGGCTGTACAAGTGACTCTAGAGGTCCTCAATCTGTCACAAAGCCAGTGCAGTCCGTGTCTAAACCTCCTTCCACACGCCTGCCAAATGTTTCTCCTCACATGTTGACCCACGCTCTAGGGATCCTTTCATTTCCCGTCTTTCAATCTTKTATTTTCGTTTCCTGTTCTGCCTCTGAATTTCTCTTCCCCTGTGCCCACTTACCATATGTTGTGTTCTTCCTGATCCTACCATCAAACAGAAATCCAGATTCCCATGWTCAGAACACACTCTTTGCTGTGTCAGCACAGACACAGAACCACGGGAGGGTTTGGGTKGGAAGGGACCTGTCACCTACTCCAACACCCTGCAAGGACACCCCAAGGGACCTGGGGAACAGCTTCAAACTGAAGGGGAATAGGTTTAAATTGGATATTAGGAAAAAATTCTTCCCCATGGGGGTGGGGAGGCCCTAGCACAGGGTGTCCAGAGAAGTTGTGGTTGCCCCCATCCCTGGAAGTGCCCAAGGCCAGGTTGAGGGGGCTTGGAGCAAACTGGGATAGTGGAAGGTGTCCCTGCTCATGGCAGGGGATGGAACAAGATGGACTTCAAGGTCCCTTTTAACCCAAACTATTCTATGATTCCATAATCCTCAACCAGATCAGGTTGTTCATAGCACCATCTAACCCTGGATGTGTCCAGGGATGGGCCATCTTCCACCACTCTGGATAATCTGTTTTACCACCCTCATTGTAGAAAAATTCCATCTTTTACTCTAATTCCTTCTTACATCTAATCACAGAATCTCAAAGAACATCAAGTCCATCAGCACACAGCCCAAATAAGTGTCCATCCAGTAAACCTGCTCAACAAATGTGGAGAATCTTTCTCAGTTGTGGACCCCACCTGCTGAAACGGAAGAATCTGACGCCATGACCAAACCTTCATTAGCTTTCTCTGTTATGCAGGATTATTTCCATTTCCATCACGGAGCACTGCTACTTCATGCAGCGTGCTTTCTGTCAAGAAGTGATCCAGAGACTTCTTCAGCCTTCTGAGATATCTGCCAGACCATCCACAGTGGTCCATGGCTCATGGCCATCCATTGCAGAGGTCTGGATCATTTTCACTTAAATTAAGGACACATTTCTCAGCTACAACAATGATTGAGCTACACTGACACGAGGATGACTTGACTAATGGACTCTTTAGAGAAGTGCAGCCATACACTGGAATACACAGGCATGACTGGCAATCATGGAACGTTCTGGTAAGCCCCCAAACGTGGTGGAGGAATCCAGCTTCCCACATCACCACCAAACTGGGAGGAAATAAGAATAAAATACCATCTGACACACAATTTCTTTGCCCCTGTGAACTTTCAAAATGATGATGTTGTCATATTAATGAGGAGAAAGTGYCTAATTTATTAATTCATCTTTAAAAATTATGGGTGAAGTTGTGTACCTAATCATGACATCTTTTCCTAATTTGATGCATTAAGGAATGTTATAGTTGGTGTCATCAAATGATCTCCYTTAATTATGACAATGGGTAACGATGGCCATTAAAGTAATGACATTTGTCACCATCAGTAGTGGCAAGGGTAATGAATAATGAACAAGGCAAMATTTCCACAGAGACTTTATAGTCTTATCTTCCACTCARCAGCAGGCTAGAAAAASACAGAAACAAAATAGTTCCCTGAGGACAAAAAAAGTTTGAGTTTGAGGATGACAGGAGAGAAGCTTTAAAACACACTAASCAAGAAAGATGTGGATTAATGATGTGGCATAAAAAAAACCCCACCAAAACTTAAAAGCCTTGTGAGAAAATCCATCTTATTAGGTCTGCAATAAAATCACCCTGTGTATTCTTTTCATAAAGAAACACAAACCTGTTTTCAATGTGACTGCCCACACCTGGAGTACAGTGTCCAGTTCTGATCCCCACAACTCAAGAAAGRTGTGGACAGACTGGAGATGGTCCAAAAGAGACCACAAACATTTTCAAAGGGCTGGAAAGACAGAGTAAGTTGGGTCTTTTTTCCCTGGAAAGAGGTTGGAGCTGAGGAAACCTCACCACAGAATTCCAGCACTTGCAGGGTGGCTGCACAGAGGGTGGAGGCTCTCAGGGAGAAGGCAAGGGACAACCAGCGTGAGTTGTACCAGAAGAGSATTCATCCAGGTATAGAAAATAAATTTTTTACACTGAGAACAATCAACCACTGGAACAACCTCTCCAGGAATGTTGTAGAGTCCCCATCACTGGCACTTCTCAGAGATGACTGGGCAGGGTAATCCGTAATCCCATGCATGTTCCAAAAAGCTGGACCAGGTGATCTTTTAGGATCCCTTCCAATCTGTCCAATTAGTTGTTCTCTGATTCCATGATTTTACACTGGCTCCCAGAGGTTGTTTGTRTCCTGATCTTGAATAGAAAAGAACCCCTGAATTAAGAATGCAGACAAGTGTTTTGAGACTAAGGAGAATTATCACTTACAAAAGTACCAGTTAATCTGTCTCTGTGACGCTTCCTAATCTTTCTGTTGCATATAAGCAGAATGAATTCCAAACATAAAAAGCTTTATTTTCTTTTTGACATGACTGTCCTGTGTATGTGCAGAAAGGTACAGCACATCTGTCTGGCATTTACACATTAAACTTCCATGACAAGTGATGCAATGTGGCCTAGAGAGTATTGCTGTGAGGAAGCACGAGGAAATGACTTGGGCAAAGAACAGCTCAGGTAGTTCATCCCATAAATACCACCAAACATGGTGTGATACGTTTGTTTCCTTTAAAAATAAAGGAGAACAAGCGCTTTATTTGTGCTCATTCTTTCTGCTCAGATTGTCTACCAAGCTACAGGCCAAGCAGGGAGGAAATGTGACTGAAGTAATCAGTGATTCCARCTGAACTGTCATTAGGGAAAACCTCTCCTGCTACCTGCAGGACTTACTGCCCACTTTAAARTTGGCAAGGATGACACTTAAGGCTGCTCTGACATGTGCTTTTCTAGGACAGGACATAGTTCTGCTGAAATGAATGAAAGTACATTTCTTAATAAGTGTCTTGCTGGCTTTTAAATGAAATGATGCTTTATTAGCAAAGATTAAAAGAACTAATTATGTACAGTGTGGTTGAATGATGGCTGGGGGGAGARAGATGATAACTATCTCTGTGCATTTGAAAGCTGAGCATTAAGAAAAGAAAGGATTTTTAATTTTTAAGGTGGCAGGGATGGGACTGACTTAATTAACAACACAAAAAAATTTTAAAAAAAAGGCAAACAATAAAAGAAAACCACAGCTGGAAATTCAGTGAAGGTGATTTTTGGACTCAATATCAAATGCCTGTTTGTCTGCAAACTGAACTCTTCAAAGTGATTGTGAAATCTCCGTGAGTCTGACTACTGAAAGCACAAGGAGAAAAAGTATATGAAAAGAACCCAAAGAATATTTCCTGAATATGGAAACCAGATTGCCTGAATATATCTTAGACAAAATGGACAGCTGTGCCAGGAGAAAGGTCAAACTCTGGGCAGTGAGAGTGATAATTCCTCCTGGTACTCTCATATGGATGTGATTTAGCTYTGACCATGTGAGGATCCACACCCTCTGAGATGAAAAACAGCACAGTCAAAGACCATAACACCATTTTCCTGRTGTGCAAATCTGTGAAATTCAGGCTTCTTCAAGCACAGTTTTGATACCATTTTAAAATAACTGGTTTAGAAATACAAATATTTAAAGCAGAGTAAATAGCAGCTGTGACCCCCAGGTTATAGCATTTAGTAGGGTCTGTATCTGTATTGGAGTGTAATAAAAATGCCCTCAAGCAAAATAAATGGCATAAAATCTACACTGAGGTGAAATTTTAAAGATAATAGATTTGAGCATGGAGAGAAAGATTTGAATAATTTGACAAGGTGTGGATAAAGAGTTTCACTAATTTCAAAATGGWGTTTGCTATTTTTTATGGTTGCCTGTTGAAGAAGAGGGCTTAGTGCAACATCCCAGGAAATATCTGCCTGCCCTGCAACCCATGGGTACATCAAATGGAAAAAAAAAAAGTTCACAACTGGAGCCTCAAAAGCTATGGAAGCTCAAAAAATTAACAACTTTCTACTTGGATGGGGTGCATTTATCCCCATGTACTGCTGGGCAGCAGGAGAAGAGCTGGAGTAGCATTTCAGYAACTGGCCTGGTCTCTTTATCAAGGGCAGTAAAACATTGTCCTTTACTGTTTTGCCCCATCCTCAGACTGTTGTTAGAGACAGGCATGAGTTAATCCTGGCATTTCCACCTCCTCTCCTGTCTCCTCCCTTCAAAAACCAGAAGTAAGGGGGAAATAGCTGATGCTGCTGCTCCCWAGGCAAGCTCAGCCCATCAGGAAATCAAAACCGAGTCTATGATTAATGTGACCAATTAAAAAAAGGAAAAAACCTCCTTTGGCTTCGAGAAAATATTTTCTTTTTCCCATCATGAATGTCTTACTCAGCTGATGCCAGCAAACAGTCCTGTGTTCAGTGACAGATGTTACATTCCAATGGGCTGGAAATGTGATGAACYATCCAGATTTGTCCCACAAAGGCTGCAGTTTCCCTGGACTGAAACACTGCAAAAGTGGCAACCAACCAGCCCAGATTTATGAGCAATCCAGAGGACACAGGACATGGAACAYGTTCAAGAACATAAAACACCTGAGCTCCTTTAAAATATCGAACCCTTAGAACATTATGTTCACTAAATAAGACTTAGTTGACAAAAAAATGAACAGGTACGAACAACGCTGTGTGGATTAGTCTGGAAATGATTTAGAGTTCAGTGCACAGCCCAGAGYACATATTCTCTGCCCATTTGGCTGCTGGGTGCAAACTGTCTGTGCATGAGAGCTAAAAAAGAAATAGGGAAATTAATTAGACCAGAATTACTGCTTTGCACTGTATTAAAAGAAATTRGAAGCTCAATAGAAGTCAGATCAGAAACAAACAAAAAAAGTTAGGTTTAATGTGGAAGAGCTCACAGACRTGGTAAAAATGGGTAATGGGATGAGAGGAATGAGGTAGGCAGCATTCCTACTGGGAGMCTCTGATGTAAATTGTAAAGTAAAACAGACTTTGTCCAGTTTGAGAAGAGGAGGATGTGGTAGTGAATATTCCAGACAATGAATATTCCCAGACAATGAAGTTTGTGAATCTTCAATCTTCAATCAGCTCTAGTGCAAATGTCGTGAGGTTCCTTTTCCTCTCCCAAGGTACAGTGATGGTTTACTTTTCACAGTTCAAATTCTTCCTAAATTTGAGGAGCTCATCAGTAAATGCAKCTCTCTGGTCCTCTGCATGTTCAAAATCATTCTTTCTAAAAGAACAAAGCCAGACCTGTGGCCTCCCGTGTTTGGAAAAGAAACACAGAGAAGTCTGACTGAGTTGTGGCTGCCCCATCCCTGGAAGYGCTCAAGGCCAGGCTGGATGGGGCTKGGAGCAACCTGGGRTAGRGAAAAGTGSRGGAGAGGTTGGAACCAGMTGATTTTTAAGATCCCTYTCAACCYTAACATCTCTGTGGCTCTATGACTGTATYTTGTCTTTCAGTATATAATGCAATACACTTAGCAGGTAGGAGATAAGAGGTCATGTGTTTGTTTTCCTTTCTGTGAAGTCCACTTCTCCAACCCTAAAACTACAAACAAACCCAAAACTAACTATTTTGTGGCTGAAGTCTCAAGCTGAGGAGTCAGCAAATTTGAAATCAGAACAGTAGCACCCATTGTTCACTTTCATATCAAGGTGTTTCCACACCTTGAGGCAGAGTGAGAAACTCGGTTTAATCTGAGTTAGTCTCATTCTAAATCCCCATGTCAGACACTCTCACATTACAGTTTTTGTTACACTTCACAAGAGTTCCATAATCTTGAACAATTTTGACTTAAAAACTAGAGGTTTTATAAAAAAGTTTAAGAACAAAGGTTGGTTCTTAATACAACAGAATATTTCATTTGTTGGATTTTGCTACTCAGCCTCCCTAAAARCTGRCTGTTRCAAGGCAATCCAMGTTWATGCTGAAAGCAYAAAAMTATTTTWAAAAACCCCAAAAACCAATGCTTCCCAAAAATCCAATGAACAAAATAAAATTATAAACTAAGAAATATGAGCTAAGATGGCAAAGGGAAATATTCTTGATTGATGCAATTCCACAAAAGACAGGAGTATTAATTATGAGGAAGAGACCATATGTAGAAATCTTTTGTGTATTATATTGTGTGAAGTGGTAGAATTCAGATAATTTGTTTTTTAATGATTAATGAAGTCAGAATCATTAGCATGTTTTTGGTTTTATATTTTTTTCCTACAAAGAATGAAGCAGATGGAGCTGTCAGGCTTTCATAAAGTTCAAATAAAAGATGAGGGTTTTCCTCTCCACTGTTTGTCTTCATTCTGTGGGGGAGGAGGAAAGCAAGAAGGAAGAATAACTACTATTGATCAAATCAGTTTAGGATTCTGCATGAATTCTGAATAAACCCCTAGGTATTTGGGGTTTTTTTTTTTGCTCTCTTTCTTTTAAACAGTTAGGTTCTCAAGTGGGTAAACTGTATTTTATTCCTTCTCAAGAAATTTATATTCTTATTTCTTAACAAGCCATTCCCAAAAGCCTTTTGATGGGGATGCAATGGGGGCTTATTGCTCTGCAGTTGTATTGTTTCTAGAACTCAGTCTGGCTCCAAGAAAAGGCCTGTGGGCAAAACTAAATCAGTTTAATCTGACTTAGCATCCTCCAGGGTTTCAGCAGAAGCATCACAGCACAGACATTTGGGGTCTTTTCAGCTTATGCAGCTGTTAAATCACAGCAAAAAACCCAGGCTGCTCCTGGGCTTTCTGGATCAGAAACACTTGCCCAAAAACATCATCCAGAGCATGTGTTTAATGTCCAGCCTTCTTCACAGCTGCTCAGTCGCTTTTCTCCTCCTTATCAGACTTACTGAACATGAAAATTGSTGTGCTTACTTTACTTGGCACACAGCTGTGCTCCAGCCCTTGCTCTGTTAAGACTCTCAGAATTCCAAATATTTCAGTGCAAGACAGGAGATCCTCATATCTGCTCTACTTTTTTTTTTAATTTTTTTCCCTAAATGTAGATAAGAGTTGTGTAAAGGCTACGTGCACATCTAGGCAAGAGAACTGCTTACTCAGACTAACAGTTAGTTACAGTTAATACTTTATCACACTCCCACTTATAAAGTGATTTTTAATAGCTTCCAGGTTCAGCAGAGAGTCAGATATGACAAGTGATAGGTATCAATCTGTCTGTCCCTGGGACTCAGGTGTCCACATGGCAGATTGGAGGTGATGTTCTCTGGAATGCCRTCCCACAATGACACCCAACTTTACCCCAGGGCTGCTGCTTCCCAGAGTTTTGAGAGTTCAACATTGGAAAGATCAAACCCTCTGTGCCCAAACCTTCCTGTTAGCACAGGTAAGCTGCAGAATTGCCCAAACTGCCTGGGAGCCAGAGAGAAGCATCGTTGCACCAARTCACCTTACAGAAAATCCAGTGRWGACTTTTTCTATTACACAGAGAGAACATYTGGAGAAGAGAGAGCTTGAACTCATGTTTCCCCCCCTGCCACAAGCTCATGGCTTGATTCCTCCAAAGAACCTTAAAATCCCTTTTGCACAGTGACTCTGCCCAGATTTGCTTGGATTTCATGAACTTTTTAAGCTTTTCAGTCTTTCTGAGCTGAAAGGTGGATGAAGTTCCAGCAGGGCCAGGTGTGCAGTGCTCACTCCAGCCAGGCTTGGAGGGACAGGATCTCACAGCTGACCTGAGCAGAAGGGAAATCACACATGAGCCACGTAGACAATGGTTCTAAATKGGTTATAAGTTTTGAGGATCACAACTGGACAGCAAATCAAACCCAGCAGCTTGGTGCTTTCAGGAATTTTGCCCCTCACCCCTTACTCAAATGGTTATCTCTGGTCATTTCATTTGGACATGTTGAGTCCCTTTCTGTCAGCAGTGTGGGACTGGTCATCAAACAATCACTCCCAACACACACCTGAAATGAATTACATTTACCTGAAATTAAGGAAACACTATGTTGTAATTAGAATGCTTTCCTGCACACTATCTGTTTAATCACAAATCAGTCTGCCTGATTATAATTGAATCCTCCTCATTAATTTTCCGCTGTCCACCACTCCACATTATTCTGAAATAAAGAAAGCCTTTCCCAGCAGATTGAAAACAAGCACTGCATATTTTTTTTCCTGAAACTGTTCAGACAGAGATCATCTTAATGAGAACTTGATACAAAATTTAAAGCAAAATATGAGCATGAAGATAATACCTGCATTTGCTATTGAAATAATGTGCAGATTTCAATGTCACTGCAAGCAGTTACCTGAAGAGTTAAGGGAGACTTTACAGATATCTCTGTCTGCAGTTCCAGCCTGTGTGTTAGGAGAGAAAGAGAGCCTGCTCTAAGAATATAAACCTCTAAKAAGATGAGAGACTTTTACTAAGCCACTCATGCTCGAAGTGTATTGAAAGATAATCTTTGGTACAGTACTTCCAGAAAAGAAGTGAACTGAAATCAATATTCAGTAAAAARCAGATCAAGCTAAAGAAATCAGAAATTACTCAGCAGAGCAGACAAGTATCTTAAAGATTATCATTGATCAGGAAAGCATGGGGTCTTTTTAGCTCTGGGGAGAGAACAATTTCTAAGGACAAGACCCTTCCACTTTAGGTACAAACCCCTGTAGTAGAATAAATTAAAATATCTACATTTTAATATAAAAATACAGTAAAAAAAAAAAAAGAAGGTTCGGATATCACCTGATCATGGGGAGAAAATCTACTTTTCACTCACACACCTGAATATGTGTCTGTTTTTCTATGAAAAAAGACAATTCATTTCTGAGATGAAAGATGATCTTGCAGCCTGGAAATGAACAAGCAGCAAAGGTGAGGTTATTGCCAGAGACCTTTGGACAATTTAATTACTCCATGATGCCATTTCTGGCTCCAAAATGTCCATAGTAATAGTGTGCATCCTTCCCACTCTGGTGGCCAATGCTTTGGACCTGCCATAAACTCTTTCCATGYAAACCAGCCCATAATTTCCAAATGCAAAATGACCTGAATCACAACAGCCATTTTTTCCTCTCCTTTGTTGTATGTTAACAGAATCAATTCGCATCTAGGAATGCACTTCTTTAAACTTTTAATTACTATTAAGATAAGAAGATGCAAGACCCAAAATTTAACAGCAAAGCCAAATATCTWAACAGGAACTGCAGGTGGAATGTTTGATTTCACATCTGAATGATTAATCTCAGCAAATTAAACAAACCTGTTTTAGTGAACAGCACAGTAACTTATTTCCACTGTGACACAATTCAAATCCTTGGCTGCTCAGYAGTCAAAAAATTATAAAGGGAAAATAATACCAGAAGGAATTAACAAGACTYTCTATTTTGTTCTTCATTAAAGTGTATTTAGCATTGAAAATTGTTTAATATTTCCAACATACATCCATAATTTTTGAGTACTTATTCAGCAGAGAGTATCTCACAACCTCAAAATGCCAAACTTCAAAATGAATTCAAATACTCGATCCAGTTTTATGTGTTCACTGCTGTAAAAAGTTTTAAAACATATACCATCAAATTTGTGTGGTTTTCTTGTMCTCTGGATTACTTTTTATCTGATTTAATGTTTTATTCTGATGTTTCCTAAAAATGTTTCACATTCTTAGGTGGGATTTTCATTCTCCTTTACTATTCATTTTTTTATCATTAGAAGCAGAAGTTTAAATATGTAAATACATAAAAACATCCCAAAAGTTGGCAACTTGGAAATCCTCCATCTGCTACAAAAAAAGACTTTTTTTTTTCTTTCCAGGCCTAGGATTTAAGTTTGCAATCCTGAGGTGAAGCTTCTCTTCCCCCCACACCATCCCTTCCTTGGCCATTTACACAGAACAGACAAGTTCTTTTCCTCTATGCTTTCAACATCAAAACATGAAATAAGGGGAAGATGAATTGTCTTCCCCTAAATGCAAAAAGCCTGAAAACACAGCAGTGATGAGACATTTGATCCTTTCCTTCTGATTAGCACAAGGCAGACTCAGGGATGTTTTGGAGTGGGAAAGGGTCACAATGCTGATGGAAGGATTGGAGCATCTGTCACATGAGGAAAAGCTGAGATCACTTGTGCTGCTCAGCCTGGAGAAGGCTCAGGGGGATCTTCTCAACATGGATAAATAGGTAATAAAGAGAGCCCAGCTCTTTGTGGTGGTCACTGAAWGGACAAGAGGCAATGGGTACTSATGGAAATACAGGAAATTCCACTTAAACATGAGAAAAATCTGGTTCATTGTGAAGGGGATTGAATGCTGAAATAGGTTGCCCTGAGACATTTTAGGATCTCCATTGCTGGCCTCTTCCAATCTCTGTGATTCTGGGATTCTGAGGTTTGCAACAAATGCTAAACCTTCCAAAGTACAGAGATGTAAATACCTAATTGTTTGGTCACACYTGATTAAAAACTCATAAGCATATTGCATCCTAATCATGCTCATAATATCCCTCACAGGGAACCCCAGTTGTGCCATCCCAGTTGACAAAACCTGTAAGTTTTAAACAACCTTCCTGTGAAATCTTTCTTCTCCATCTGAAAAAACCCTGCAGGAAAAAAAAATTATCTACAAAACCAGATTTATCTTAGTCCCCAGGCATTTTCAGAATTGTTTTTTGTTCTCACTCCTCTCTCAAAGTGAAGTTACTGGGGTTTGGGGCTTTTTTCCCCTTTTTCAGTCTATTATCCCAGAGGTATCACCATCACTGATGGGCTCAAGCTCAGCCAGCAGCAGGTCTGGGTTGGAGCTGTCTGGAATTCACCCCTTGGACATGGGGGAAGTTTCCAGGAGTCACCCCTGTATCACCTCCCCTGCTCCCAAAACCTGGCCACACAACCCCAATTCACCTTATTTCTCACAGCCTGTGACAAAGGAGGGCTGGTCCTGTGATCTTCTGCCTGTTGGCTTTTTTCTTTTCTTCTCTCTGTTCCTCTGATGTGAAAGCAAAGCTGTGTTTTCACTGCAGAGCTTCATTTCTTGTGTGTACCWTGAATCTCACTCTCAATCTCTCTTGGYCTCTCCCTTGATCAAGCCTTCAGCCTGCATTTGTGCTCTCACAGTTACCCCAGCTCGAGGCTTGAACCTGGGACAGCTTGTTGGAGTTCAAAGCAGCAGAATTACCCACTCTGAAATGAGGGAAAATTATCCCCTTGAACTGGCAGCTCTGCAGTTGTTTACTTCCCTTTATTCCTCGTGCTCTCATGACCAGGCACAGTCTCCTGCTCCATCTCTTGTCAAGCTTACACAACCCAAAGGGTCATGTGGGAGACCAGAGKATYCCTCTGGRTCTCCTGGATGGGCAGCAGCCAGGACAGGGGGGWKKGSWYAC